>OZ024861.1:26369627-26374627 GCA_964017155.1 Oasisia sp. SBJ-2009 | reverse complement strand
TCATTTGTATTTGTTGCACACGCGTTAGTGTGCTCTCACTTGTCGTCATGACAATTAGGACGTGGTATTTGCTATAATTATATTGTAGACCTGGTTGTAGCTAGTGAAAATTATTTTTGCATATATTCAATCCGCCATATTGCATTACTCAGGTCAAGACGCCATACTCATCTAGATCTATCGATCGTGTTTACATTCTTTTCGTTCGCTACGAAGGGCTGCCGCTCTCGAATTTGTGCAATTTATACTTGGATTTCAACAACATGCTGTTCTCGCTATTGGTAAAATGTTATTTCCATCCTTGCATACGAACAGGTCTTCAGGCGCCATGTCAATCAGTTACTTTAATCGGAGTAATGGTAATATTGGCCATTGTCCAATCGCGACTGATCTAACAACTAGAGTTCGGGACCGAGAAGTGCCATATCAGCCATCTTTATATCCACCGTCACATCACAAACCTCCGAAACGCCTTCATGCTATGATAGGATGGCTAGAAAATCGTTGTTGGAATATGTTTTTGTTGTCGGAGAGTTGTATATCTGAGCAAAATAAATAAAAATATAATGTTATTATTCGCTCACGAACTTTTGCTTAATATTTCATGTTAACCCTGTTTTAATTACCATTATTGACAGTTGCTAACGATTTCACAAGTGAATCATTAGAGCTGGCTAACGAGTTCACAAGTCAACCGTCAGAACCGGCTAACGAGTTCACAAGTCAACCATCAGAACCGGCTAACGAGTTCACAAGTCTACCATCAGAACCGGCTAATGAGTTCACAAGTCAACCATCAGAACTGGCTAACGAGTTTACGAGACAACCATCAGAACCGGCTAACGAGTTCACAAGTCTACCATCAGAACCGGCTAACGAGTTCACAAGTCAACCATCAGAACTGGCTAACGAGTTTACGAGACAACCATCAGAACCGGCTAACGAGTTCACAAGTCTACCATCAGAACCGGCTAACGAGTTCACAAGTCAACCATCAGAACTGGCTAACGAGTTTACGAGACAACCATCAGAACCGGCTAACGAGTTCACAAGTCTACCATCAGAGCCGCCGAGTTCATAAGTCAACCATGAGAGCTGTGTTGGCTGAGATTTGTGAGAAAAGGCGATCCTTTGTTACCGTAACAACAAACAACTAGCGAACTTGTTCTCGTCTGCATGCGATAATGGTCTCACGATCAACACAAAGAAAACAGAAGTGACGTACCAGCCATCATCGTGCGCCAGGGGTCGCTGCGGCTGATTATATAAGTACCAGACCAGTCCTCGTGTCTACCCTTTAAAAGCCCCTTTTTAGCGTCAGCCAATGAAATCACCCACAAGGAGTGTGGTCGGCTCCCTGAAATGTGATATAACATTTTGGGTGATTTCAGCCACACGCTGCTCATGTTACATGCAATTTATAGGATGTTAATTTAATGCATCATTATATTGGGATTCCCACCAGTCGTGAATCCATTTTTATATTCGGGCGGGCATTTGCACTGTTCCCACGGCTGGCGCAGTAGCGACTGGCGAAGTTAACTGCTATAATTGTATAGTTCGACTCCCCACATCCCCCGGCTTTACGGAGACGATCGGTCAGGGGTAGTTTAGATCCATGACTTGCGAGGATGGTATCAGCTTGCTCCAAAGACCACGTGACACCTGTGAAGAGACTATCAGACAATAATTGTCAAAATAGGTGTGACCTTTGACAGACTCCGCACCCCAGTTTGGGAGCATAACGGAACAAAACTGAAACCCTACAGACCGTTGTCAGTCCGTCATCACTCTACGTGAGCAAAACGTGGACCGAGTACCAAGAAGAATTAGAATTTATTTGTATTTGATCATTATTTCAAAACAATACACCCATACACGTTATCCATGTCACACATAAATAATCAGTACAATACAAACATAAAAATCACAGCAAACATAGTAATATTTAACAATACAACGTAGCATAAGGAGACTCCTCTAAGACCGGGCTAGTCGCTATCGAGGAGCCACCTTTCAGGAAATTTAACGTACAGAATAATTTCTTCATCTACAACAAATTCTCCAGAACCAAAATAAACAAACAAACAAACAAACAAACAAAACAATCACCAAACAAACAAACAACATAGTATGAAGATGTATGTGCGCAGCTGACAAGATTTTTGTATCTCAAGGCACTGTTTTAAATATAAATACTGAATGAAGATTTGCCAGCGCCATAACAACACCAGAATACCAGAGTGCCAAACTGTCAGAGTAGCAAACATCGAAGTGGTCGCCCCAGTTTGCATGCTATGGGCTGGTCACGTGGTCAACCTATTTGTCGTCTCATCCGAACACAGAATACCGATGATCATGAATTATGTCATCTTCGCTTCGAGAAGGATAAGCCACGTACCACGGAGCATCTTTGTTTCAAGAATCAGAAGCGCAAATAATGTGTTTTTAATTGGTTCATCACAGGCATTTGATTCTGTTTGAATGCATTTATAATGTACAATACCGTATGCACTGCACTGCACTGCACTGCACTGCACTGCACTGCACTGCACTGCACTGCACTGCACTGCACTGCACTGCACTGCACTGCACTGCACTGCACTGCACTGCACTGCACTGCACTGCACTGCACTGCACTGCACTGCACTGCACTGCACTGCACTGCACTGCACTGCACTGCACTGCACTGCACTGCACTGCACTGCACTGCACTGCACTGCACTGCACTGCACTGCACTGCACTGCACTGCACTGCACTGCACTGCACTGCACTGCACTGCACTGCACTGCACTGCACTGCACTGCACTGCACTGCACTACTACACTGCACCGCCACGCCACGCCACGCCACGCCACGCCACGCCACGCCACGCCACGCCACGCCACGCCACGCCACGCCACGCCACGCCACGCCACGCCACGCCACGCCACGCCACGCCACGCCACGCCACGCCACGCCACGCCACGCCACGCCACGCCACGCCACGCCACGCCACGCCACGCCACGCCACGCCACGCCACGCCACGCCACGCCACGCCACGCCACGCCACGCCACGCCACGCCACGCCACGCCACGCCACGCCACGCCACGCCACGCCACGCCACGCCACGCCACGCCACGCCACGCCACGCCACGCCACACACTAATCTACACACCATAACATAGTTCGTCCCCAAAATAAAAATGGCTCAAAATGAGCACCTGGGTATGTTTCAAGAAAGCTTCAGATATGGTAGTTTGGGGGGGGGGGGCCTGACCCTCAATCAAATGCATCAGAAAGGATTGTCTAGAGACACGACTCCCCCTCTCCGCTGTTGTCACATTCTGATTCTAACATCAGTAGTCGGGAGATGGGAGCTGTTGGGTTTCTTTTATGGCGGTGACGTTCCCAACTTTAAGACGTCTAATCTAGATAAGGCATAGAGCGGCCAAATTCAAAAGGTCTGCTTTGACCGACTGTCGCCATCTGCGTGCGTACGTGCGTGCGTATGTGTGTGCATGTATGTGTGTGCGTGCATGCGTGCGTGTCTTTGTGTGTTCTTTTGTTGCTTTAAATGTGTCACTATGATGCACGCTTATATGACGGATGCAAGAACATCCATAGCCAGAGGTTTACCTTTTCGCACGTTTGATATTTGACGCAAATCAGTTTCAAAATTATACAAACTGCATTGAACCAGTCGGCCATAAACAGGATATCGGTACAAGTTAGCTAGTCAGCACGCATCGTGAGTGATGTAGACATACAACGATGTTTTGGACATCACAGCCTGGGCTGAATCCTTCCTCGGCTGTAGGCAATATACAACTGAACGCCTGGCGTTTGGAGTCGATAGACACAAGTGCCAGGAGGGGCGGGGGGGGGGGGGGTATGTTCTGTGCCATATACTCGCAAATATATTTGCACGCCAACGGAAACAAGCGACCTGGAATACCGCGTCGCGATCAAACACGGACCGAACCTGTCACAAACACATCCGCTGGCTCTGCCAAGTCCGCTCATGTCGTATCCGGTCATACGTTTGACTCGAGTCGGACGAAACGTAACGTGACATCGTCAGAGCGCAACACTGATCGCATCGGGCCAAAATCGTAGCAAGTCTTAGCCCTGACCGCATCTTTCAACTCCGCCGTTCTCTACATTGCTCCAGTTCACTCAGCTGTATGGACGAGTACAAGGCTACTGACAGTGGTGCATTTGTGTACGAAACGTCTTTGGGCATTAATTGCAGCATGGCAGGAAGCTTCCCATAGAAGCTGAGATAGTTCAATTCAAGAGGTAAGCCAGAGAGTAGTGTAAAGCACTGAGCAATCTTGAGGATTGGATATTGTGCTAAATAAGAACTTACCTTTAGTACTGAATATATATATATTCCTTCTCTAAACAAGCCACACATGATGGCGTCAGTTTATCTGAAAACTAATTTTGAAATGCATTCCGAATGTCTTATATTAGCCTACCATTATGCAATGCATCATGCAACAATCCACACATCCTAATCGTATAATATCACTCGTATCCAGCGTGTTTGAACTATTTTATAAACATTATAAAGAAATTATGTATTTGTGAAGATAGAAGGGATAAAGCCGCCCTGGCGGTCGAAACCGCAGAGCAAGATTCTCATACCGTGGCGTAGTCTCGCTTAACCGACTGTCGGTCGGCTGCGGAACTACGCCGAGAAGACAGTCTGGCTACATTAACGGCTTTTGTTTGGGTAGCAGCCGTGATCTATAAAATGCTGCCACCTCACGGACACTGCCGTAATATATATTTTTATCAACAACTGCAAATTTGTATTTCTATTTATTTTGTGTTAATATAAGTTTAATTTTGAATAGTTTTTATAATACAGCATTATTTTATCAAAAGGTTTCCTTATTTAATGTGTATGCTATCCCTGTCGGGCTAGACAATGCTGCCACCTCACGGATACTGGTTAATCCTGCCGTAATTCTTATTTTATAAACAACGGTAAATTTGAATTTTTGCTT
>OZ024861.1:26362127-26367127 GCA_964017155.1 Oasisia sp. SBJ-2009 | reverse complement strand
CGCGCTGGCGATCCTCGTTGTGTCAATGTGGACACAGTTCACCTGGCCCCGGTGGCCGCGGAAGGTGTGGACACTCTTCTCCCTGGGTAGGAGGAGATACACAATGTTCGAGTGTGAATCAATTCAAAGTAGCACTCAAGACGCATCTGTTTACATATTATTATTTTGCGCTCTGTGATCACAGTTAATCAGTCAACTATTCATACATTTATTTTAATTAATTTATTATTTTACTTAGTATATATTTATACTATTTTATTTTGATTTATTACATATTTATACTATTTTACTATTTATTCATTTTTGATATAGTGTGTAGTTGTGTGCCAATTTAAGTCGGTATTTTAAAGTATCATATTTGTTTTACTAGCATATCCACATTTTATCATTTTGTAGTATCGTATTAACTTTTTATTATTATTATTATTATATATATATATTTCTTATTATTATGTTATTAGTATGTATTTTTATTATCATTATTTTACGAATAATCATTAAAGCGCCCCAGAACAATTATTTCGATGGGGCGCTATTATAAGAAATAAACTATTATTATTATTATACAAAACTACAGGAAGTGGATCACTGAAGGGTCGATTAAGGTGACAGGCCACAACACGTTGCATGTAATGTCACAGCAAGATGTACTGAAGTATTTGTATGTATTTTATTTACTCTTTATGTGTTGTTGGTTAAAGTTGGAATGAAAGAAGAAAGTTGGTGAAGACGGTGAAGACTTCAAGATGGAAGACAGACAGAGAAAAGCACGACCAAGACTGGAATGAAGGTTTGTGTAGGGGAATTTGGAGGGTTTGGGAGAGGGGTGGAGACAGAGAGGAAAAAGGGAATGGAGGGAGTTGGTGAGGATGGCTGGGGTGGAAGAGTGATGGAGAAACATGTCACAGACCATTTCTGAGGTGAGCTTCACCCCCCAGAATTTAGGGAGTATGAGAACAACAGAAATGTCCCAACATACAGTACTTGTATGGTATTATTCTAAATGGTGTACACACAATAGTTAACTACCAAAGATACCCATCTTCCTGTGTACTATAAACGCTGAACTTTCTGGAAGTATTTGTATTTGACTTTTAACAGGCATGATAGAACTGTGTTTTCATAGATTCTTGCCATATGTACACATCACCCCCCAACTGATCAATTAGTGGTTTATTCAGCTCGTCATCAGAACAATCACAGAACATATATGGTATAATAATGCTGATGGTACATAACCATCTAACATCCAAATATGAACCTATGACCTGTAAAAACTGTTACTTTCTTTCAATGGGTCATACGAATGGTGAAGCTGCAGGATTGCCCGGGAGCCGATACACATCTCAAGCCTGTGATGTAATCGCACTCTTTATGGGCGCGGTTTATTAGGTTTTCTTCAGTTCATCTATGAATTCTTTTAGACTCCAACCATTATTAATATAAGGCATGTCTACAAACTGCGTTAACAAATGCTGGATATAATGAATGAATGCGGCATAACGAGGTATAGGATGCTGGTGGTTGATGGCATGAGCCTTGGGTTGTGTAACTGCGCCCCCTGGTGTATTAGTTCTGTAGGTTGCCCACTGACTGTTGACAATTTGCCATCCAAGACACGTACAAACCGTCTAGGATGAAATTATTACCGCACAAGTCTCTTCTTATGTGGTTTGCTAAAAACTCATCAGAATAGCTGAGATGACCACTTACATGTTTAGACCCCAACACTGACCACTTACATGTTTAGACCCCAACACTGACCACTTACATGTTTAGACCCCAACACTGACCACTTACATGTTTAGACCCCAACACTGACCACTTACATGTTTAGACCCCAACACTGACCACTTACATGTTTAGACCCCAACACTGACCACTTACATGTTTAGACCCCAACACTGACCACTTACATGTTTAGACCCCAACACTGACCACTTACGTGTTTAGACCCCAACACTGACCACTTACATGTTTAGACCCCAACACTGACCACTTACATGTTTAGACCCCAACACTGACCACTTACGTGTTTAGACCCCAACACTGACCACTTACATGTTTAGACCCCAACACTGACCACTTACATGTTTAGACCCCAACACTGACCACTTACGTGTTTAGACCCCAACACTGACCACTTACGTGTTTACACCCCAACACTGACCACTTACGTGTTTACACTCCAACACTGACCACTTACGTGTTTACACCCCAACACTGACCACTTACGTGTTTACACTCCAACACTGACCACTTACGTGTTTAGACCCCAACACTGACCACTTACATGTTTAGACCCCAACACTGACCACTTACATGTTTAGACCCCAACACTGACCACTTACATGTTTAGACCCCAACACTGACCACTTACATGTTTAGACCCCAACACTGACCACTTACATGTTTAGACCCCAACACTGACCACTTACATGTTTAGACCCCAACACTGACCACTTACGTGTTTAGACCCCAACACTGACCACTTACGTGTTTACACCCCAACACTGGCCACTTACGTGTTTACACCCCAACACTGACCACTTACGTGTTTACACCCTAACACTGACCACTTCCGTGTTTACACCCCAACACTGATCACTTACATGTTTACACCCCAACACTGACCACTTACGTGTTTACACCCCAACACTGACCACTTACGTGTTTACACCCCAACGCTGACCACTTACGTGTTTACACCCCAACACTGACCACTTACGTGTTTACACCCCAACACTGACCACTTACGTGTTTACACCCCAACACTGACTACTTACGTGTTTACACCCCAACACTGACCACTTACGTGTTTACAGCCCAACACTGACCACTTACGTGTTTACACCCCAACACTGACCACTTACGTGTTTAGACCCCAACACTTGAGCACCCCGTCCTGCCCCGCAGTGATGAGAGTGCCCTCCAGGGGGTGCGTGCCCCGCACTAACAGCTCCAGCGTCTCCACCCTGCAGCAGATGACGACATTATTTGTTACCACTTCCTGTCTCATCCGGATTTTTAGAGAATTTCTCGTTCAAGCATGGATCATTGGTGGTTCTTGGTTCAAGTAATTGACGACCATCTATAATTGATAATTTGAAGTGCAAAATTGTGTTTAGGAGCTCTTAACAACGACACTGAAATGCTCTCCAGATCATCTAACCATTGAAGACTGCAGAAGACTTTAACCTGACCTCTTCTTGTGTTCCTGGTACGTGTGGATGTGGACTGTGGGTCGGTCGTGGTGGAGCTGGTAGAGACTGACGGTGGCGCCGTAGGAGCAAGCGAAGTAGCCGTGGCTGTAGCTGACCGCCATGATGGAGGTCGACTGACTCGCCCAGATCACCTTCTTCTGGTCACCAGAGCCCGCACTCCACAGACGCACACTCTGTAACACACAGACACACGGTCTGTAACACCAGACACACGGTCTGTAACACCACAGACACACGGTCTGTAACACCACAGACACACGGTCTGTAACACCACAGACGCACGGTCTGTAACACCACAGACACACGGTCTGTAACACAGACATGTGCAATGTAATACCACAGACATGTGCAATGTAATACCACAGACACACGGTCTGTAACACCAGACGCACAGTCTGTAACACCACAGACACACGGTCTGTAACACAACAGACACACAGTCTGTTACACACAAACACACACTCTGTAACACACATACACACTCTGTAACACCACAGACACACGGTCTGTAACACCACAGACACACACTTTGTAACACCACAGACACACGGTCTGTAACACCACAGACATGTGGAAAGTAACACCACAGACACACAATCAGTAACACTACATACGTATTCACACATTCTATAATACCAGACACGCTCTGTAACACCACAAACATGTGCTCTGTAACACCATAGACATTGGCAATGTAACACCACAGATGCAATCACAACACAGATGCAAACTCTGTAACACTACAATTATGTTTTGGTCTGTAATAACACAGATGCACGTGCTGCATCACCACATACACAAGCTCTGTAACATTACAGACACACACACGAAACATCATGGAAACCTGGTCTGTAACATCACAGACACTTGGTCTGTAACATCATAGACATTTGGTCTGTAACATCACAGACACTTGGTCTGTAACGTCACGGACACTTGGTCTGTAACGTCACGGACACTTGGTCTGTAACGTCACGGACACTTGGTCTGTAACGTCACAGACACTTGGTCTGTAACGTCACAGACACTTGGTCTGTAACGTCACAGACACTTGGTCTGTAACATCACAGACACTTGGTCTGTAACATCACAGACACTTGGTCTGTATCATCACAGACACTTGGTCTGTAACATCACAGACACTTGATATGTAACATCACAGACACTTGGTCTGTAACATCACAGACACTTGGTCTGTAACATCACAGACACTTGGTCTGTAACATCACAGACACTTGGTCTGTAACATCACAGACACTTGGTCTGTAACATCACAGACACTTGGTCTGTAACATCACAGACACTTGGTCTGTAACATCACAGACACTTGGTCTGTAACATCACAGACACTTGGTCTGTAACATCACAGACACTTGGTCTGTAACATCACAGACACTTGGTCTGTAACATCACAGACACTTGGTCTGTAACATCACAGACACTTGGTCTGTAACATCACAGACACTTGGTCTGTAACATCACGGACACTTGGTCTGTAACATCATGGACACTTGGTCTGTAACATCACGGACACTTGGTCTGTAACATCACGGACACTTGGTCTGTAACATCACGGACACTTGGTCTGTAACATCACGGACACTTGGTCTGTAACATGACCAGCATGCAGCTGCAATACCAGACACATCACATAACCAACAATCTGAACAAAGTCATGTGGAGGTCCATCAGCTACATTTCCAGACTCTCATCCCAGACATTCAGCCGCAGAACACTTCACACCATCGCAACTTGTCCAGGAAGATGATCTGAGAG
>OZ024861.1:26279627-26357127 GCA_964017155.1 Oasisia sp. SBJ-2009 | reverse complement strand
TGTGTGTGGTGTGTGTGTGGGATGATGACATGAAGAGAGAAAGAAGAAAGAAGGATTATTATGTGGAGACAGATAGACAGAGTGAGTGAGTGAGTGAGTGGGTGGGTGGGTGGGTGAGTGAGTGAGTGAGTGAGTGAGTGAGTGAGTTAGTGAGTGAGTGAGTGAGTGAGTGAGTGAGTGAGTGAGTGAGTGAGTGAGTGAGTGAGTGAGTGAGTGAGTGAGTGAGTGAGTGAGTGAGTGAAAGGTAGGTGGGTAGGTGGGTAGGTGGGTAGGTGGGTAGGTGGGCAGGTGGGTAGGTGGGTAGGTGGGTAGGTGGGTAGGTGGGTAGGTGGGCAGGTGGGTAGGTGGGCAGGTGGGTAGGTGGGTAGGTGGGCAGGTGGGCAGGTGGGTAGGTGGGCAGGTGGGCAGGTGGGTAGGTGGGTAGGTGGGCAGGTGGGTAGGTGGGCAGGTGGGCAGGTGGGTAGGTGGGTAGGTGGGTAGGTGGGCAGGTGGGTAGGTGGGTAGGTGGGCAGGTGGGTAGGTGGGCAGGTGGGCAGGTGGGTAGGTGGGTAGGTGGGCAGGTGGGTAGGTGGGTAGGTGGGTAGGTGGGCAGGTGGGTAGGTGGGTAGGTGGGTAGGTGGGTAGGCAAGGAGGCAGGCAGATGAAAGACAGGGAGAGACAGAGAGACAGAGAAGAGACAAGGCGAGTAGAGACTGCACGCTGTGTGTGTCGTATGTGACAGATGACTGTACTGTCACTCACCCAGTTTAACAGCGTCACACTTGAGTCTCCACAAGTCATTGTTATTGCACAGTTGATACCACCTCCGACTCACCTGAGCACAAGAATGACAGACGTCAAGCTGACACAAGAATGACATACGTCAAGCTGACACAAGAATGACAGACGTCAAGCTGACACAAGAATGACATACGTCAAGCTGACACAAGAATGACAGACGTCAAGCTGACACAAGAATGACAGACGTCAAGATGACACAACAACGACAGACGTCAAGATGACACAACAATGACAGACGTCAAGATGACACAACAATGACAGACGTCAAGCTGACACAAGAATGACAGATGTCAAGCTGACACAAGAATGACAGACGTCAAGCTGACACAACAATGACAGACGTCAAGCTGACACAAGAATGACAGACGTCAAGCTGACACAACAATGACAGACGTCAAGCTGACACAACAATGACAGACGTCAAGATGACACAAGAATGACAGACGTCAAGATGACACAACAATGACAGACGTCAAGATGACACAACAATGACAGACGTCAAGATGACACAACAATGACAGACGTCAAGCTGACACAACAATGACAGACGTCAAGCTGGCACAAGAATGACAGACGTCAAGCTGGCACAACAATGACAGACGTCAAGCTGACACAACAATGACAGACGTCAAGATGACACAAAACAGACTTTTACTTTGTAGTACAGTGGCTCAGGGGCGGACTCTTGACTAAGAGGACCTGGGTTCAAATTCCATGCTGCCATGTCAAATATGGGCAAGTTTTTTCACTCTACATTGCTGCAGTTCACTCAGCTGCATGACTGACTACCTGGCTATAGACAGTGGTGAACACATGTGTATGGGTATTCTTCACGAATTAATTGCCGCATGGCTGAATGCTTCCCAGAGAAGCCGAGATGGTGTTCTATTGAACAGGTCTGCCAGGGAATAAAGCGCTTTGAACAATCCTGAGGATTTGATGCTGTGTTATATAAGAACTTCCCTTTACCTTTAAATGTCCAGCTTCTAATATTAATCCACTGTATGCAACTAACCTAGCCATGTCGGGTTTATAAAACACAGAACTGTGACGACTGGCTGACAGGCAACTACTGGACATTCAGCTAGTATCTAAAGAGACAGTGATCTGTGACATAGTCAGATGAGCACAGTTAAATGACAACTCTAATACGTCACTCTTTATCTACAAACAAGGACTAGCAGGTCTACAAGAATATGTGAATTTCTTTTACGCATTCTGTCACATTATTCATTCCAAGTTTGGCCCCACTTTTTTATCTAACAAAAACAAAGGGCAAACTTGACGAAGTGACGAAAGCCTCTACCAGGTGAGACGCCAGTTAGATATGGCGACATTAAATCGTCTAATTTTTTTAAAGTGGTTACCTGGCTGGCAATGAGGATCTCGCTTGGAGACAAGTAGGAGAGAATCTTCAGGGCCAGCATCTCAGGCAGCAGCAGTAGGAAATCACAGAACTGTCGCACCTGCGCCAGACACACACACGTGTAAGTGAAGATTAAATTCAAGCTTCAATAACTTCATTGTCTATAAAAAATTGTGCATTAAAAATGGAAATCTTTCTTCAGATAAACATTGAAATGCCAGTAACTAAATTGGTGCAATACTTGTAACTGGTGAAAACATTACGGCAGCACCAACATGAAGTAAGCAAATCATAAAGAGAACTAAAATAAATAAATAACAAATTAATTAAAAACAAATAAATATAACTACACATCGGACAATATTTCTGTTTTAAGCAGTTTAATTAAGACTATCGTTTATAACTAAAATGGCAATTCACACGAGATTAGGTGTGTGAGAAACTGATAATGATAACTGTACAGTGACTGGGTAATTATTCTCTCAGGTATTCTCACAGAAGAAGGTGGTTGGGCCGGTGGGTGATCCCCGGAATGCAACTAACCTCCTGCCACCCCTGTTGTCCCAGAGGAGGACAGGAGGTGGTCATAAACTGGGACAGGGTTGAATGGAAAGTAGTCTCGCTTAACCGACTGTCGGTCGGCTGCGGAACTACGCTGAGAAGACAGTCTGGTACCATTTGTGGCTTTTGTTTGGTATCCGCGTGATCTATACAATGCTGCCACCTCACGGACACTGCCGTAATATATATTTTTTATAAACAACTGCAAATTTGTATTTCTATTTATTTTCTGTTAATATAAGTTTAATTCTGAATAGTTTTTATAATACAGCATTATTTGAAAAAAGTGGTATCCTTATTTAATTGGTTTGCTATCCGTGTCGAGCTAGACAATGCTGCCACCTCATGGATACTTAGGTTAATCCTGCCGTAATTCTTATTTTATAAACAAGTGTAAATTTGAATTTTTACTTACTTTTGTGTTAATATAAGTTCAATGTTGAATACTTTTCATAGGATATCATTATCTTGTAAAAGTATATCGTTATTTTAATTTTTATTTCATAGTTGGCCTAAGAGCCAATCAGCGTCTCTACCCTAATCTGGGGTAAGGCTGCCCGGATGTAGAAACTTAAGCCCATTAATGTCCCAGGCGGAGTTGAGGGGCTTAAAAGTGCTGCCACCTCACGGCGTCTGGGTAACCGAGGCTAAATGGAAAGAGGTTCAGTGGGTTGGGAGATAAAACAAGAGAAGGGAGTGAAAATGTTTGTCAGACGAGAGGAATCGTTAATCTTCAATCATTGCATTGAGCTGTTAAAGTGGGCAATCGTGTTGGTGAGCAAAACACAAGAAGACAAGGAAACTAGAAAAAAAAGAAGGAGCCAGTACAAATGTAGGGGAAAAGAGGGAAATTAAATCAGTGTTCCGAGATCCTGACAAACATCGCATACATGCACATATAAAAATGCACAGCATCTGTAGTGTGTCCGAGGACATCCTGGCTCTGGCAGAGTCCTAGTCTATCAGCTACTTGACTCTGGGTGTTCCCACCCTTGCTACAGCATTCACAGGTAATGAGAGGCAGGACTTTATGCAGGATACAATTATTGCCAGTCACACATGTTTTGGTGGACACATGGATGTTAACTGTTAAGCTAGTTGACACACTTTTAAATGTGCCTGATGACCTGAAATGGGCTACAAACACACATATGACACCATTTACACTCACTTTCAAGGCATAACTAACAATATCTATGGTTTTGGAAGACTTTTTTGCTCCTTCATTTTTTTACCCGTCCACCCATATTTCTGCCCGTCCATATTTGTTTTTACCCGTCCTAATGACGGGTGGACGCGTCTCTATATAAAGCTATGATCAGAGGGTAACTCCCACTTAAAGCACACCCTGCATGGATACTATTGGTGGGAGAACAGGGATGGTACAGCGGAAGAAAGATGTCAGGGAAAACATTACAATCACGGACCAGAGTTGGGCAGGGTCACATATTCCACCCCAGGGGAGAGAGAGGGGGGCAACAACGACACACAGAAGGAAAGTTATATCTCACCTCTCCCTAACGTTTCTAACTGGAAAAGTGTGTAACAGTTTACTGAAATGTTCTAAGCACTGAGATCTACTGAACTAACACTGGAAACCAAGTAATTACATGAGCTCTGAAATGTGCACTTCCCCCTGGGACCAAACTTAACACTCATCCCATTGCCCTAGACTAGCAGAAATTCTTGGGAATTATAGTAACCTTGGGCTAACACCAGTCACCCTGGCTGGCAAGCAGCTATTTTCCACTGGTTTGACTTAACTAATTATGCCATGCCATCAGTTGTGAAATTTTCATTGATGTATGAAGCATTGCAGTTCTACTGACAAATTTACATAATAGTTCGCGATTCAGCAATGTTCACCACAAAGAGTGCAGTGGCTCAGGGGTAGAGCTTCGGACTCTCGACTACGAGAACCCGGGTTCAAATCCTGTTCTGTGGTGTTAAAACCTTGGGCAGGTTTTTTCACTCTACATTGCTCCAGGTCACTCAGCTGTACAAATGAGTACCTGGCTATAGACTGTGGTGGATATGTGTACGAGCGTACAAGCAGCCTTCGCATATTAATTGCTTAGATGCTTCCCAGAGAAGTTGAGGGGTGTCTGATTGAACAGATCTGTCAGGGATGTAAAGCGTAAAGTGCTGTGAGCAATCGTAAGGATTGGATACTGCGCTATATAAGAACTTACCTTTTTTCACAAATGGGGGACTAGTGATTTTTCATGTGGATGAGTAATACATTAAGGCCTAAGGCCCCATTGGGGTAAAGGTTAAATTTGCAATTCTAATTATCCCCAAATAAATTACTGTAGTACACTATTACCTTAAACAATGTTTTACAATCACTATTTGTGTATCAAATACACCACCAAAAATGGCCCAGAACATGTCTTCTTCTGCAGGATGTCAACTCACCGACAGAAGACTAGAGATGTAATACTGCTGTCTGGGGTCCAACTTCAACAGGAGTTTGTGAAGAAATTCATTCCGCTGAGGTTCTGAAATGACATAAAACACAACGATTCAATATTCTGAGGTACCACGTCTGTTGTTGCAAAGGTGGAGGCTTTTTCTTAACTGTGGTGATACACCGTGTGTAGCATACAATAACATGTTTAGATTGTTATGCAATGAACCTTGAGATTGTAGTGCGAGTTATATGTTTGTGTCAAGAGGCTTACCCACATGTAAAATGTTAATAAGAAAAAATGTGTATAGTTTTTTGACGTGTAAAGCAATATTGGGCAACACAATACTACAGAGTATCAGGAGTAGTGATACTCTGTATACTTCAATACTGTCGCCATTGGCGAAAAATACTTTATTTATATAGTTATTAGTCATACTTTAGTTTAACTTTTTATAATATGGATGTAATCTTCTGGATTAAAGTTATTGAATTGAATTTCACTTTCTAGTGCTTTAATCCAAAAACCTATTGGTACTGCTGATATTTCATTACTATTAAAATAATTGATTAATCACTAATTCAGGTGTCTGACTATTGTACATTTTACTTATGCCAGAATGATATAAAATGCACTGGTATACAGCAGTACACACGACATGCTGTTGATTGATTGATTTTATTCAATATAAAATGTAAACATACATAAAATAAAAATACAGAGTACATTAAATATAAGGGTAAAAACAATAAGTGCAAGCACTTATTTCCACTGTGGTCCTGTCTGGCACACAACACACGATATCTGTATCATGATTTGCTAGGATAACTGTATATTCACATGAACCTTGTGAAGCAATAAACAGCCACAAATGTGTGTATCGATAAAGGTAAAGGCAGTTCTTATATAGCGCAATATCCAATCCTCAGGACCGTTCAAAGCGCTTTACACTTTACTTCCCTCACAGACCTGTTCACTCAGACACCATCTCAGCTTCTCTGGGAAGCATCCAGCCATATGCTACAATTAATGCGCGAAGGCTGCTCGTACACATATCCACCACTGTCTATAGCCAGGTACTCATTTAATTCAGCTGAGTGAACTGGAGCAATGTAGAGTGAAAAAACTTGCCCAAGGTTTTAACGCCGCAGCCAGGATTCGAACCCGGGTTCTCGTAGTCGAGAGTCCGAAGCTCTACCCCTGAGCCACTGCGCACGTTATAACGTGTAGTATGTATTATCTTTGTAATATGATCTATGTAACATCTTTACACACTATTCTGTCTTCAATGCGTGCATGAAAATGACACCTGACAGTTATGAGGCAGGATGTGACCATTCCCTTTTCTTTGTGAAGCCAGACATTCAGGAGCAACAGCCTGCTTAAACCTCTCACACCTGAGTGGACACCGAGACCTCCATAGGTGAATCAAAAGGATTCGGAAAGGTGTCTCAAACTTTATGTACTGTGTTACTATTGCTGTGTCATTCCAGTTATGTAGTCTGTGTTCCATTAGATATCATGTTGTAACCTCCATGTCGCGATACGTGTGACATTGTGAAGTAGCTCTGGCCTTAACCTTTACTGTTCCAGATGGCCGGAATTTAATGCTGACTACTTTATTAAGACAAGTCGTCATATAGTAGCCAGTCGTTACACATGATCAGTTCCCTTCACCCCTAGCAGACATGTGCAGACCATCTTGACTTTCATTGGAAGCATTCATCAGTATGCTGCAATTACTTTATGTTGACGATCCATAAAGAAATATCCACCACTGTCTACAGCCAGGTACTCATTCATAAAGCTGAGCGAACTGGAGCAATGTGAACAAACGGGGCCAAAGTATGGAACAGTAGCATAATAATTCAAACCCAGAATTATTTAAAAAGTAGCTTCATGATTCAAACCCGGAATTATTCAATTGATCGAGGCTAATACTCTACACTGTTGCTGTGCTGTACTGATTGTCATCTCACATGACATTGTTGATGAGTGCATGTGTGTGGCTGCTGTAATCACTTGGTTACAACTTGGTCCTACAACTACTTCAGTGCACAGTATATGGGTGTAATATAAAATAAATATGTATTATTAATAAGGAATAAACACCAGCACAATTAAGGTCCAGGGTTTACAATTCCATAACTGGATGTTCAAATGAAGCAGGACCCTCACCATTCATTAATAGTATACCAATGAAGCAGGATTCTCTCTATTCCATGCTGATATACCAATGAAACAGGATTCTTACCATTCCATAGATCAATGTACCAATGAAGCAGGATTCTCACTATTCCATGCTGATATACCAATGATACATGATTCTTACCATTCCATAGATCAATGTACCAATGAAGCAGGATCCTCACTATTCCATGCTGATATACCAATGATACAGGATTCTTACCATTCCACAGATCAATGTACCAATGAAGCAGGTTTCTCACTATTCCATGCTGATATACCAATGATACAGGATTCTTACCATTCCATAGATCAATGTACCAATGAAGCAGGATCCTCACCATTCCATAGATCAATGTACCAATAATGCAGGATCCTCACCATTCCACAGATCAATGTACCAATAAAGCAGAATCCTCACCATTCCATAGATCAGTGTACCAATAAGGCAGGATCCTCACCATTCCATAGATCAATATACCAATTAAACAAGATCCTTACCATTCCATAGATCAATATACCAATTAAACAGGATCCTCACCATTCCATAGATCAATATACCAATTAAACAGGATCCTCACCATTCCATAGATCAATATACCAATGAAGCAGGATCCTTACAATTCCACAGATCAATGTACCAATAAAGTAGTATCCTTACCATTCCACAGATCAATGTACCAATGAAGCAGGATCCTTACCATTCCACAGATCAGTGTACGTACCAATGAAGCAGGATCCTTACCATTCCATAGAGCAATGTATTAATGAAGCAGGATCCTTACAATTCCACAGATCAATGTACCAATGAAGCAGGATCCTTACCATTCCATAGATCAACGTACCAATGAAACAGGATCCTTACAATTCCACAGATCAATGTATCAATGAAGCAGGATCCTTACCATTCCATAGATCAATGTACCTATGAAACAGGATCCTTACAATTCCACAGATCAATGTACCAATGAAGCAGGATCCTTACCATTCCACAGATCAATGTACCAATGAAGCAGGATACTTACCATTCCACAGATCTATGCACCAATGAAGCAGGATCCTTACCATTCCATAGATCAATGTACCAATGAAGCAGGATCCTTACCATTTCATACATCAATGTACCAATGAAGCAGGATCCTTACCATTCCATACATCAATGTACCAATGAAGCAGCTTGTGTGCGTCTTGCGGGAGACAACAAACATCACTGTTCTCATCGCTTTCTTGCATTTTCTAAATGAAAAACAAACATTTTGTTTAACCACATAATATCTTCCTAGACATTACTCTTTACTAAATTTGGGTTATCATTCAGATGTGTTCTAACTGTTCTGGTTACAAGTCATTTCTATGGTGCTTAGCCAGTTGAACATACTATACTGTCTTATGCAATTTTAAATCAATTAATAAAAAGCAGGCAAAATTAGCACATCTCAATAATGACATTGGAACCGTTTCGCTGACATATAAAAAGAGCTTATTCAATTGAATCGAATCGAATCGAATCGAATCGAATCGAATCGAATCGAATCGAATCGAATCGAATCGAATCGAATCGAATCGAATCGAATCGAATCGAATCGAATCGAATCGAATCGAATCGAATCGAATCGAATCGAATCGAATCGAATCGAATCGAATCGAATCGAATCGAATCGAATCGAATCGAATCGAATCGAATCGAATCCAATCCAATCCAATCCAATCCAATTCAATTCAATATCTCTATTTCAGACTGTCCTACAGATGTACACATAAACATTATAAAAAAAATACAAGTGATTAGAAAAATATACAAGTATTGCACATGGTAAATAGAAGAAAAAAAACATTGCACATCCTTTTCAAACAATCCTCTTTTAACATCAGCCAATGAAATCACCCATGAGGAGTGTGGTCAGCCTCCAGCAAAGTGGTCATTTTGTGTGATTTCAGCCACACACTGCTCGTGTTACATGCAATTAATAAAAAATATATTGGGATTCCCACCAGTCATGTGTCTGTCTTCAAATTGGGGCGGGCATTTGCATTGTTCCCACGGCTGAGGCAGTAGTGACTGGCGAAGTCAACTGCTATAATTGTATACTTCAACATCACACGCCCCAGCTTTAAGGAGACAATGAACCAGGGATAGTAACATACACAGCTCAGTGCCTCTTGGCTTGTGAGGATGGTAGTTTACATTGCCAATCATCAGGAAGTGGGAAGTACAACAGAAATGCCCAATTGACAGTTGCTTAAAGCGACATGGTCCGATCGTGGCTTTAAATTTTTATTGCAAAATCATGTTATACAGTATAAATTATACCTATTATAGCGTAAAGACAGTCAAAATATGTTTTCATGTACCATTTAGGGGTTGAAAATAGATGCAGTAAGGGGTGCTTAACTCTGTTTATACATCGACCACGAGGCGTTTTCGAAACCATTGTAGGCGTGGCTAAAAGCCCAGGAAATGCATGAGCACGCGATGTAGTATCACGTGAACACAAGTTGATGCCACTAACACCACACCCAGCCAGGTGCACAGCTCCCAGTTGGTAAAGGTCAAAGGGTGGGTGTCATTCGCGGCGATTTGAGTGACAGCGTATATAAACATTCGACGGTTAACATTACAAAGTCAGTTCTGTTTCGGTAAAAAATGTACTGGCGGTCAGGACGCTACAGTAGTTATGACTTATACTGATTAACATGATTTTGCAATAAAAATAAAAAGCCACGAACGGACCATGTCGCTTTAATGAGAGAGCACAGAGAAGGACAAACCATCTTTGACTGTGTCGTTCTGTTGCTGTGTTTTGGTTGTGACACAGCTGCTGTTTGCCACCAGGCGTCGTCTTGCATGTGTCGACGTACTGGCATCTCTATGAACCTGCGGCAGACAAACTCACGTGGCACAATGCGTCATAACAGCGAGCAAGGTCAAAAATATTACTTCCGTGCAGAGCCAAATGATCATCAACATTTATTATTTTAAAATGTGATTCTAATATTTACAGTCAATACAATTCCAACAGTTTTTTTACATCCCAATCGCACTTATGACGAGATATTAATTAATAAGAAAGTCATTTAGAATATATTTACCCCCTCAAGAAGCATTTTGATTATTACCTGTATACAGGTAATAGTGTATATGTGTCCAAAATTAGATGGAGAAAAACAGTTTCGGGAGAGGTAATTATATACCCAATATAAATAATAACCCAGACGCAAGATCATCAACATTTATTATTTTAAAATGTTAATACTAATATTTACAGACAATGCAATTCCAACAGTTTTTTTCATCCCAATCGCATTTATGACAAAATATTAATTAATAAGAAAGTCATTTAGAATATATTTACCCCCTCAAGAAACATTTTGTTTATTCCCTGTATCATAGTGTATATGTGTCCAAAGTTAGACGGAGAAAAACAGTTTCGAGAGAGGTAATTATTTACCCAATATGAATAACCCAGAAGCCAGATCAACACATCATTCAAAGAAAGTTCGTGGTTTATCATAAAACCAACAGCTAGGTTTTCATAACACGTTTGGTTGGTTATTGATTTCTAATTATTTTTTATCCATTGATGCTACAATCAACATATTACGAAGTAAAATAGAACACACACCTCAAGCAAGGAGGAGCACCAGGCAGCCACTGGACTGTGCGTTTTGCTGTTCCATCAAAGATGGCCGTCTGTATAAATGCGTCCCTGGGGGACCGTGTCACCACAGAACCCTCCGTGACATTCGGCAGACTCACGCAGACCCTGTTTGGTGACAACAAAATCTTATAATAATAATAATATAATAATTTTTATTTGTAAAGCGCCGTATATCAAGAAAACGTTTCTGCTCAGAGGCGCGTACATACAACATTTGTAACATGTAAATGTATAAAATATGACTAATCAATTAAAAAGTCAATTAAGTTGTTTAAATTATAATAAATAATTAATTAAATACAGTGTCCAAAACTCACAGTGTATAAGCTAAACTTGTCAGCAATAAATAAATATATAAAATGAATAATTAATTAAAAATACATATATATATATATATATATATATATATATATATATATATATTAATAAGTTATTAAAACAATACACTAAAATAGTTTGGGAAACTATAATTTCGGTTAAAATTAATTCATTGTGACAAAACAACTTACAAGTAATTTATAAATGCGGCCTTAAAAAGATGTGCCTTTAAATTCAACTTAAAAAGTTCAAATGAGTCTATATGCCGCAGACTGTCTGGCAGGTCATCCCACAGGCATGGAATTATTTGATGACATAATTTTACATAATAATTATTATTATTACTAACATTTATAGCGTGCCGTATCTCCTGGACCAGCCCATTAATAGATGCGTATACACATCACAATAATACGTACATGGATTCATACAGCTATAGATCAGTGGTGGATATATATGTGTACGAGTCGTGTTCATGCATTAATTACAACATATGGCTGGATGCTTCCCAGAGACATTGAGATGGTGTCTGATTGAACAGGTCTGTCAAGTTACCTTTATTTTATTTTACTTAAAAAAGGTATATCATGATAAAATTGGTATTATATTAAAATAAGAAATACTATTACACATATATATATATATATATATATATATATACCCATGGGTATATACAAACACACATAATATATATATATATATATATATATATATATATTAAGTAGTTCACATGTATGCCTTTTTTATATTAAGACAATTATGTCAATATAAATAATTAATGTCAATTAAAAAGTAAAACATTAGAATTATTATATAAATAAAATTATTAAATAGTTATAAAATAAATAATAATTCATAAAATATATGATTGTAAGAATGTCACAGAGCAGCTAGTTCCTCAGTGGAAGTAGATCAATCTAAATAATGCGTCTTAATGCCAGTCTTGAATCTAGTGTCTGATTGACGAATGTTTTCAGGCAAACTGTTCCAAAGTGTTCATATATATATATATATATATATATATACATATATATACATATATATAATTATACAATGTATGTATATATATACATATTATATATACATACATACATACATATATATATATATATATATATATATATATATATATATATATATATATATATATATATATATATATATATATATACATATATATATAATAATAATAATAATACACTTTATTTAGACACTAAAATCCAAAGTACAAACTCTGTTCGGTATCTTATCCCATTACAGATACAGGTAAGCCAACACCAGAGCGTTGAGTTAATCTCAGCCCATTACAGATACAGTTAAGACAACGCCAGAGCGTTGAGTTACATCAACACGGCCTCACCTGTTCAGTCCAGTGGACTTGGACGTCTCAGACGATACGAGAGACTGCAGAGAGCCAGCGAGTTGGGGAAGTCTCACCAGATTGGCTGGGCCAGTCAGGTTACCCATCAACTGGAGATAGGCACTTTCTGTCCGGTGAATGCGCAGTCTCTGAAGTTGTCTCTTGCGTTTTCTCTATAGGAAACACTGCAGTCATATTCTAATGTTCTCAGTGGTAGTGAATTGAGGTCATATTTCTATGTTCTCAGTGATAGTGAATTGAGGTCATATTTCAATGTTCTCAGTGGTAGTGAATTGAGCTCATATTTCAATGTTCTCAGTGGTAGTGAATTGAGCTCATATTTCTATGTTCTCAGTGATAGTGAATTGAGCTCATATTTCAATGTTCTCAGTGATAGTGAATTGAGGTCATATTTCAATGTTCTCAGTGATAGTGAATTGAGGTGATATTTCAATGTTCTCAGTGGTAGTGAATTGAGCTCATATTTCAATGTTCTCAGTGATAGTGAATTGAGCTCATATTTCAATGTTCTCAGTGGTAGTGAATTGAGCTCATATTTCTATGTTCTCAGTGATATTGAATTGAGGTCATATTTCAATGTTCTCAGTGATAGTGAATTGAGGTCATATTTCTATGTTCTCAGTGGTAGTGAATTGAGGTCATATTTCTATGTTCTCAGTGATAGTGAATTGAGGTCATATTTCTATGTTCTCAGTGATAGTGAATTGAGGTCATATTTCAATGTTCTCAGTGATAGTGAATTGAGGTCATATTTCTATGTTCTCAGTGGTAGTGAATTGAGGTCATATTTCTATGTTCTCAGTGATAGTGAATTGAGGTCATATTTCTATGTTTTCAGTGGTAGTGAATTAAGGTCATATAGAAATATGACCTTAATTCACTACCACTTCTCCACTACCACTACCAATTGAGGTCATATTTCAATGTTCTCAGTGATAGTGAATTTAGGTCATATTTCAATGTTCTCAGTGATAGTGAATTTAGGTCATATTTCAATGTTCTCAGTGGTAGTGAATTGAGGTCATATTTCAATGTTCTCAGTGATAGTGAATTGAGGTCATATTTCAATGTTCTCAGTGGTACTGAATTGAGGTCATATTTCAATGTTCTCAGTGGTAGTGAATTGAGGTCATATTTCAATGTTCTCAGTGGTAGTGAATTGAGCTCATATTTCAATGTTCTCAGTGATGGTGAATTGAGCTCAGATTTCAATGTTCTCAGTGATAGTGAATTGAGGTCATATTTCAAATTCAATGTTCTCAGTGGTACTGAATTGGGGTCATATTTCTATGTTCTCAGTGGTAGTGAATTGAGGTCATATTTCTATGTTCTCAGTGATAGTGAATTGAGGTCATATTTCAATGTTCTCAGTGATAGTGAATTGAGGTCATATTTCTATGTTCTCAGTGGTAGTGAATTGAGGTCATATTTCTATGTTCTCAGTGGTAGTGAATTGAGGTCATATTTCAATGTTTTCAGTGGTAGCGAATTGAGGTCATATTTCTATGTTCTCAGTGGTAGTGAATTGAGGTCATATTTCAATGTTCTCAGTGGTAGTGAATTGAGCTCATATTTCACTGTTCTCAGTGATGGTGAATTGAGCTCATATTTCAATGTTCTCAGTGATAGTGAATTGAGGTCATATTTCAATGTTCTCAGTGGTAGTGAATTGAGGTCATATTTCTATGTTCTCAGTGGTAGTGAATTGAGGTCATATTTCAATGTTTTCAGTGGTAGTGAATTGAGGTCATATTTCTATGTTCTCAGTGGTAGTGAATTGAGGTCATATTTCAATGTTCTCAGTGGTAGTGAATTGAGCTCATATTTCAATGTTCTCAGTGATGGTGAATTGAGCTCATATTTCAATGTTCTCAGTGATAGTGAATTGAGGTCATATTTCAATGTTCTCAGTGGTAGTGAATTGAGGTCATATTTCTATGTTCTCAGTGGTAGTGAATTGAGGTCATATTTCAATGTTTTCAGTGGTAGTGAATTGAGGTCATATTTCTATGTTCTCAGTGGTAGTGAATTGAGGTAATATTTCAATGTTCTCAGTGATAGTGAATTTAGGTCATATTTCAATGTTTTCAGTGATCGTGAATTGAGGTCATATTTCAATGTTCTCAGTGGTAGTGAATTGAGGTCATATTTCAATGTTCTCAGTGATGGTAAATTGAGCTCATATTTCAATGTTCTCAGTGGTAGTGAAATGAGCTCATATTTCAATGTTCTCAGTGATGGTGAATTGAGCTTATATTTCAATGTTCTCAGTGATAGTGAATTGAGGGCATATTTCAATGTTCTCAGTGGTAGTGAATTGAGGTCATATTTCAATGTTCTCAGTGATAGTGAATTGAGGTCACATTTCAATGTTCTCAGTGATAGTGAATTGAGGTCATATTTCAATGTTCTCAGTGATATTGAATTGAAGTCATATTTCAATGTTCTCAGTGATAGTGAATTGAGGTCATATTTCAATGTTCTCAGTGATAGTGAATTGAGGTCATATTTCAATGTTCTTAGTGGTAGTGAATTGAGGCCATATTTTCATACACTCAGGAATTGTCACATTGGGGTCATATTCTAATATCATCAGTATTCGTGACCTGCAGATGTATTTTAGTGCAGTCAGTAACTGTTTTACTGGGGACATGCTCTAATACTATCAGTAGTTGTAAAATTTTGATCATATTTTAATTCCGTCAGTAACCATGACACTAATACACTATATTTTATTTGGGATCATTATTGCTTGAATGTATTGCTTATACCTTATAGGTATGCAGGTATTGCAGTATCTCAGGTATTGCAATACCTCAGGGAGTTTGACGCCCCTGCCATGCAGAGTTGTAAACCACTGCCTTGTGGTATAGGTTCTTGTCAGAACCGAAGGCTATGGGAGCAAACCCTAACCAGCGTTCGATACAGTTGGGAGGACTGGACTATGGCAGCTACTGAAGACGTATGGCTGCCCAGAAAAGTTCACATCAATGATCGAGGCACTACATTCCTGAATGATGGCGAATGTTTGTGTTGGAGGGAAGTCTCGGAATCGTTCAGGGTTACAAATGGGGTCAAGCAAGGTTGTGTACTGGCCTCCACGCTCTTTTCCATCTTCCTATCAGCAATGCTCGACGATGCTTTCCGAGACATGGGGGATGGCGTCTACATACAGTCCAGACAGAGCGCTGACCTATTCAACGTCGCACACTTCAGAGCGAAGACCAAGACTACTCGGATATTGATGAGAGAGCTGCTATTCGCAGATGACAGTGCACTGGTTGCACACTCTGCTGAAGAGATGCAGGAAATAGTGGATGCTTTTTCCAATGCGTCAAAGAAGTTCGGCCTGAAGATTAACATCAAGAAGACCGAGGTGCTGTATCAACCCAACTCTACAAGACCCCGAAAGGAGGATATCATGGTTGATGGAAACAAGCTGAATTCTGTTCTGGAATTCACCTACCTCGGAAGCACTATATCAAGTGACGGATGCATTGACGATGAAATACAGAGGAGGATGGCCAAGGCTAGTGCATCTTTCGGCCAACTACGCCAGAGACTGTGGAACAACCACCATGTGTCCTGCGGGTTAAAGGCAAGATATACCGTGCAATCGTGCTGTCCACCCTCCTATACGGAGCTGAGGCCTGGACAGTGTACAGACGACAGGTGAAAAAGCTGCATGCCTTCATGATGCGACATCTGCGTTCGATCATGAGGATAACCTGGATGGACAAAGTGACAAACAAGGAAATACTCGAACGGACAGGGCTGCCATCTATGGAAGAATATCCGGTGGACTGGACACCTCATGAGGATGTCACCAGACAGGCTACCAAAGCAGGTTCTCTACTCTCAACTGTCTTCTGGTCAGAGAAAGAGAGGGCGCCCTCGTCTCCGGTTCAAGGATCATCCTTCAAACCTGAAGCTGAGAGACATAAAGATCGCCTCATGGACATCACTCTCACAGCAGAGAGATAAATGGAGAGCAACAGTCAAGTGATGGAAGCAGTCTTTGTCGCTTCGCGACTGACAGCATGATGATGATGATTGCTTGAATTAATAATTGTTTTAATTCAATTCCCTTATTATCACAGTAGTGGCAGTGCATAATTGAAATAGTACCAAATGGTAAATTATTATAAACCAATGATCATCATATTGCTATATTGTTGGAACATAAATAATTATTTTAATAATAAAAATATGCAAAATCTATTTTAAAAGTTACATGGACAGCATCAGAACCAATATATATATATTAAAATCAAACTAATACAGACATTATAATAAATTATATGCAATTTGTTGAATTATAAATTTATTGATAAAATAATCTGTGGGTGAAAGTTTGTTTGAACACCCTACCTTTGCTAATATTGTCATTTATTAACTGTATCTATATTGTCTTGAGGAGTTTGTATATATCCGGGATACATTTATTAAATTACCAACAAGAACTCTTGTTTATTCATTGTAGCAAACAAGCTCACAGGTCTCTGCCAGTGTAAGCATCAGCAGGGTATAAAATCTATTGTTACAAACAGAACAAAACAGAATACACATTGGTAATGTAAACATTCTTCATTTTCCTAGTATGTATATAATGAAGGAGAAATCCGAGCCCATATAGGAGAATTCACCCTGTAGTGTCCAGTAGTGTACAGTGAGGGAGTGTTACCTTGACGTGTCGGGTGATGTAGGTGCTGATGGGAGGGAAGTAGAGCGGGGGGAAGTGGCAGTTGGCAGCGTACGTGAAGTCTCTGTGGAGTGCTGGCTGAACCACAGTCCACAGGAATCGCAGCTGCCTGTAGCTGCTCCACGTCACAATCTCCGTGACCACAGCACAGCGCTGTAACAAGTACCGCGTGTATTACTGATCCATGTCACAATCTCTGTCACCACAGAACAGTGCTGTAACAAGTACCACGTGTATTACTGATCCATGTCACAATCTCTGTCACCACAGAACAGTGCTGTAACAAGTACCACGTGTATTACTGATCCATGTCACAATCTCTGTCACCACAGCACAGCACTGTAACAAATACCATGTGTATTACTGATCCATGTCACAATCTCTGTCACCACAGCACAGTGTTGTAACAAATACCATGTGTATTACTGATCCATGTCACAATCTCTGTCACCACAGCACAGTGTTGTAACAAGTACCATGTGTATTACTGATCCATGTCACAATCTCCGTGACCACAGCACAGCACTGTAACAAGTACCATGTGTATTACTGATCCATGTCACAATCTCTGTCACCACAGCACAGTGTTGTAACAAATACCATGTGTATTACTGATCCATGTCACAATCTCTGTCACCACAGCACAGTGTTGTAACAAGTACCATGTGTATTACTGATCCATGTCACAATCTCTGTCACCACAGCACAGTGTTGTAACAAATACCATGTGTATTACTGATCCATGTCACAATCTCTGTCACCACAGAACAGTGTTGTAACAAGTACCATGTGTATTACTGATCCATGTCACAATCTCCGTGACCACAGCACAGTGTTGTAACAAGTACCATGTGTATTACTGATCCATGTCACAATCTCTGTCACCACAGCACAGTGTTGTAACAAGTACCATGTGTATTACTGATCCATGTCACAATATCCGTGACCACAGCACAGCACTGTAACAAGTACCATGTGTATTACTGATCCATGTCACAATCTCCGTGACCACAGCACAGTGTTGTAACAAGTACCATGTGTATTACTGATCCATGTCACAATCTCTGTCACCACAGCACAGTGTTGTAACAAGTACCATGTGTATTACTGATCCATGTCACAATCTCCGTGACCACAGCACAGCACTGTAACAAGTACCATGTGTATTACTGATCCATGTCACAATCTGTCACCACAGCACAGCACAGCGCTGTAACAAGTACCACGTGTATTACTGCTCCATGTCACAATCTCTGTCACCACAGAACAGCACAGTGCTGTAACAAGTATCACGTATATTACTGATCCATGTCACAATCTCTGTCACCACAGCACAGTGTTGTAACAAGTACCATGTGTATTACTGATCCATATCACAATCTCCGTGACCACAGCACAGCACTGTAACAAGTACCATGTGTATTACTGCTCCATGTCACAATCTCTGTCACCACAGAACAGCACAGTGCTGTAACAAGTACCACGTGTATTACTGATCCATGTCACAATCTCTGTCACCACAGCACAGTGTTGTAACAAATACCATGTGTATTACTGCTGCATGTCACAATCTCTGTCACCACAGCACAGCACTGTAACAAGTACCATGTGTATCACTGATCCATGTCACAATCTCTGTCACCACAGCACAGCGCTGTAACGAGTATGATGTGTAACTGTGCCAACCCACAATCTCCACCACCAATGCAGTGTGTACAGCACTGTATTAAGTACCAAGTGTGACTGCTCCAGTAAAGTATTATAGTCACATATAGTGACAGCTTCATGTCACAATCTCCATCACCATCACCACCACACATCACTATAACAAATGACATGGAGCTGGCTACACATCACAATCTCAGTACCATGTGTCACTGCTTTGTGTAACAATCTCCGTCACCACTGCACAGCGCTGTAACATGTACCATGTTCGCGTCACAGCTCCATATCACAATCTCCACTGTGACAACAGACATGAAAATGGCTACCCATCACAATCTCTGTCACTGCTGCACATCATTGTAACAAGTACCATGTGTCACTGCTCCACGTCACAATCTCTGACAGCACTGCACAGTGTCATTAGCTAGTTCCACATGTCACTGCTATGTTACAATCTACGTCACAACCATACAATGTCACAACAAGTACGAACACCATCTCAGATGCCTTTGGAAGTTTTCAGCCAAACTACAATTGCTGAACAAAGACCATGCATTCATACATAACCATCCACCACTGTCATTCATACTGCTGAGTATACTGGGTCAATATGCAGTAAACCTTCTCGCACAAAGTTCAAACCAGCAGCAGTATTCAAACTTGGAATCAGTTGATCGATAGTCCAACAATCGAACCATGTTGAATCATACGCCAATATCATAGTTGCCCATAACAACATAATACATCAGTCATATTGTTATTCTTAAATGTACATTTTGTGTATAATCAAAAGGTTACTATAGTATACAACATTTTTGACTTCAACCAATAAAATTAATATTTGTTTATAAATACCTGAAAAATCATGTGAGCAGTTTATTTTTAGTTGCTAATCACAACAACAGTTGAACATGACATAAAAATACTGCAAATTCAGCTATACGTAGGAGAATTGTAACTACATTATATCGTGGTTTCTCAACCATGTTTTCTCTTTAATTGTATTAATAAAATGTCCAATCTAGTTAATGTAGTGGTCACTGTTTGCAGATAATCACACCTACAATATTGCTGATATATGCACCTCTGATTAGAACTGTCCATTCCCCCAATAAAAGTCTAACACTTATCACTTGCATACACTTGAACACTTGCATACACAGCAAGGCAACACTGTAGGCTGGTTACTGAATAGCCTGTGTAAGAACATAAAGAACTTGAATGGGCACCGGATTCAAAGGAAATTGTGGTTGATTGATGAAAACAAACATTTGCTAAACCGCTGAACCCGTGTGAATTCATAATGGCGAAAGCTAATAACTTCTCTGTGTAAACAGAACACGTTCTGTGACAGAACTGCAGAGAAGCAACAAGTTAGTCTTGTGGCTTAGTCAATAATGACATGTATGGTTTCACCATGTGTGTAAGTCATGCATGACAAGTCACGCGTGACTTGTCATGCTAAGTTCTCATTTTGTACTCGTTGCTTTCAACACAGACACAAAGGATCACTCGGTGCTTCATGTTGTTCAAATACATTGTCATATGTCTATACACTCAAGGATCACATACTTATTGTCTGTCAACCAATTAATCTACTTCTGGTGAGTGATCAAACATCACCTTTTGGTGGATCCTCTCAATTTTGAATAGATGATTTCTTTGAACTGTTCCGTACATGTATTGGATTAGTTAATACAAGTGCCTGCTGATGTCACACTTCCTGAAAACACTTAAATACATTCAGTAGCATATTACTGCCATAATGAGTTGGTGCATTGCTTAATCCACATTTTGCTTTGATCCTGACCTATGTTCAAAGGAACCATAATTGACTGTAGCCTTTGTAGATGTTCACATACATTACTTTCATAAAATTATGTTTGTATGAATATGAGCACAAAAACTGATGACAAATCTACACATACAGTGTGTGACGGTTGTATTAATGACCTGTATAAGAATATACACATGTATCGTATGAATTTTCAGCTAAAATTCTATTTAATTAAATTGGATACATGCGAGTAAGCAATGATATTTAATTACCATATGAGACTTGGTTATTGCAAGATTCCTATTAATCAATTAGTAATCCTCTTCTTAAACACAGAAATTGATTGTAAAAATCTTTTTTTATTACGTTACAACATTGCTAAGTTTTTAATGGAAACAATGTTGTTCAAACTCAGTAAGCCCAACATTTGGTGTTGTTCGATTTTATTTTGTTTATTCTTTGATGATACACCTGTCTACCCATAGTTCTTACAACACTGTATTAACTTCAGTTGTAACTGTGTAATTTGTTACCTTTTTCTGAGGCAAATCAATTGTGGAATGAAGTGAATAATCTCTATCAACAAGCCCCATTTTGGATTAGCAATGTTTAATTAAAAATAGAGAAATCATTATATGATATTGGACAGAAAATCAATATCACACATTTCGTAGGCAATTAATGGTATTGGACTTTACATCAATTACACATTTCATATGCAATTAACTCAAAAGCCTGATCAATGCAGCCAGTTGATGTCAGGTGGAGGGAGGTTGGCAATTTAATATCACCTGCATTCAATTTATTCTACAGGAATTACTTGCAAAGACAAATGGCAACAGCTACAAAAAAACATGAAACATAATATGAAACTCATTAAGCAATTCACACTGAATGCCTTAAATTACATCAGGAAATGACGATTATAAATCCAAATGGTGTGAGAGGATATTACTATTACCTGGGCCTATTATACAACTTGGCATATGGACAGCTGTATTAAGTATGCAATTTTGACACCAACACAGACTTACCAGTTACTAGGTAATATTGAAATATTATCAACTGCTTTTGACATGGTCCCTCAATGCTAAGGGTACTACAGTTCGAAACATTCATTGTGTGTTTGAAATAGTTGTGTAATTGGACGCCTTGAGAGAGAGAACTGACTAATGGCATAACTTTAGAACGTACTGTAACAAGAAAGGGGACAAAACCATATTGTTCTACTAAACAAAAGCTGTTTAGGACCAGGCAGTGCAATTGTTCGTGCTACCACTTCAAACAGACATTAATAAAGCACAGAGCTATATTGTGATACTCCATGAATAATTGGTCGGCCACCTTGTATCTTGTGGTCTTCCTTTAGCTTTGCATAATTATTCAGTAGGTCTGACTAACATGCAGTAAACATATTGACCTATTTTATATAGAAGAAATTCACCATTCACATACACACTTCAATTGTGTAGTACATTGTAATAGGATCTAATACAAGTTCAAAGTGTAGTACAGTTTATGCATGAAACAGGGTGTAACATCTGTGACATGTTTTCTTTAATACTTGTGAATCAGTCTACATAATTGGACCACATATATAGTACTTAGCTGAAGGTTGTTCTAATACTTTTGTTAGAAATCAACACTCAAGAAAGTTGGTCAGTAGCAAGCGTACCAGACAAGTGGATTATGCTTTTGTTGCTGACATCAAAGTAACTGGCATCGTACTGACAAGTGGCTGAAAAATGTTAAAAATAGAACAGCTAATCTGCAAGCCAATATAAATACATGAACTTGTGACAGCTTAACTTACTGGCACTATATTTATGTACTTGTAAGTAGTTACAATTTATATACAAGTATCACACCTTCACATGCAGAAACATAAATAGCTTAGTACTACGGGACCTATATGATACTTTTAGAAATATGGACATGGATTTCTACAATCAGTCATAACTAATTTGTGGCGTATATTTACAAAAGGTTTACATTAAAAATATATTTCAAGAGTTATTACCAGAATATGATTAAAATGTAAAATAATCAAAATAAAACTACCTCAACTTTACAGAGGCAGGTCATTAAAACTAAGACATGTCTCTAACAAGATTGCCACTAAAGACAGCAAAGTATGATAAACCTCGCATTGGCAAATGAATAAGGTAGCCTGTGGTTTATTGAACCCAACTTTGTTATCTATGCCCACCCGGTTTTATATACTCTTGGTCCTGGAAATGAGATATATCTAATTAATCCATATAATCCATATAATCTCACTCTCCCATGCATAGTGATAGTCGCCGTCATTGTGCTAACTCCACTCTTATGTATGACTAGTCGGGTGTTTCGATTTAGTTTAAATGGTCGTTGAACTTGACAGTTCTGTTTACCTGCTTGTGGTCCCATAGATCCAGCCAGATGGAAACTTTGTCGAGCTGTCTGTCGAAATCTACGCTTCCAGGGGTAAGCGTTCTCCCGCCCTTGCCCCGCCAGTCGGTTGCTGTTTCATCCAGCTCGCTTCTACGGCTCAGTGCTAACGACGGCGGCCACGCGTGTCCAAGCTGCTCCATTGCAAAACTCGTAATTTCACGACTAAACCGTATGACATGTTATCACTAAATATCGCTGAGGTGTACGCATCACCACATAAAAGCAATGGTGTGGTTGAACGCACTGCGTACACGTGTATTGGCACGACTTCAAACACTTTCCGTTAAGCCACGATCACTTTCGCGAGTACTCTCTCTGGCGCCGTAATCAGCGAACCGTGACGGGCACGTGACTAATCGACAGGCGGCAAGTGTCGTAAATATTGTATAATATTAAATGACATAAACGAGAATAAAAATGCATTATCTTTTCGACATTTGGTGTGTACATATACTCCTCGTAAATATTAGTGTAAAAATTTAACTTTTGATGTTATTCCTACACCAAAACTAAATCAAATGCTGGCCGCATTTCGAACGGATTAGCGGCAGCGTTAGCCGAGAGGATGGCTACCGTTGTTTTGGATAATGGCGCGTACACAGCAAAAGTTGGCTTTTGTGCTGACGCTGAACCAAGGTAGGTGTGACATTAAGATATTATACGATGCATATAGTCGCACAACTTTTGATGTTATTCATGCATACCGTTAGACGCGCCAATCGCAATTTTGGGTGAGCGATAAAAGGGTCACATAGTGGATCTCCGCACGTTGTTTTTGTTGATAGAATGTACATTTTTTTCTCTGTAAGTGGATCTATATCTCGATCAGTTTTGCATGTGTCCAGCTGAATTTTTCTGCATGCAATCTGGGACGGTTCGTAGATTTTAACTTAAAAAACGCAATATTTGTAAAACAAATATACCTGAGAATGCTTATTGTTATGATTAGACTTAGAGTTAGTGTGAGATATCCAGTGTAGGCAAATATAATAGTTATACCGGCACACTTGAGGTGGGTCCGAATTCTACACAAGTGTCGTGCAATGCGACACCTCAGTTTGCCATATGTTAGCATTTTGTTATGCCTGAGCATGCAATCTATATCTACAACACACTGAAACAATGTAACACAATTTAAAAATGTTTTACAGTGACTTGTCTTTTTCTCCAAACATTACTGAGCATGTAACTCAACTAGTCAATAGATATTCTTTTGCTTAAATGCTCATGTTAGTTGTCTTGCTAAATTTTAAGAATACTTATATAAATGGCAACATGTACCGAGGTAGCACATACAACCGCTAAAGCTTATAAACACATGCACGTAACAGTGAGTAACACATGACAAAAATATAATTATATGAAATTATGATAACAGAATTGAGTAAGCGCAGTGTTCAAGTGCTTTCAGTTATATGCAGGATAACATTTTTGCCTGTCCAAAACGAGTTTCATCCATCAAAATGACTGGTGGACAGGCTATGTATGGAGTGCAGGACCATCATTCAGAGGGATGTTATGTCCCAAGTCACATATGTCCTAGACGATATGTCCTAAATTTATTATTAAGTTTTTATGTTATCTTTGCACTTTAGTCTTAACATAAATATGTTGATGTACATATTAACCCCAATGCTAGCGCTCTTTGTAGAACATTTCAAGCCCAGTGCAAATTTTAAAGGTTACTTATCATCTTGTTTTGGGACATATCGTCCACAATATTTGGGACATAAGTGACTTGGGACATAAGTGACTTGGGACATATAAGCGACGTGGGACATAACATCTAGATAACTCCTGAGTTCTAGCTGATGAGACCCAGGGGCCAGTGGTTCAGTATTGGTTCAGCTGCCATGTCAAAACTTGAGAACAATTCTATTCACTCTAACCATTCTCCGTTCCTTTTGGAAGACACTGCAAGCCGTTGATCTGTTCTCTGTGGTGTCTTTCACACTCTTTGTCAGGGAAAGTAAAAGACCCCACATAGAGGGAAGTAGCAATAATCCTGCTGTGCTGAGATCTTGTTTTCCAAATGGTGCACCTCTTCAGGATGATTAATGAAATGATTGATCTTGGGCATAAACTGATTACAGTGAATAATAATAATACCAAATGGTACCATTTCTGATAAAAACTACCACAGCAACAATGGAATTGACTCTTAACCTAATGCTTCACAAAATTTGCTACAGCATTACTGTTTTATGATCTTTGGATGGTTAACCTCTTTAAACCTTTACTTTGAGTTGATTGTGTTATCTTTATATATCTGTGTTTTGTATTATATATAATAATAATTATAATATGTATGCATATGTAAAATTATATATATATATATATATATATATATATATATTATATATATCAATATGTATTATATATACATATGTTATTATATATATTATATAATTATAATATATATATGTATATAATTTATAGATAATATATGTGAATATATATACATATATATATATATATGTAATTATATATATATATATATATATATATATATATATATATATATATATATATATATATTATATAAGTATAATATATATAATTATATATACTGTATATAATTCATAGATTATATATATATATATATATATATATATATATATATATATATATATATATATATATATATATATATATTACTTAACCATTAAAATGCATTTTGAAAAGAAATAATGTGTATTTTTGAATTAGCCCTTGGAGGCACGTTTGTCCCTACAGATGTTTTAGCCACATTTTTCTTAAGCACAAGAGGCCAGTACTGGCAGTACCATCCATGAGCAGCTGATGACATTATGCTTAACACTAAAATGATTGCCTTAGTAAAGAAACCAACTACACAGATTTTTTAAGTAAGCAAGTACTTAACAGTAAGTAATTGCATAATGCTAAGTAGCCTGCAGAAACACTCCCGCATTGCTGCTTAGCTTACCTTAGAAGGAATTTACAGCACACAACTTGTAATCTCCAAATAAAGAACTGTAGTTTCTGAAGTAGGCATTAAAGGGGGATTTAGGTCACACCTGATGTTTCCCTAGTAAGCAGTTCAAGTTTGTGTTAAGAATGAATCCATCTGGAGGCCAGTTCAATTTACAAAGATAAGTAGTGTGGATAATCATGGGAGTAAATACTAGGTTTAGTGATTGAATTGGTGAGCCGACCTATTAATTGGAATATTCGGATTGTGCTTTGTTTTGAGCAGTACGCAGCATGGCTGACATTTTGCCCACATTTAAAGGTAGATATTTCACTAGAATGGATCTAGAAAGTGTCACACTATATAGCTTTATATAGAGACGAGTTCACCCAGCAGGGTAACATTTTTGCCAGCCATTTTTTTTTGGACAGATGTATGTTAACTGTATTAAAGGCAGTTTAGAAACTTTAAATGTGTTTTACGACCCGAAATGGACTACAAACTCACATGTGACAACATTTACATTCATTTTAAGGACTAACTGACATTATCTATGGTTTTGGAAGATCTTTTTTGCGCCTCATTTTTTACCCGTCCACCCATATTTCTACCCGTCCACAACAACTTTTACCCATCCACATGATGGGCGGACGGGTCTCTGCATAAAGCTATGTTCATCCATCACCTGGGCACATAAAACACCTTATGGACATGTAGAAATATCCCTGGATGGGTACAAAACTAAGAATCAGAAGAAAGGTCTTCCAAAATCATAGATATTGTCAGTTAGAAAATTGGTGTCATGCGTGTGTTTGTACTTAATTTCAGGTCATAATCACACAGCTCAACCTAGGCTGTGTGTATGTGATTTAGCGTGTAATTGTCTACCGAAAAAGTGTGACTTAAAAATGATTATCCTGCATAAAGCCCTACAACACATTTCAAACAATGTTGATGGCACTCAGATTAAATAACCCATTGTTTAATCCGCATTGATGTGTTTAATAAAGTATACCATATGGTAATTGCATGTTATGACCTGTAGAGTACATGCTTAGTATCTATTTAGCAAACAAACCCTCAACTGACTGCAAGCAACATAACATAAATACTGAATTACCTGTGAACATTCGTGCATCTGGAATCTATCTATGTTTCGAAAGTTTTTAAAGACATCTTTTTATTACACATTTTAATTAATTCAAATTGTTGTGAAATGACCGACACGGCGACACAGCTTTATAATTTATTTTTAGTGTTATACACATTTTAATCAGTGTTTATGTTTTAGATTAATGTATAGATAATTTACATACACAGATTTAGTAAATGTTTCAATTGTATAGTAATTTATATAATTTACAGAGATTTATTAAAACAGTGTTTAATTTATTTTAAATTGATTGATATGAGTTATATAATTTACATACAAAGGTTGAGTTATATAATTTACATACAAAGGTTTACTAGTGTACATCTTAAAACAAAAATTTGATTTAATTTTTATAATTTACATTTATATTTATTACATTTATTGTATGTCTTGTACAGCGCATCGATCCACCATGTGGTGGATCGATTAGTGCTATAGAAAAACATTATTATTACTGCCCCAGACCCCAGTTACTGAGAAAACAAGGTACTTCTTTCAATAAATTGCACATAATGTTTCTTAAACTATTTAGTAAAGTCTTCTCTGTTTCCTCATGAAACTATAGCACCCTGATAACCCCCCCCCCCCCCCCCCCCGTATCACCTGTATGCATTTATGATTTATAACAATAACAATCATTCCTCTGAGTCAAAATATGTGGGTTTAAAGCGACATGATCAGTTTGTAGCTTTTTATTCCCAAATCATGTTAATCAGTATAAGTTATAACTATTGTAGCGTCCTGACCGCCAATAAATGTTTTACCGAAACAGAACTGATTTCGTAATATTAAACGTCGAATGTTTATAAGAATCCCGACGCTGTTACTCAAATCGCCACGAATGACACCCACCCTTTGACCTTTACCAACTGGGAGCTGTGCACCTGGCTGGGTGTGGCGTTAGTGGCATCAACTTGTGTTCACGTGATACTGCATTGCGTGATCATGCATTTCCTTCTGGGCTTTTAGCCATGCCTACAACGCTTTCGAAAATGCCTCGTGGTCGACGTGTACACAGAGTTAAGCACCCCTTACTGCGTCTATTTTCAACCCCTAAATGGTACATGAAAACATATTTTGACTGTCTTTACGCTATAATAGGTATAATTTATACCATATAACATGATTTTGCAATAAAAATAAAAAGCCACGAACGGACCATGTCGCTTTAATAGCATAGTTAGCTGTTTGATATTTCTATATGACACTGATTGTCCAACTACAGGCTGATCCCCAACTGTGTGATCAAGGCGAAGACAGTGCGCAACCGTGTGTTCATTGGGGACCAGGTGGACGACTGCAAAGACCTGTCAGGACTGTTTTATCTACTCGCATTCCAAAAGGTATTACACTTGGTGGTAGTCTTGAACAATGCAAAATATAGTGTGTAGCTGGTTTCTGTTTGGCTCTTGGCTTGGTTTGCCTGGCCTCGCCTCGCCTCGCCTCGCCTCGCCTCGCCTCGCCTGGCCTGGTGACTTCAAATACCTCTCATGACTTATTTGCTGGCATTCCAAAACGGTATGTATGGCATTCTTTGAAACATATATATAGCAACTAGCTGGGGTCTGTTTGGTTTTGTTGAATTGCAGCAGAGATGTGTCAGGACTCTTCTGGTTGGTCATATTCCAAAAAAAGATATTCATAAAACTGCAAAATATCATATCATTTCTTTTCTTTTTTCTGTTAAGTTGCTAAAGTTTAATTTTCATGAATATCAATTGTGTTGCAGGGCTACTTGGTTAATGGTGAAATTCAGAAGAAGGTCTGGGACTACATCTATGGCAAGGATGTCTTGAAGGTACACCACAGAGCAGGAACACAGAAGTCTAAGAAGGATTTCAAGACAAAATTGTATAAATGCTATTTGTGAAATTTGGCCAAAACAGGGATGTAACATTTGTTCCAGTGTCTGAGCTAGTATGTCAAAATCTATGTTATAAGCCAGAACATGATATATTCCCCCTAAATCATGTGCATGAAATAGTTTTTGTTTCCGGCAGTGTCTTACTCTTTCTATTTTGCAGTCATCGTAAGGAATATCAAGTTTTAGATAAAAGCAACACGGATACAGTGTGGCTATTGCATTTTAATAAAATAGCTAATGTTACGTTTCATATGTCAAGTTTGCAGTAAACATTTCAGCCTTTCTTATCTATATATTTCTTTTAGATTCTTACGATGTCCTAAAATTGTATTCATCATTTATAATGTAACTCTACAGATGAAATACATTGGGTTGTTTCTCAAAACCAAAGTTAGGGATCTATTGCTTTAAAACCTTTCCTACGTCAGCAGGATTTTACCCATATAATCATAATAGAACGAATGCATAGTTTTATGATTCCTGCATCCTTACTAAGTCGCACCTAATTGTACAAGCATACTCCAAATAGGAAGTCTTATCTGTGACATATAACTTGTTAGCAGGGATACACGAACATGGCACAATGACAATACATTGTTTATGGTTAAAGGGCTCTCCCTCTAGATACAATGCTCATGTGAGCTGCAAACTGACCATATAATGCCAAGATGCAAATTCGCATGCACTTGTGATGGTGGTGCAATCAGCTTCATACAAGATGGCGTTGTAACCATCTGCTGGGTGAATGAAATTAGACATTCTAAGTTATATTCACTTGTATTGAATGCTACCATCTAATAGACCTATGTACCGTTTCAGTCCCAAACTTGTGCAGTTGATGGAGGCAAACAATGAAGACCCCACACTTGTGAAAGTGAAAGTGCACGTCACTAAGTATCAATTGGTCATTTATGTCCAGGTTGACTTCAATGAGACAGGCTTGGTGGTCACTGAGCCGTATTTCAACTTCACGTCCATCACAGAAGCAATGACGGAAATTTTCTTTGAAGAATATCAGTTCAAGTCCATCTTCAAATGCAATCGTAAGTTGCCACAGTCATTGTGAGTCAGAGACAAAAATGAAACATAGAACTACATTTTATGGCAGCTAATATCAACGTTTCCTGCATGGATTTCTCACAAATTTGTGTTATGTTTCCGTCATTTGAGGCAAGAATTTCAAGAAGATATGCAATATAATTAGAAAATCTAAATTATTCTAAATGTGTTCGGCAATCTTTTTATGGCTTCAGGGACACTGTTGCTAGGCAACTGGTCATGTGATAGGACAATTAAAGTGGGAACAATTTAGTTTTCAATATATAAATGTGAATGTTGCAAGTAAAGGAGAATTACAGTGTTTGTGTTTTTTATGAGTGACTTAGTGTTTGTTTGTGTGAATTATGTGACCAAGTGTTTGCTTGGTTGTATGAGTGACTTAGTGTGTTTGTGATTAATGTGTTTGTGTTTGATCTGACTGACTTACTGTTTGTGCGACTGACAGGAGAGACTTGGCATTTGTGTGATTGATGTGTGTCACTCAGAGTTTGTGTAATTGATGGGATTCCGTGGGAGTGACTTAGTGTTTATGTGATTTATGTGTTTGTGTTGTAGTGCTTACATTTTTCCGGCGTTATAAACGTTCCGATTGACGTTTCTGCACATACGCGATATATTTAAAATGTAAAATCATCAATGTGCAGCGAAAAGACAAAACATTTATTGTATAAATACTACGGGTTGTTCGTTAGGATGTATATAACCTCTAAGCAAAGTTATATGTCGCAAATTAACATGAGACAAACAAGTTTTGAGGCATATTTTGATAGCAAGCGTAAATCACGTGACAGTAGTGCGCCATAATCCGTGACAGTGATTTAAAAAAAACGTAATATTTTATTGCATTGAACGACATTTTAAGAAACTCTTCACAATGATCATCACAGGAGAGTTAACGAATAGCCCATGGCATTTATACCGAAAATGCTTTGTTGTTTCGCTGAACATTGATGATTTTACATTTATTGCACATGTGCAGAAACGTCAGTCGGAACGTTATTAACGACCAGACAAATGTAAGCGCTATAGTGTCGTTGATGTCACTTAGTGTTTTGTGTGTCACGTGTTGCAGCCAGTTTCCTGAGTCAGTTCCAGAGACAGCGGCAACAGTCTCAGTCTCTGTGCTGTCTCGTAGTTGACTCTGGTTACTCCTTCACACACATCATCCCCTACTACAAGGGCAAGAAGCTGACAGACGGTGTCCGCAGGTCTGTCCCACTCTTGTCCTATCATTCTTCACAACATGGCTTCTTCAAGTGTTCATCAGGGTCCGTACGGGGCCTTGAAAGTCCTGAAAAGCCTTGAATTTGATTGGACCAAATTCAAGGCCTTGAAATCCTTGAATTTTATAAAGTAGTTTTGAAACGCCTTTAATTTAATTGTGGTCAATACAATATGTTTTGGCTCATTTGTCGTGATGGTTTAACAGACACAGGCCAGTGGCAGTAAGGAGGAAGGGAGAAAGCCGACGCACAAAAATAACTGGCATGCTCATTGGGCAGTCGGCATTTCATCGTGGTCGCGCCATTATGTTCGTAGTTGAGTAAAATAAGTTGGTTGATTGTGATGTGATTCATTTGGATTGATGTTTTCAATTCTAATTTACTGCGATTAAAAGTACAGATGTCGTTAAGATTGTCTTGAATTTAAGTTTAAAATAACCCTGAAATGTCTTGAATAGCCTTGAATAGCCTTGAATTTCAAATGTCCAGATGCGTACGGACCCTGGTTCAAAAGTACTTTTTTAAATTCATTTTTTAAATTCATCAATAAAACGTATATCTAAGTATCAATAAAGCCTAATCCGATTATCAATAAATTTCAAGTTATCAATAAATCCTATATATACTTTAATGTTTTTATAACCATTTTATGATTTTAGTAGGTCAAAAATGTAATTAAACAATAATTTATTTTTAGTCAATATTAATTTATATGTTTTATTTTATAACTGACAAACTTGTGTAACCTTGTCTCCACTGTCATAACCAGTGTGAATGTATGGAATATTAGTCTGTGACTGTCTGTGTAATTACTGTTTTATGATTTTGTACTGACCACTAAACAATGTTCTCTCCTTTGATGAGAAATCTTGTAGCTAGGTGTCCAAATATATTGAGTCATTATGGTCACCAACTACCACATGAATGGTGAATCTCAATTTAACATCTTGCTTCTTTCATAATTCTTGTACTGTTTTCAGCTATTGTGTTTACCCAGTATTCAGACACTACGTTTTCATAGACCCTGGAATGTTACCCCCAAAATTTGTATTGCATGATCAGCAGATAATTTAACAATTTTAGGTGTCCGAATACATGTAGTCAATGTAGTATGACAATAAGTAAGTATTCTCATAACAGTGATGTTAAAGTCATTGTAAATGTTGTGTGTCTGTCACATAAACTTGTCTTGATATATGTGACAAGGAATTATCTGTATTTCGTTTGACTTATGCACAAGACATTTAGAAATAGAAATACAGTAGTCCAAAAGGTCTTGTAAAACAAAGTAACTTAACATTGTTATAAATAATTAGATGCATGTGTTATATTTAATTATATACATGCAACATTTTACGCATTAAAGCAACGCAGGAACTTTGCTTCTTTTACAACAAGTATCCAAGAATATGTGTCAAATTCAAACATTATTTTGACTAATGCATATTCATGTGTCACTCATGTCATTATATTTTGTCATAATCACATTTCAGAATTAACATTGGTGGAAAGGTTCTCACAAATCACCTGAAAGAAATCATCTCATACAGGTAAGTATTTAGAATGTTTGATTAAACTATATTAAATATTTGGTAAATGTGAGACTATTTTAAATAGCTCGATCATACAGATTTTTGTGTTGAGATTTTTCTTTTGTATAATATAACTCATTATTTATGATGTGTAACAGACAAACTGGCAATTACTTTGTAATTTATATTTGGATGTTTGTGAAAAGTTATGTTGTGCAGAAGTTCACTTGGCTATTTGAGTAATAAGTGTCAGCCACATACCAAGGGCAGCAGTTGTTACCATTACACTATCTTGAATTGTAGCTTCTAATAACGGTACCTTTAGTTTACTCTGGTGCTGCCACCTAGGGATTTCTGACAACTCACTGAACAGTTTTATAAGTAGGCAGTATGTTCCTAGTCTATAGAGGTAGGTGTGGGTATACTGCCTGTCTCGTGTTTGGTATGCCCATATCAATGGTCACAGTTTGAAAGGTATGACGCTAGTAGCAAGCCCAAGTTGTAAATATTACAACATATAGTTTCAAAACATATGTGTTTATGGCAAAAAAACTGACAATGTCATTGAATTGGGGCAGGTGGACACAATACCTTCTGACGATAAAGGATGTCAAATTTTCCCACATTCAGCTCAGTAACTTTTTTGATAAATTACTATATTGGTTAATTGCGGGAGAGAGCAAACAGCCTGCTCTTTGACTTACCATCTCCAGATGGTCAATCAAAGTCCAACAGTTCAGGGTCCAGTTACAATGAGCATACTTACGATGTTGTAGCGGGCAATAACTCATCAAAAGCCTACAATTTTGTAAAGTTACGCTAGTTGCATCTCACAAGTGTTCTCCGTAGTAGCTCTGCCACGAAATTATTAGGCGCAAGTTTACGTTGGTTTTTTTTTATGGGATGCTCCTTGAGTCCGTTGATGCTCCCGACACGCACAACCTCAACACAGTTATTTGTAATGTTTACATTGGATATCCTTTGCATTAGTCACAGCTTGGCATTAGGTACATGAACAACAAAGGCAACAGCTTAGGAGAAAAAGAATGTTCAGAAAAAGGAAAAATACAGGGATTCCCACAGCGACCTAATTAGGTCAATTCTACGTTGATTTAGTTACACGAATGCTAAATTGGTCTCATGGAACTGACTGTAAGGTACATCGACTAGTTGCTATTAGCTATGACCAGTGGAACAGCCTAGTTCAGGGCTTTATGCAGGATAAAATTATGGCCAGTCACACATGTTTTAATGGACACATGGATGTTAACTGTTAAGCTAGTTTACAAACTTTCAAATGTGCCTGATGACCTGAAACGGGCTACACACACACATATGACACAATTTACACTCACTTTCAAGGCATAACTAAAACAATATCTATGGTGTTGGAAGACCTTTTTTTGCTCCTTAATTTTTTTACCCGTCCACCACCCATATTTCTGCCCATCCATATTTGTTTTTTACCCATCCTAATGACGGGTGGACGGGTCTCTACATAAAGCTATGGCCTAGTTGCATGTAAAGGTATGCCGCTTTATGAAACCGGCCCCAGGGATCTGAAACAAATACAGAAAGAGGCGAGTGGACCTTGGGACCTGGGAGGGGATTCAGTTTCAACCCAAAGTCAGCGTATTGATACAGCGATGTGTCTGCAGACAGTTGATGGTGATGGATGAGACGTACGTGGTGAATCAGATGAAGGAGGACGTGTGTTACGTGTCGACACAGTTCTGGCACGACCTGGACATCGTCAAGTGAGTTCTGTTACGCTTTGAATATGTCTTGTAAAGGCGTTGAAACTCCTGGTAAAAGGGGTTGTTATGTCAATCTGTGAAGTCTGCATAAGTTCATAAAATACAAGAATGTATGTATTATATATATATATATATATATATATATATATATATATATATATATATATATATATATATATAATACTATATATATATATACACACACACATATATATATTGAATTTAGACGCCACCACACATAGCATAGGAGAACTATTTTGCTACCGTGGTGCCACCTAGTGAATGAAACATGGCGGGAATAAATATTTGCAGATTTATGACACGACCCCATATAATAAAAAACAGATTGTGAAAAATCACTGCTAATATTTGTAGGCTTCCAAAATGGAATAAACTTATATAATCAACAGCTATAAACTACAGCATAAAAATACTAACTACGATTTTGTAATACGTTATCTTGCATTAACGTAATATTATATTATTGTTATTGTAATTTTTCCAAGGTTAAATAGTTATGTTTTGTATTTCCATATACATTTTTTTGAAAACACAAATGATGGTCTTGCTGCAGGATTGTGTCATTTTGTTTACTACTATCATTTTGTTTACTACTCGTGCTAGTTCTTAAACACAAGTTAACCCAGACGCTATAGAGAAATACCACAAATACCTATAGCACGGATGTCACCAGAGACTGGAGACTACTCATGTATCAGTTAACTGCATGTGTTACAGGAAGAAAGGCAAAGAGAACACAATAGTGCAAGACTACATCCTACCCGACTACACCCACATCAAGAGGGGATACATCCGGGCTCCAGACAACGAGAACGCAGATAAAAACGCTGCACAACAGGTTGAAATTATACTTTATTGGTTGTTCAGTGTCAGACTGTGATTGGTCAAAGCCAACCCCAAGTATACATTGTGTTTTCACCTAGATATAGTCAGTATTGCCAACAGGGTTGCTTTGAATACTCTGTGTTGTCAGTGATTGGTTAGATATTTTTAATCAGATACAATCACTGATAATTTTCATTTTAATATACAAAATTATTTATATTTTTTATTAAAAGAATTGAAATGTAGAATCATATTTAATTTTCAGGTCATTCGTATGAACATTGAGAGGTTTTCTGTGCCTGAGCTTCTCTTTCATCCATCTGATATTGGGCTCGAAGAAATGGGCATTCCAGAAGCTATTGGTCACTCTGTGTCCAGCTTACCAGAAGGTTCGTCCTTGGTTTGGGTTAAAGCCATTTAATCTTTTCTTTTCAGCCTATATTTGCGAGACCTTTATATTGACAAAAATACCTGAATCATTGATGGACATTTGCGATACTTTTATATTGATAAAAATACCTGATGGACATTGCCTTAAATTGTATTGCTATGGATTGTGTATGAAATGTTGCATGCACATATCTTGTGTATTTTAATTGACCACTGCGTCACCTCAAAACATCATGTCCAATATTGGATCTATTCTCAACATAAGTCAATAATAGGTGTGAATACAAACACATAGACATTGTCAGAATGTTGTTCTTTTGGAAGTTTTATATAATAATAATAAAGCTTTAATTGCCATTTCCAACATGAAGTACATTTCATGTTAAACAGGAATGTGTTCTGGTGTTGAGCGACTTAGTGCCTATATACAATAAACTGAAATATGACATATAAATGTAATATATATATATATATATATATATATAATGTTCTTCAAAATTACAAATAAAAAAATATTATTTTGATTTAATAAATAAATGATATATCTCAGATGTCTTTTAAAAGATTAGTAAATAAAAAAAAATCTAAAATGTCCTGTAAATTATAAATTATCTATTAAAAAAATTATTATGTTAAGCTAATAAATGAATATTGTAATATGTATAAAATGTCATTTTAAATTAGAATTATATTTAAAATTGATTGCGTCCAAATTATATTAAAAAATTATTTAAATTTTATTTACAATTGTATTTACACAAATTTATGTTAAGCTACGATTTCACTATAAAAGAAGATTTAGTGTTCAGCACTATCAATCCACTATTCGAGAACAGGTACAGCTACGTATAATAAATCAAAACCTACTGAAGACTTAAAACCATCTTTACTGTGGCAAGACATTTATATAACGTACATCTGTCTGAACTTGCGTAATTTGTGGGGAGCAGTGCTGTTGTAGCAGACCTTTCATAAAGAGAAGCTATGTTTGTATCCTTAGCATTGATTCAAACCATTGTTCTTTTACTCTACGTTGCTATATTTTACTCAGCTGTATGAACAAATACCTGGCTGTAGACAGTGGTGGATATTTGTGCACAGATAGTCTTCTCGCATTACCTGCAGTGTGGCGGAATGCTTTACAAAGAAGGCAAGATGGTGTTCAATTGAACAGTTCTGCCAGGGAGTAAAGTGCTTTCTAAGGACTAGATACTGCACTGTGTAAGAATTTACCTTTTCATTTTGCGTGTGTTACAGAGATGCAGCCACACATGTACGGCAACATTGTGTTGACTGGTGGCAACTGCCTGCTGCCAGGATTAAAGACACGTCTGTAAGTGCAACATGTTGGTTTTGGCAATAGAGCGCAATGGCTCAGGGGTAGAGTTCAGGACTCTCGACTATGAGAACCCTGGTTCGAACCCTGTGCTGCAGTGTTAACACCTTGGGCAAGTTTTTTCACTCTACATTGCTCCAGTTCACTCAGATGTATAAATGAGTACTTGGCTATAGACAGTGGTGGATATGTGTACGAGCAGCCTTCGCATATTAATTGTAGCATATGGCTTCCTAGAGAAGCCGAGATGGTGTCTGAGTGAACAGGTCTGTCAGGGAAGTAAAGTGTAAAGCACTTTGAACGGTCCTGAGGACTGGATACTGCGCTATGTAAGAACTTGCCTTTACTTTTTACTTTTTTTTCTCAAATTTGTAGTTATGTTTAAAAAGCTGAATTACCCCAGTCTTTTGCCACAAGGAAAGATACCTATAAATATGTTTTACTTTAGTCTACTTCTAGTTTAAAGAGATTACCATGCTTATGGTTAGCTACAGAGCTACTTATTGATGTCATACTCTGTTCCTAGGCAACCTGCCATAAATCGCACATGCCACTATGCAATGACAGGCGGTTCCGTTTCCATCCCATTAGCGCCTCACAAGTGAAATTTATTATTTAAACACCTCAATTATGAACTTCTGTATTGCTTGAATCTGTATGCCAGTTATTCTCATAGGTATGAACATGATGGAGATACACTTGGACATACAGAATGGCAGACAGGCAACCCATAATGTTTTGGAATACAGGGGCAACATTTTTCTGTGATTCGTGATGTCATGCAGCATCTGTTGTACTATTAAACTAACTGCGTATTTCACTGTTCGGAGATACATAATGACAGCTGAATGTTAGCTGTGGAAAATATTAATGTTTTATTCAGATGTGCTATGATTTACGTTAATTTAGATAGTATTACATGCGGTTGTGTTGTGCATGAATGTTATTGGATGTTTCAGATATGATGACTTGCGAGCGTTGATCCCCGATGAATATGACCTGCACGTACATTTGCCAGAGAAGTATGTTATCTAAAATATTAATTTTAGTGGTGAAACTGCATACTGTAATACAGTGCACGCTACTGACTAGATGTCCTCAACTCACATACATCTTCTGTAATAAGCAGTATATCCTTTGCATGGCTAAGTTGATTCGGTGTTTACTAAAAATAATATGTAAAAGTTATAGAAGAACATTTTATAGGATTTTCATTAGAATGTTGAAATCTCTCAAAAAATTGGAACAATTTATGCTGCGTCTATAATTTGTTTATGATGCCAGCAGTTTGATAAGTTATTGTTTCAAAACTTGTTTTCTTCCAAAACACCAACTACGCAGTACCTTCTTGCGCTTACCCAAAAATGCACCAGTCTAATACTTGAAATATAACGTGTACCCGGTCCTTGCATACTGCACATTTCAGATACACATGTCACTGATGTCACCTAAACATTCATTCTTATATGATGAAATAATCATTCTTATAAAGGTAGTCCCATGCTTATAAAGGTAGCACAGCTGAGTTCTTAGCCACCAAGTTTAACATAACGCATTTTTTTACTTAAGAAAAGAGTTAGTACCTTCTGCATATTTGAAAACTTTTAAAAGCGTAATAAATGAAACTTTTTATTTTATCTTCTAATTTGTATTTATTAAGTTCAAATTTGAGAAGGATATAGCACGTTATGAGTCACATGACATCAGCTATATCGCTTCAACAGCAACAGCTCACATGTATTGTTAGTGTTGTCATTCATCCATCCATCAATCATAAATCCTTCCATCCATCCATCCATCCATCCATCCGATGATCCATTAATCCATCCATTATTCAATCAATCCATCCATCCATCCATCCACCCATCCATCCTTCAATCAATTCATCCAACCATCCATCCATCCATCCATCCTTCAATCCATCCATCCTTCAATCCATCCATCCATCCATCCATCCATCCATCCTTCAATCCATCCATCCATCCATCCTTCAATCCATCCATCCATCCATCCTTCAATCCATCCATCCATCCATCCTTCAATCCATCCATCCATCCATCCATCCATCCATCCATCCTTCAATCCATCCTTCAATCCATCCTTCAATCCATCCATCCATCCATCCATCCATCCATCCATCCATCCTTCAATCCATCCATCCATCCATCCATCCATCCATCCATCCATCCATCCATCCATCCATCCTTCAATCCATCCATCCATCCATCCATCCATCCATCCATCCATCCATCCATCCATCCATCCATCCATCCATCAATCCATCCATCCATCCATCCATCCATTCGCTGCTGTTCCCCTGTTGCAGTGCTCAGACGTGTGCGTGGCAGGGCGGTCAACAGCTGTGTAAAGACGACACGTATAGTTCACTGTGTGTCACAAAGCAGGAATATGACGAGCATGGGCACAGCATTTGTGATGACAAGTTTGACATTTGACACTCGACAACAAGTGACCACAATGTCACTGGTAGTGCCGAACTACTTTTAGTAGTGCCGAACTAGAGTGTTTGTGTTCCAGCTACAAAGTGAACTGATCATTTTGTATATTGGCTGATAACTGACAATGTTTATCAGACTGTAAATATGGACGCATTATGTGATGCTGAAGTTGCACAACTCGGCAGGTCTGTGTGGATACTTGTAGGATTAGGATGGTCTCAGAGTTTGCCGAGTAACAAAATGTCATCTGCTCATTCAAACTGCCTTCTTCCACCAACCAACATAGAGGGTTTATGAATCAGAATTGCTATAATTGTCAGTTTGCACTGACATGTTTCATTTCACTGTGGCAGTATGTTCCTCTGTGATAGTGGTGAAGACTAAAACACTGATGATTAACATGCATTGAGATAGCGTGAACTAATACGACCTCTCCTTTCATTGTGGTACTTTTTATGGCAGCTGAAATGACATCTGATGAATGCGACATCTCTCACAGGCCAATAATATCTCGGTCAAACACCAATGGAAGTTTTCCATTTGTTTTTGCTGTAAAATCATACATTATATACCACAGACAGTCTAACATAACGACTGCTCAAACGTCTGAACAAAGCAAAACAACTGAATTCAACAATTCATTGTCTACAATAATCCACGAATATCAAGTTTGGAAATTCTGAGAAATGACGAGGTCTGAATCACTGGACAGGGCAAAGCTGATACTGTCAGATCCATTTCATTAATAACTGGACCTGAGACAGCCTTTGACCATGTAAACATCCCAATCACTTTGTTCAACAAAAAATAAAGTTTCAGAAAACATTTGGGTATTATTTTGTAATAGTTTACAACGTATTACAGGATGTTACAATAAAATTGGACTTAAAAACTCCTTTAATGTAACAGTAGGGTAGGTATGATGTTAAATAATATAAGTTTGCGAGGATAATGTTAATGTGGCAATCTATTCTTTGTATATGTCATTTTATAAGATTAGTGTAAGATAGGTTGAGATAAATATACTTGCAGCATTTAGTTTCAGTGTTGCTGGAGCAATGCTGCAGCTGGTGAGTTGACTGAGGTCATTTGTATAAATCTGAACACTTAATTAACAGATTAACCCATAATAATGTGTGATAGATATCATTGTAAATAAATAAATAAAACATTGGAATCGCATATTGATCAGTGCTTGTGCATCTTCTGTATATGCTTTGAAAATGTATATGCTTTGAAAATGTTTCTACTTGCTATTGATAGATGTATAACAAGATGGCCACCAAAACCACTCTATTAATGTTTTATCCGTGTATAATTCTATCACAGCCTATTTACTAGCATTTAGTGCCTCACTGGTTAGAGCTTCAGACTCTCGCTAAGAGAATCCGGGTTTGAATCATGTGCTATATGTCAAACCTTGGACACTCTACACTGCTTCAATTGACTCAGCTGTTGAATGAGTACCTGGCTATAGACATTGGTGGATGTGTATAGTTCCCAGAGAAGCCATGATGGTGTTCAGTTGAACAAGGCTACTTGGGAGTAAAGCGTAAAACACCTTCATCAGATCTGATGACTGGATACTGCCCTAAATTAGAACTTACCTTTACTTGCTATAAATAATAATAATAATTTTTATTTATAAAGCGCCGTATATCCAGAAAACTTTCTTTCATACAACATCTGTAACATATAAATGTATAAAATTTGATTAATCAATTAAAAAGTGAAGTTGTTTAAATGATAATAAATAATTAATTAAATATAGTTTCTAAAACTCATAGGGTATAAGCTAAACTTATCAGCAATAAATAAATATATAAAATAAATAATTAATTAAAAATACATATATTATATATTAATAAGATATTAAAACAATACACTAAAATAGTTTGGGAAACTATAATTATGGTTAAAATAAATTCATTGTGACAAAAAACCTACAAGTAACTTATAAATGCGGATTTAAAAAGATGTGTCTTTAAATTCGACATAAAAAGTTCTAATGAGTCTATATGACGTAGACTGTCTGGCAGGTCGCTCCACACGTGTGGTGCCATCACAGAAAAGCCACGCTGGCCAAAATGTTCCAGATTGTGGCGTGGAACTCTCAGGAGATGGAGATCAGCTATGATACTGATATTAATAACTGATTACTTGTTGGCACTCTACACTAGTGCTAGCTTTAAATAAGTTTGTATTTTAATAACTATGGTTATGGAATTGTTAATTCATATAAATAAAATTATATTATAAATGTTCACCAGACTTTGGAAACGTCTTCAGTTAGGCATCTTTCATAGGTGTTTAATACATTATGTATAGATGTACTTAGTAACTGTGCCATCACTATACTAAGTTATCAGTGAAATCCAGCAAATGCAACATTGAATCGTTACGGCAGTGTTCAAAATATGTTCAACACAAGCACCATTTAAAAACCAGAATTGTTCCAACATTAATCCAAAACAATCATTAAATATACTCAGCTTATGCTGAAGTTAAAAGAAACAAGAATAATAGTGAAGCTTCCGATTCAAGTTGTTTTCTGGATTTTTAGATGCCATTAAATATTGACACTGCATGGTTTTGTATACGTTTATTCGAATAAATAAACTACATCATAAAATAGGTAATAAAATGACTACATAAAATATATAATAAAATAACAACATCATATAGATATTTCACTTATTACATACAAACAGTGGTGTAAGGAAGACTGGCTTGCTTAACCTCTGAAGACAAAAACCTTACATGTGTTTATATATGTAATATAATGTATAAAAAACAATATATATGTGAACAATAATTATTATATTTGCTCATATCTGTTGGAAACTTGCCAATGTTCAGCCACTATCAAGGCAGAATGCTGTAAGGATTTTCAGTAATGAATAATTACCAATATATATGACTTCCAAAGGCAGTGTAGTATACTACAAATGTAATCTACAAGCCACAGTATTTTGTAAGAAATTAACTTGGTTTGGAGCATAACATCTGAAATGTATAACTGAAATGTATTGACCAATCAGCTACAGGTCTTGGTCATATACGAGTCATTACACGTGACATCAGTATGTGACAAAGACCTATAGCTGATGGGTCGAATCGTCATATGTTTCAAAAGTTATGCTCCAAAGTTAATTTCTTACAAAATAACCAAATCTTGCAGCCGTGAACATCATATTCCATAAGCCATGGTATCTTTATAAATGTTTAGAATATTACTTCGTATTAAAATAAAATAATTATTTAAAACGTTTACCCCATGCAGTATTTAAAATATATACTATAAATGTATAACAAGCAGACATTGTCGGAATCTGTTGGTTTAGAATTCAAATGCAGAGGCTGTTTTTACTTGGCCAGTGCAACCTCACAGAATCGTTGTCATCAGGAAGTTAATCTTCTTCACAGAAAACCAGCTTCCTTTGTTCACATTTCGGAGCTTCTGGTGTACTTTGATTACCCTGTAGAGTTAAGTAGAACTTAGCAGATCGTTCAAATGGGACACAAGTGGTTGGCTTTGGAAGGCGTGCTCTGCAAGGCGGGCGTGAACAATTTCTGTTGTGTGATGTCCAAGCGACCTTGACAGAGGACGTGTGGAGCCTATTCCACCGGGACATGATACAGTGCGAGGTGGAACTGAACGGGGTTGTTCTCTGGGTAGTGTCGCTGCAGGGAGGAGTTCGTCTAATTTCCCGCCCCCGGAGCTCTGAGCCAGGTGTGAGAGGTGTGCCCTGAAAAATCAAGCAGTGCGAGAAAAACAGGTTAATTTAAGTTAATATCTGTCATGGTTCCAAACATTATCATGCCAAGGGTTCAATAACCACACAGGGCAGGTATGGAACATTTTGTGGAAAAACCTGGCTCTCAACATTGGGGACTGTATCCCTCATGAGATCACATTAATGTCAGTCATGTCTCAATTTGGGACATAAAATAATCACTGAGGATGACAAGCAGTCTGGCAGTGACCACGCTTATTATTAGCATAGAAAGGTTGGCTTAGCGACAGCATTCTGAACAAGAGATTATTAGATTGTAACCACAATATGTATATAGATTAGTTAGCTACTAGAACATTGCCAAATGCTGGAAACAAGACTCCGTTGAGGGTCAACTCCTCAAAGATGTGAACCCACCAAAGTTCATCTCTTCCAATGGCCAGCTTCTCCAATATTCAACACCTTCGATGTTACGTATAAATTAACTTCATAGTGTTTTACCATGAGACATGGAAGTTTTGTAAGCACAACATATTGTGTAGTTTGAATTGTAACTGACAAATCATGTGTACGCTTACACTCCTTAACATTATTACATCTATTTTTATATATTATTCATTTATATATTATATATTTTGTTGTAGCTGATGACATAATTTAATGATCTGAGAATATTGACTTTGTAGACGTATATTTAAAGTGGCTTACATTGAGTAGTTTGATTGCGTGATGAGAAGGAGAGCCAATGTTTACCCAGGTCTTGCTTTCACCATCCTCGTCAAACAGTATTGTCCAGCGCTGAAAACACATCACGACGAGCTCACAATCAGTGTATACACATGCGCAATATTGTGCATATATATGCCATGTGAATGACAAGCATAAAACATTTAAAATCCAAACAATAGTTTATTAATTATAACAACCTCTAAGGAGTGTTCAAGGTTAATAAATGTACATGCATCATTACTTATTTGGTGGTTGTGGTTTTCCTGGGAATTATATACATGTCGTCCCTGTAAACACTGCATGAGATCTCTGCAGAAGATCAACAAAAACACCAAGAAAAAAGCTATATAGAAAAAACCCATAAGAAACCACAATCACAATCTTCGTCACGGCCTTCCGGGTGCTTCTGCTACATTTTTCTGCGGCAAAGGCTTAACTGCTCAAAACATGCAGACTCATATTTGTTAAAATTCATCTATCATTCCTACTGAAAAGTACTGTACTTGTTGCAGCTAGCAAGGTGATGTGTCAGGGTTCAGAGGGTGTGGATTGATCATTGATGATTATTGTCGGTCTCTGGTCCGATAGATTTGTTTTGCATGCCTATAATATATAGTGCTAGGGTTATGCCTAGCCGCCTAGGGCCTAAGCACTAGACCTAGCCTAGACCTAGTTGGCCTAGCATTGCCATTACGGCATTAGGCTGCAAAGTGTAATCACTGCAATATATTTCTAAAACAGTTGATTAGCATGTTCTATGTATAAAACCTACCGGACCGTGTGTCAGGCCTATGCCTTGTGCGATTGGTGTACTTGCCATAATTATTTAGCTACTGTTGTTAATGACGCTATCATTCGACAAGTTCGCGCGCTTTGTACATACCATTACATACCATTGGTGACACCTGTCGTCGTTTTTATGCGTTGGCGTCGCCATCTAGCGGATATTTGTAGAGGTAATAGTTTTGGATACAGTGCATTGTACGCATGCGCATCATATTCCGCCATTTTTAGAATGCACGAAAAAGAAAGAGATGTTTACATCGTCTCGTATGACTTTACTTACTTTGCTGTTTTCACTGACTGATCACTGCATATATCGAATGTAATGGAGTGTTTCTTACCATCCGAAATCGCCAGGATGGTTTTGGGTAAGACGACTATAATATTATCGTCCAATGCTGTGGGCGATAATGCAAGGTTATATAGACCTACATATTATAGTAGAGTACAGTTGACACAGAAACTATTGACTGGAATTGGGGGTATTACTACTTTGTTTTTAGTATTTGTGACGTTTTTCCTTGCAGGTGTATTTGGGATAGAATCCTGACATACCTAGACGCAATATTTTCGGACTGCTGTGCAGGGGCTGGTTTCATAGAACCTGCTTACCATGGGCGATAACTCGTAACGTCGTAAAGTTGTGCTAGTTGCGTTTCATGAGTATGCTCCATAGTTGCACTAGTTGAAATATTTACGGTATGTTCCCCAAGGCCAAGTTTGTTAATGTTTCTGACACGCCCACTCAACTACATAGGTAGGCACTTCAAACGAAATCTTGCTGCGGCGGTGATTTCGCGTGCGCGCAATGCCGCGTACCGGCAGGCGTCGATTCGTTTACTTGGACCTTGGTACCGTTTTGTTTTAACTCTCTGATTCGCGCATATTTTTTTATGATTGACGTCATCGACTGGCGACTCCATCTTCGAGGTAAGTTTAACTTTATTTGCGTTGTTTTATTTTTTTAATTTGACCAAAACTAAGCTAGATTTCATCGATATGATGACGTAGCTGTGTTTCATTACTGAATTTACAAAATATAGATTACTTTAACAAAACATATTTTGTGGTTTATGTAATCTATTGGATTTTTATTAATTCATCCTGAAATATCTTTGCCGTGATCGGGCGCACCATGCGGTTTTGAGCCATTCAAACAGCGTGAAGTTTTACCGTTGCCATGGCCTGTGTCTCGATGAAATTGCGTGTGTGTCACCAAAAACAAGTTTGATTAAGCAGTTTAGGTGTGTGTAACATAAAATATTTTGTAATAAAGGTAATTTATAAGGTTTATTTTAATTGTTGTGAAGAAAGCTTTTGCTTGCACGGGCGCACCATATGGTTTTGAGCCATTCAAAAAATTTGAAGTTTCGCCGGCATTGACGCCATTATAACCCGGTTAGCGTAGGTGTTGTGTCACGTGACATGTATCGTCTCTCGATAGAATCGTGTGCGTGTTACCAAATTATTGGTTTATGGTCTATATATATATGTTTATGTGAACATATTTTGTGTGTAACCTAATCTAAGGGATTTATGTTAGTTAGTGGTGAAGAAATTTGTGGCGTGCTTCGATGCGAAATATGGTTTTCCGCCATTAAAAAATCATGTAATTTGACCGATCTGTCATTCTCAGTTTTATTGTTGGAAATATGCCTAATTAAGTATTGCTATGTACTGTCAATGTTGATTTTACTTTAATATTTATTTCTGTGTTATTTATATTGTTACAGGTCCACTATGTTAATAAGATAAAGTTCATGTTATTTAGTGTGCTCCTGTTTTATGACATTGTGAATAAAATATCACTACTGCTATTCCTAATTAAAATTAATAATAATGCTATTACTTCTATAAATGTTACACATTACTAATAATTATTTATTTGTTATTTATTTGAATGAATATGCAATAATACTGACATGATGTGCCTGATGAATTATTGTAATTATTGCATGCACTTTGAATTGTTTTATTTCAGAAATCTCGCACCTGAAACAATCACACATGAGTATGCATAATTACAAGCTTCGTTTGACTGAAGATGACACAGCAACATATCTACACTCTCTGAAGATACAGTCCCTGTGAACGTGACATGTACACTACAGTCTTAATAGACAAGAACACAACATTAGTTTATTGCTCGAACAAAACTGCATCTGTCAATTAACTGTGAAGACACAGAACCTATAAAGGCATCAATATATCACAGTCATCATCTGTTTACACTAATTTATAATTTATTACACAATTTGTCTCGCTCAATGTGACAGATAATACACATATCTACACATATCTACACTGAACATAATGAGGCGAAGTAATGTGAGCAGCTTCTTCATCTCGGACTTTATCCCTGTGGAGTGTATCACAGAAAGCGGTCTTGCATTTGACACGAGATGTCGGAGTCGGTGATGAAACACTGTGAACAGTTTATAAACATTACTTCATGAAGTTCATGTTTAAATGCAGAATAATATGAAACGATAACAATTTATTACTGGCCACTACTGAGCCTGCAGCATTTGTCCAACCTGTAACATCACGGTCACCCATAAACAAGTGAAGTATGACAACTGTGCTTCATAGTCATGTATTGATCTGTTGAGTTTGTTATTTAGTTAATTATTAATAAAGTTATTATTTATGCTATAATGACATACATGTATTTATTGATGGTTGATCATGATATTTCATGTGGTTCTAAGCATTGCATAAATTATATTTAATTCATAATTATTTACTGCGGGCTTTCATCAAAACCTAGCCATTAGTCGAATTAGCATGCTAACATTAACCAATATTAACTTATTATTAATTAAGTTAGTGTTAATGTGAAATTACTGGCTAATGTGTATTTACTACAGTAATTAATGTGGGAATGTCTTAATAATTATGGACATTACGGCATTTTATTCATGTGTACAAAGCACGGCTACTAATTATATATTGATTTATTAATTAGTTTATTATTAATATTACATAACTCTAATTTATAGAGTACAATTTATAGATGGTTCTACAGATTTCATGTTTATATAATATAAACATATTCATGGATATTGTGGTATTTTACCACAAGGTTTCTGTCTGTCGAGGTGGCCTGCTAATTATCGCCTATTAACTAATTAATTAATTTATTTATTATTACATGACTAGTTAACATATATTTATTCTCATAAAATATCAATGTGGTTGTGCACACTGCATAATATGTATAAATATCTTCATATTTATGGACTCTGCTGGTCTTGATTAGAATGTGTTGGTATGTTACTACTTAACTAATATTAACTAAAACACTGCAAAAAGTATTTTAATAGTCATATAAATCACAAAGTTATGCCATTTTAAAGTCACTTTTATTCAAATATTTATCAATAGAAAACACAAAAATGAGCTCATTTTACCATTATAAGAGATACACAAATTTTGCGCAATTTTTCCATCTTTAATTTGCAATAACTTCGGATCTAGTAACGATATCGTAATAAAATTAAAAGTTATGTGATCCTCATTACCTTTCATTTGAGCCTATTTCCAACATCCTATGATGATATTTAAATTGTTGTTGAAGTGCCTAGCATAGGCGGCAGCTAAAGTGAAACAGGGTGTCTACAGACACCTTAAAAATACAGGGATTCCCCACCGCAACCTTAGGTCAATGCTACATCGATTTGTTTACGCGAATGCTAAATTTATCTCATGAAACTGGCTGTAAGACCACATAATTGCTAGTAAAGTTACACCGCTTTATGAAACCGGCCCCAGATAATTCACAATTTACTACACAAAAGACCACTGAATCCAACTAAATAAATAGTCACAAAACATCATCAAACATAGGCCATTTTAACTGCCTAATTACTACAACTTTTTATTTACTGATTATCATGATATTTGTATGATATAATAAATTTATCTTTCTTCTTTGTTTGCAACTTAGAAAATGGCCGTACTCATTAACATAATCTCGTAAATAATTTTGGAAGATTGTCAACCTGTTCCAGTATGGCCACAGGCATAAATAATGAAAACCAAAATACAACACTGAGAGGACAAAATCATTAACCACTCTTAAACACCACCAAAATATGGACTGACATTATAACAACATAAGAAAATGTATATAAATGAAAGGTATGTTGCGTGATAATAAACTACGGCCACTAAACCCAGACCCATGTCTCCCCATGTCAGAAGGGGCAGCAAATTCGTCTGACCTCCCTACAGATGGATGTACTTGGCTGTCTGATGGAGAAATAAAAATGGCCATTGCTATTGACCCGGACATATATGTTAAATAAGCTCTAGCTCTGGCACTTTATCTGCACATGTGCAGTGGGAACCTGCCTACCAATACAACAGCGCCTCCTACCGGACATCAACTCTAGTTCCGACAGAATGTCGGATACCGAACAAATCTAATATAGCTTTGGCATTGACTAACTGGCAGTCCCAGATGAATCTACTTTAGGGTTTGGTGTACACGTTCTGATATTATAAATTATTTGAGGATTTGTGCCTTTGACTTGCTTGGGCACCGTGCTGCTTGTAGTGTCCAATTTCCACGTGTGCCATCTTGTCACTTGAACATTGTTGTCCCATTCATTACTTCATATGCACATACAAACTGTACTAAAAGTACTAAATGCATCACTGACAGTGACTTTATGTAACGTCATTACTACCATCAAAATGAAGATGGCTGCCAGAAAGTATTTTACATTGCCATGTTATATTATACTTAGTCGTACATGCTATTTGAAAATATCAAATACCTTTGTATAATATAAAGTATAAATACATCATAAATAATTTCATATTTAAGTACCATAGTGATATAAAAGACTAGCAATAGTCATTTCTCAGTGCCACCACATAAATTGGTGGATTATATTAATTACACTATAATTAAACCCCACTGCTCATATGTTGTACTACTGTGTGCTTGGTGAACAGTTAATTGTCTTTTCTACGTAAATAATCTCAGCATCGTAGTTTTTTTTTTTTTTAGCTCTCCCACAAAGGAAGCCAGTATTACTTGAAAGTGTAAATTCCTGTGAAGTCAAAGTATGGGTAAATGCAGTACCCGTGGGGTAATCTGGAAATTTGGCTGAAATGTTATATGCAAACAACAGGCTAATTACTATCACATTGCTTCCTATTACCATTAGTCTAATGCACTGTATTCTAGTTCAACCTATTACTTCAACATTTGTAATCATTACTATTATGTACAAATGATGTTACCCCAGGCCCAGAGCTGTAACAAGTAGATTTATTTTGTACTTGAGTAAAAGTAAAAGTAACCCTAGAAAAAGCTACTCAAGTAAAAGTAAAAGTACTTCTAGAAATATGTACTTGAAGTACAAGTAAAAAGTAAAAATATGTACTTGAAGTAAACACAAAAGTACTTTTCTCCTGAAACTAGTTCTCACTGTTGTGAATAAAACAAAACATTCACAATTATAATTTAGTGTGTACACGCTATGCATAAAATATAATATTTAATACTAAGAACTATAATGATGCAAACAATACTGCATAGGCCAACTAGACCTACAAGCTGTATATACACCATGCTTTATTAATAATAGGCCCACAGCAACCATTGTATTCATAAGTTGAACTAGAAGTAATTCACGTTGTCATAGGGGTGTTACATCTTTCTTAAAACGTTCTTATCATCGTGGATTATAGATGGCTGTATGATTAATTTTATCCTGTGTTACTTGAAGGAGGCATTCGGTCTAGATGAATGCTTATAATAACGTGTCTTTTGAAATATGTCTTCATTTGTAATAATTACTAATTGTAATATTTATAAAAAAAAAACTTCAGTTAAATTAAACAGTTACAAACACAGATCTATATTAAAAATAAATAGAAATTATAAAGATGTGGTTCCACAAGACCGGCAGGTTTGCGGTGGGCGATAACGGGGAGCCTTCGATATATATAGCATGTGCAGTCCACAGTGAACATCTAAAGCTAATCAACTGTGTCAACAATATGCAAGACACAAGAAGACAAATAAGGCAGCTGTTTTTGATGTCTACTCAATGCAAGGCTTTAAATAATCTCAGGGTCAATGCCATTCATGGGCATTGTTGTCTTAGAGGCCCAGTCAGGAAGTCTTGTAACACTCAGTTCAGGCTCAGCCACACCAGTGCCAGACCCCAGATTGCAATTATCTCACTGGCTTCATCAGGTGACAAAGCAAATCGTTTGTACAACTGATCTGGCCAGTCCAGGACACTTAACATATCTGTTTGTTTTAAGTTCCGGCTGATATTTGTAAATAAATCTATGCTAACTGCAGACATTACCTTGCTTCCGACAGGTGCTTTTAGGACATTTGCAAATTTAACAAAGAAATTATGAGTACTTCACTACATTTAGATAAAGTACACATATTTTGTACTTCGTTACAAGTAAAAGTACTTCCAAAAAAATGGACTTCGTTACTCAAGAAAAGTAAACTTTTCTACTTAAGTAAAGTAACGAAGTAAAAGTACTTCGTTACATTACGGCTCTGCCCAGGCCTAGGCTTAATCCGGGTTAAACTAGTAACACCCAAGTTTAACGTGGATAGTTCTCACGTTGAAGTGTCTTGTTGCTGGTGACAGGTTACTTGAAGGACGAGGGCTGTCACAAGGCATACAAAGACTTCCTGGTAGAGTCGGCCCATCTACACGAGTACGCTACATTCCTCCAACGTGGTGTTGAGTATCCCACAAAGATCGGAGGGAAGGGGCTCGTCAACATGTTGGACGATTACGGAAGGATCAAGTTGTATGGTAAATACAAGAATTTCACGAATGTTTCACTTCTGTTTGTCATACTAACTTTGTCTCTTGTGACATGATTGAAAAAATCTTGCTTTTTACATGTTCTATCAAAAATAGTTTTTGTCAATGGACATCATCAAAATATCAGTTCAGTAAGGCGGTTACACCATATGAATAGTTTATGAATACTTGCTGTAGAACAGTCAATTTTCTAAATTTATATTTTTGGCATGTGTACAATGACATGGCAATCATCTTACAAAGACATGATAATTTAACAAACAGTTGCAGACTTTTGAATTTTTTTTACTATTCATGAAAGTTCTGTATACAGTAAATAGCAACGACTACATCAATTTTTTTTATTATGTATTTAAGTTTATTATTTTCTTTGCACATCTACAGTATTCATGCATACATCAAGCTACACCTGCACATGTTGTACCCTTGAGATTTCATAACATTATTGATCCTACGCAATCAAAGGTGTAAAAACTGGTTCCTAACTTCTAATTAAGTTAATCTGTCTGACCATATTCACAACACTAAATAAATAAAAATAAATAAACTATATAGCGCCAAATCTAGCTAAAAACTATTCAGGGAACTTTACATGTACATGTCCTTAACAATAATTACCCAAACGTAACTAAAAATTAAATGTACTTTATAAAAGTGCATATAAGAAAGTCTAATGAAACATAATACATAAACAAATAAATATAGAAAGCTTAAAAAACAAATACAAAATGTCGTTTAAGGTAGAAGTAATGTTCGTTTCGATGCATTCACAAATTGTGTCTTCATTTAATTATCACCGCATCAGCCAAAGTATTGTATAAAATATAGTGTCTTTAAGGCATTCTTAAAAAAGTCCTCATTGTATACCGGCAGTTCTTGTACTGAGAAAGGTAATCGGTTCGACTACTGTTACTGTTACTGTTACTGTTACTGTTACTGTTACTGTTACTGTTACTGTTACTGTTACTGTTACTGTTACTGTTACTGTTACTGTTACTGTTACTGTTACTGTTACTGTTACTGTTACTGTTACTGTTACTGTTACTGTTACTGTTACTGTTACAGACCTGCACAACCAGCCGGAAGTGATCCACTGCCTGTGGCATCAACTAGAGCAGGCAATAACTCAGCTCAAGTATGTTCTGTCCGAGACTCAGGCTCCAGAGTTCCGAACCAAGGGCGCCGTTCTCAACAGCCTCATGAAGTCCTGCGCCAGTCAGAAGCGAGCTTACTCACACAGTATGCTGTCACTGAAAAAATCAAAACCCATGCGTAGTAATAAATCGGTTGAGAAGCCTATCGCTGTGAACGTCGGCGATGACCAGAGGCCGTCCACAAGTGCACACAGCCCCACGGCAAGTTTAGATGGGACATCGTCTCAACCCGTGACACCCGCCGAAAGGCGGAAGAATCTGGCCTACTCCCCGAGCAGCCTCGCGGAGAAACCACACAGCGTGGCGCCATCTAGGTCTCCGTCACCTGAACTGCCAAGAATGACCAGGCGAACCCGTCTTGACTCAGTAAGCAGGCAGAGGTTGCCAGTGACAAAGCGATCGGACAGTGTTTCCAGTAGCGGGAAAAAGGTGATAAAACTGTCGAACGTTGAGTGTTTGCGGGAGCAACGAGAGGCGTTGATTCGCGGAATGCGGACGGGAATTGTACGTGATGCTCAGAGACAGCGAAATAATGGCCACCCCCCCGGTCATTCGCCAGCCACCCCACACAGTGGCACAGGACAGAGACACACTGATGCGAAGGCGGTACCAAGTTCTGACCTGCTGGTGCCGTCAAATGCAGATGGTAGAAGCAAAGTCACAAGTGTTGACGGGCAGAAGGCGTGTGACATCTCGTCAGATGGGGTGGATGGTAGGTCATTTGTGTTCAGTTTCGTTTACATCATCTTCTGTGAATTTTTCTGACACTTTTACCATTTGTTGATGTGAATTTTTCTCATTGGTTAATAGTAAGTAGTATTAATTATCTAAATTAACTTTTAATATTTGTCTACATTATCACTCAAGAGTAAATGTAACTGTTTTGTTTTCTCTAGTACAGTTGTGCATCAGTATATACTAGTTCCTAAGTAAGTATATCTGTTTTGTTTTTCTAGTATAATCTCATTACGTCTGTAATTGAATAATTGTATTTTGTTTAGACTGTTGTGAACATGCAGTTGCCATGGAAACGGGTATTGAGGGGGACAGTCATGAAGATGATCCACAGGATCACGACCTTGAGTTGGACCTCCAAACTGCCCCGTCTGAGGGGGTCTCCCTCCCGCAGAGTGTCCTCAAAACCCCTGTTAAGAGGCTGTTGGTGGAAGAGAACAGTAGGGATCCTTTTAGGTCACCTCGCAGAAAAAGGTAATAATTAATTAATACATAAAAATGTCTGATAATGCCCTTTGTTTTAGACACGCTTATAGCAACTAGAAGATTAAACTGAATCAGGTTGAATAAATGTTGGGTCAGTCTGTTAACTGTATTGTTGTCTTCAGTGTATGTGTACTTAAGCAACAACATTGATCACGGAGGTAACACGACCATGTATGAAACTTTAATTTGTAATAATATTCTCTTTTAATTGATTTTCATGCTAGATTGTTAAAGTTATTCATTCAAATTTAGCAAATTAAATATTTTTTTTAGTATTCCTCGTTTTTTTACAAAGCTTGTGATAAAATCTCGACAGTTATCGGTGAAGTTCTCTGATACTTTTATCAGGGTCCGTATGGGGCCTTGAAAGTCTTGAAAAGCCTTGAATTTGATTGGACCAAATTCAAGGCCTTGAAATCCTTTAATTTTACAAAGTAGTCTTGAATAGTCTTGAATTTAATTGTGGTCAATAAATTATTGTTTTGACTCAATTGTGACGAATAACAGCCGGAAAAGGAAAAGCCTATGCACAAAAATTACTAGTGCATATTGGGCAATTGGCATTTCATGGATTTGTGGTTGGTGGTATTGTTTTCTTAGTTAAGTGAAAATGTTAATGTTAACTTAAATTATTGCGCTTAAAATTACATATGTCGTTAAAACAGTCTTGAATTTCTTTTTTAAATAGCCTTGAAAAGCCTTGAATTAAAAATGTCCAGATGTGTATGGACCCTGTTTTATGTAAATCTGATATTTTACAGCCAGGCACCAAAGCGACGGACAATCAGTGGACCGACTGGGACCGACAGAGAGGTCATTGGAGAGACAGTGGCGCCACCTGGCAGCATCGTTTTGCCAATCGATCAACACAGCAGTGACAGCTGCGACAATGTCTTCAGCATGCCTGTATGTAGTCAGTCTCGGCTTTTCTGTCACCTTGCCATTACAGTCACCTCACAACTAGGTCACCCTGGGACAGTTCTAAATAATTCCCACAACTGTGGTCAGTTGATGTAATGAATAACAAAATTAATCATTTGCAATATTCAAAGTAGACCCCGTGAAGGATTGACCTTGGTAAGGGAAACAGTAAAAATAATGAACTGAAACTAACAGGTGGTGTGACCTCTTGTCACACCACCTGGTGAGCAAAAGAATAACTAAGACTTCCCTCAAATACCCTCAAATACCCTCTGCAATAAGAAACCTGATGTTAGCAAATAAAAAAATGGTAATCACAGCGGTTGTGTGAAATTTAAATAAGTTTTTTCCTCTTTGATTCTGACATTTCGTAATCTTAACAGAGCAATCTGATGTTCAGATTTATGAATGATTTTAGTATTAAATTACTTTAACTTTGTTTCAGCATGTCTTCTGTCAAGTAGCGTTTCTAGATCATAGCGTTCCTAAGTCCTGGTATAGTTGTTTATTGCCAGGAAGTCCAGGAAAGTTAGGACACATTATTCTTCATAGAATCTGTCATCTGCTCAAAGTTTGTAAAGGAATTAAATGTCTTCAATCTCAATTTGCCGTAGGTGCTGGATGAATTAATCAACAGTCGACTGTTTGCTGAACGTCTCGCGGAGAACATCAACAAAGTGAAACTGTCGGTCGAGTCGACTCCTACAGATAAGCCTGCAGCATGTTCCTCCGCCGGAGCAACCACCACCTCTGCCAGTACCGCCACATCAACTCCACAAGGTGACAAGATGGTTACAAAGACATTGTCACCAGCGGAGAGCCCTGTCAAAATGGTGGAAAAGACAGATGACGGCAGGACGACAGTCTCCAGTGAGAGCACATCAGCTCAAGACACTGGACAAGTCTCACTTGAGGTAGGTCTATTTTAGACAGTTTACCACATACCATATTTATTTGTTGGATGACACATGCTTTGATGACAGCAACATTGTTGCATTGGAAAGTGACAAAACAGTTTTTATATAATTAAAGTTTTTATTTTAAACTCTATAAATTTATATTCCTTTGTATGTATTTACCTTACACTAAAACAGATGTTTGTATTTTTTTATATGTTGTTTGTGTATGTTATAGTGTGGATGATAAGAAATATATTTTATTAACTGCCCCCTGGGATGAATAGAAGAACCGTGATCTTTCTAATGGTGGAATTCCACCAAACAAAAGTCTACATTGAAGAACCGTACCCTTACTACAATACAATGTGATATTTTTTATTTTACGCATTTTCCAGAAGAGTATTTATCATCTTCTGCGTAGTTTTGTGTGTGTATAAGACTGAATTTACTGTCTATGTAGGAGGACCCTTCAATGTCAGACGCAGCCGTTAACGGTATCATTGCCTTGACCCAGAATGACCCTGATTTTGACGCCATCTTCAGCAACTTGTTTGGCATTGGTGAGTTTATTGGCTGGATATTTCAGTTTGGTAATATCTATCGACCACACTTGATAGATTATCTATTCTATAATAATTATGTTAAGCTAGTAAATAAATAAATATATCTAAAATGTCCTTTAAAATGATAAGTTATCTATTTAAACATTACTATGTTAAACTAATAAATATCTGTCTAAATGTTATTTCCAATTTTTTCTTTTATTTAAAATTATTATTGTTAAGTTCAGATTTAACAATTAAAAAATTAAATAAGGCAAATGTCTTGTTGTGTATTTGTTGTGTGGTCATATGACGTTTGATTATTTGTGACTCATCTTAACAAAAGCGGTCGGATGTCGGTAAATCAGATTTTCCGTAAATGCCGATTTTGTGAAAAAATCGGGCATTCGTCAATTTTGAGATTTTCCCTGAAAATAATTCGTTAGTATTCGTTTTATCGATTGCCACACTTGTTATCATCTAACTAACTCTGTTTCATATATTTTAAAGACATTTGCGTTGAGCTGTGCTAAGTGTTCCGCTCCATTTCCATAAAACAAAGCCGAAAATGCCAGTAATTGCGCGCATTCTTTGCCGCTAATTTTGGGATGATCCCTATCATAACGGGTATCACCGCGTAGCTTAACGCGTCATCTGTCCATATATGGTCATACCTATGCTAATGCATGCATTGTCCGGCCTCCAGAACGCTTGGAATAGACCCCCTGTTCGTTCAACTGTGGTAAACAAACCGGGGTCACATGGTAGCAACAGCTCCGGCAACCGTTCTCATTGGTCCAGCGTGGAACATTTGCATAACCGCATGCGTGCACCGTGTATTTACTTGGCGTCCCTGCTGACCTAGTTAGTGAGTGAACACGAAGCGAAAAATGGCGTGCAGTGTGGCAAAGTTGTTAAACTCTGATGCAAGTGATCAGGCACAAATAGATAGTTTGATTGAGGCGACCGGAGTACTTTTTGGAGGAAGTGACTGATGAAAGCGTGGCGGACGATGACGAGGATGACAATTTTGCGAACTACATCACTGACGAAGACGAATATTGAATTCGACTTTCGTGAGAATGATTACGGCACGGCTACGCAAGTCGCGCTGACCGATCCGTAGAGACGGTGTCAGATTCTCCGGATGAGGAATTGGGAAAAGCAAATGCAATATCATGAAAATTATACTATCTTTGAGTTGTCCAAATTTCAGCCAGATATGTCCATCCTAACCAAGGCATAAACAGCAGCAGAGTTTGTTCGCTTTTCTTAACAACGAAGGTAATTTCATAAATTATTAATTAATCTGCAATTGTTTTTCTAATAAACATTTTGTGTTCATATTAACACGGTATCTTAAGAATGACATTATCTTCCAACATGCCAAGTTTCAAAAAGATCGGTCCATGGTAACTAAGGTACATTCCATGAAACTTAACAAATATTTTGCATCAACTTTGAAGGCCATTTTCTTACTTTGAAGGTTTCTACCCCACACATGTTTGTCAAGCTATAACTTCGGCTAGAATCGAGATATCTTCTACCATATGAAAGCAGATATTATGCTCTTTCCAGTGGTACTAATAATTCAATTTTGAAAATTACCGACATCCGACCGATTTTGTTAAGATGAATCACATTTATGATATGTTGCAGACTTCAGTGGAACAGACATCATGGGAGAGATGACATCTCTGTCAACCTCCACCGTATTATCAACCAATCAGAACGCAGCTGATGCTATTCTGCAGAATGACATGGTCATAAAACATGACTTCTCATCCAGTGCCACAGGCCGTAGCATGGAGCCTGTCAGCAGTCAACCTGAAGTGGGGCCATCCACAAAACATGCGAATACTTCTTTTGATAATGCACCTACAACCTCAGATGCACCAATGAGTCAAAATGAAGGTTTATTAGACCATAACGTAGAACAAAGTGCCACATTTAGCAGTTCCGTGCAAGATAAAAATGTGGTGGAACTTACACACGTGTCACAGAATTCAGGTGAAATGAAGGCACCTAATCTAGTCCCTGGCAGTTTCGTACAAATTTACCACGTCAGCGAAGATGGCAGCACTGGTTACTATGAGACAGTACAGGTGGTGTCATCTGGTGATGACGGTGATATCAAGATCAGTGCACCGTTGACAAACAGTGAGGACATTGGACAGCGTGACACGCAGGATGGCAGCTGTGTGGTGGACCATGACGTTGGCAGTGTCAGGTCCACTGGCGTAGTGACACAGTATCATGTGACAAGATCGAAAGACAGCGTTTCCATGACAACCACCGATACGTGTAGTTCACATCAGTCGTCAGGTAGGTGTATTTTATATGGTAGTGATTTTATTGGTGATAAGAAAGTGGAATCGGGCATCACATGTCCACATAACATAATTTACTAATAATTACTAAAAATCAAAAGTAATATTATTTTGTCACAATATATAAATCTGACTTGTTCTAATGAAATTGAGCATATGTCAAAAAAATTGAGATCGTTACATCTTTGGAAAGAAGATTTATTAGACTTTCCAATGGTGCAAAATCATGGACATTTCATACACAGCCAAAGTTATTGGATGCTGAACATGCCTGGGGCAGAAAGTGAGCACATGGTCGAGTACATCATTGTTCCAAAATCGGCCGTTTTGCTTCTATCACTCCATTTGATGCTTTCGAAATAAACTCCCTAGTCATGTTCGTGAAGATATATCATGTTAATTGCTTACTGAAATTATTACAATATAATTCGAGTATTTAGCAATGTTTTCTAGCAGCGACCTGATCGATCACGGTTGGTTACAGTTAGCAAGTGCACACTGCACTGACGCTCACAACTCTAAGCCAATCAGGGGCCCGCTATCAGCCCCGCCTCAAGTCCAGTGATGTTTGTTTACAGATAGGCCTCTCAAAAAAGTACTGCTATTAGCTAAAGTTATCGGTAGTGGGGATTCCCACTACATGAATCTGAAAGAGGGCATCCTCGGCTTTGCCGTATATGTCTGCCTTGCATTGAGGGAAACCCCGAAGGATGCGTCTCGAACAAGTGCAAATTATCGGTTCTGTTTTACAAAATTCATGAGTGAAATGTTATGTAGTGTTTGTAAAAAGGCTACAAAATGTACTAAATAATGATATAAATGAGAAATAAGCATTGCCAAATGACAGAAAAGATATGGTGATAAGTAGTTAAAATCGTCGGAAATCATTATTGCATGTTTATGCAGTGTTTTCTCGAAATCACATTCGCTGACATACAACTCATTGTTTAGGGATTTGTTTAACGTACCCGGTACTTGGATTCAGGTCTTTATGCAGGATAATTGTTTGCCAGTCACATATCTTGTGGTATACCTGACATGCATGCAAACTGTTCGAGATGTATAGTATGATCTTAAATAAATAAAATAATAGTATAAACACGTCACACCCAAGTGTAATTGAAAAATATATATATGATATTTGAAGACCTTTATTCTCATTTTTTTAGTCCATCCAACGGTATTTCTACCTGTCTAAAACAGGTTTAACCCCTTCAGGTGATGGGGGACGGGTCTCTACATCAAGTGGTCCTTGGATTTTACAGTTAAACAAAAAATTATGTTGTTGTATTGCTACTAATCTGAAGCAGTGTTCTGTAGCTGACATGCACACACATTATGCTGACATGTACACACGTGTACATATACACAGCACAGACACATATATATATATATATATATATATATATATATATATATATATATATATATATATATTATAAGTAGTGTTCATTCTGTTCATACCTTTGGTGCCATATCTGTTAAAAATAAATAATTGTCCACATGATGGTAAAGGTTGCTGTGTACATTTCTATCCCCATTGGCAACCAAACTTTGTGTTGTGTCACAGATGTGAACAGTGAAGTCACGTCAGTTGCCCCGTCTGTTACACCGTCAGCACCATCGACACCGTCAGCATCAGACCAATCAGCTACGCTCATCATGCCATCAGGTGAGTACATCGTTTGCTTCATGTCATCATTCCATTATCTGTCGATGTTCCGTCTGTGTCCATGCGTCTTTAAACTTGCATCCTGTTTTCACGAGTTATTTTACATTTTTATTGCTTCATGCTAGGCATGGGGAAAATTTTATTCCAGATTTGCGTTCCATTCCAACTGATTCGAGTGACATTTAGTTCTGGAATCTGTCTGTTTCTCTAAACATGTTGATTGCATGATGTGTGACAATAAAATGATTTTGATGGGAAAGAAAGAATTAATCGTGGAGTGACATCAGAAGCAAATCATTTTACATTGGTTAATACTGCTAGCTTAAATGTTCTTTTTGATAAATCAATAATGATATTCTTATTTGTATGCAGGTGAAACGTACATACTGCCGGCTGGCTCTGACATCATCTCTCGGCTGGCGAATGGGGAGAAACTACAGTCGACGTCGCCTTCACAGAATGCAATGGCTACTACAAGTGTCACCCACGATATCATTTCAGAAACAGAAATGATCTCACCTCACTTCAAACATGAGCAGATTTTGCCAGCTTCAGGAGAACGTCACCCTGGCAACAATCCTGTTCATGAACGGACAGCTACAAATGATGTAGATATTATTGTCAGTGCACACACTCCTACAGTGACACGAGGCATGTGTGACCACTTAGATGCGGGGCCCCATACACCATCAACCAATACAGAGACGAGCGACACTTTGCCTCCGATAGATACTGACAAAGTAAACGGTAGTCACTCATTCATGACAATTGACAGTCAAGCTCTGGAGGCGCTGCGTAACTACGACAGCGCGTCTCCTTCCCCAGCTAAAGTCACGCCAAAGACACAGACCCGCAAGACAAAGGCTAGTCGCAACAGGGCCGGCATTCTGAATCAGGCGGTCAGAACGTTGGGCAGCAAAACTCGGACCAGCCAAAGTCAATTGGCGCAAGTTGTGAACATAAAGGACTGCATCACAATGGGCACACCGGTATGTGTCAACACATGTACGGGTGTAGTCCTGTGTCGACCGGTGACCACTTGTTCGGCATCTATGTCGTGCATGAAGAAGACGTCGTCGTTCCAGAACACGGTGCTCTCACGGGAGAAGTGGCAGGCAAAGATTCACGACGGCCACTGGACATTGGTGAATGAACGAATGGAGAAACGCAAATACCTCGGTGTGCCGAATAAACGCTCGTCTCAGACATTCAAAACGGATGCCACAGTAGTGCCTGCTGCCATGACAACCGCGGCGCAATGGCAGTGTCTGTCACAGAACGGTGCACTCTCATCAACGTCGGGTGGTCAGCGTGTTGGCGGTGACTGCAAGGGACCATTTTCAGTGATACAAGGGGCAGTAGCAGATTCAGAGTGCAACGTGAATAACATGACGGGATTCCGCATACAGAACGGAGTCACCACGGTGAGTTTCTCGCAGTCGGTGGCTGACGAAAAACACAAACTGTCATTGGGCAGTGTGACACCATATCCGGTGGCAGTCTCAGACATTGCGCCATTGGAGATGGCGGGGGCATATGAGACCATGTCAAAGGTCGCATCTAACACGGCAGCCATCAAGGTGACCTGTGCGCTGGCGAAAGATCGCAGTTGGACAGCGGACATAAACACAGTGCTAGACCTGATCAGCCCCAAGGCAAACGGAGCGGTAACAAAGCAAATAATCGATAACGACGTCACGCAAGTGTCCTGGGCGGTCGCAAGCGCTGGCATGAGTAGTCATGTCAGGACGCTGAACTTTGACCTAAGGTCATGTGTGACAAACGCTGAAACTCGAGAGAAGAGACTGGCAAATACATTGTCGTCACACGCCACTGATGCCTGCGTGTCACAGCAGATATACAGCCCACAGCATCGTCAGACTTTGTCAAACAGTCACCCTTCTAATTTAGTAGTTACGTCGAAGAGTCATGAACAAGCACCGTCTCTGCCCACTGTATCTGAGCGTAGTGAACAGTCACCAAATCCAGAAACACAACGTTTGATAAACGTCACCAATAAAACCTGCATTCTTAGTACGTCCGCGGGAGAATCCCGACGAAACTGTTCCCCGGGGAACAACAGCACAACCAAACAAACGACAGTGTCTGTCTGTTCAAAAGATGGCGCCACCAGTCTAAAGCCACGGGACGTGTGTCGGCGGCCAGCGCGTCGCGTCGCAATGAAAACGATCAAGCGAGCCGACGAAATATTGGCCGAGCGTTCTCTGGCTCGAAAGGCTACACACGTGGCTCCATCTACTGTGCACAACAACGAAATGCGAACTGATAAATGCGTTGTCGGAAAAGAGTCGAAAACAGACACAGCCATGAGACATGTTGCATCGTCTGAAAGGGGTGGCGCCACCTATAAATCAGTATCGGCGATTCAGTCAGCTCGTGTCGGTGGAGCCTTACCCAATGGTTTTACTACCGTGTGTGAGTCGGAAGTCGCAGAGGCCCTGGTGGCCTTTGCAACCAGCGTCGTTATTACCCCCGTCAAGAACCCTCCAACTGTCACCTGTATTCACCCTTCAAAGTCAGCGTCACGTGACACTGTCAGACACGTCGACGTCGACAGTGTCAAAGCACCGAAGTGTTCAACACCACTAGGACAACCCCCACCACTGTCATCAGCTGCGTCACCAGTGACAGTGCCATGCAAACTGATGTCATCAACTGCGTCACCAGTGTCGGTGCAGTGCAAGCATCCGTCATCAACTATGTCGCCAGTGTCGGTGCGGTGCAAACATCCGTCATCAACTATGTCACCAGTGTCGGTGCAGTGCAAACATCCATCATCAACTATGTCACCAGTGTCGGTGCAGTGCAAACATCCGTCATCAACTATGTCGCCAGTGTCGGTGCAGTGCAAGCATCCGTCATCAACTATGTCGCCAGTGTCGGTGCAGTGCAAACATCCGTCATCAACTATGTCGCCAGTGTCAGTGCGGTGCAAACATCCGTCATCAACTATGTCGCCCGTGTCGGTGCTGTGCAAACCTCTGTCAGTGCAATGCAAGCCTGTGTCATCAACTGCATCGTCAGCACAGTGCAAGGTGAATGTTTCGTCAGTGCAAATTGCACAACAGACTGCCAGCCTTGCCGGTGTCAACGGAGACGTCACACGACCGTCATCATGTGTCACACGACCGTCATCAAATGTCACATTGAAACAGGGAAAGCGAATGTTAGATGTTGAAGGTCGGCATTCAGTGAAGGTGAGTCTACTCACGGATCTTAAACTGCCAGTTCGTTTGGAAGAATTTGGAATTCTGTTTTGTTTAAATCACCTAACAGAGGTACTAACTGACTTAAGGTATCACTGGATACTAGAATTTGTTTTTTAAAGCTGATAAATTTCACAAACAATGTATTGTATCAAGTGATTACATTGAAACTAAATATATTTAATGCTTTTCTTTTTTGTTAAGAAAATGTAAGTGTGGGGGGAGTTGTAATAAAAAATTAGCAAACTTGTAAATGAATAGAACAGTGAAACCCTTATGGTAATTTAATCAGTTTACATGCTATTACACAGATAATGAATTATACTAACTTTCTGTGCATGGCCATTTTTGTATGTCATCTGAATTTATGTTAGATCTGTTTTCAGACAGAATGGTTTTCTATCCCCAAATTTTTCACATTTAAAAACGTCTGTTATACCCCAGACGACTGATCACAATTTTAATGCACAGGAATGTTGATATTCACCTCACTATTGTTGCATGGGAAACTGGTATGCTTTTCTTAACTTTGCAAACGTGGAAGTAGCCTCGATTACCCAACGTTCCTTGAGGTGGCAGCACTGTTTAGCCCTTCCCCCAGCTAAGTCACAAGACTGTCTTCTCGGCAAAGTCATGCAGCTGAGTAGAGTTGGTTAAGCAAGACCAACATATAAGATAATCCCTATGGAACCAAGGATATAGGACACAGCCAAATGCGACCATGCCTCGTCCACTGTACGTGTGTAGTGGAATATGTTGTGTGGTTATATTTGCTCATGTTTGTGTTTGTATTTTGCAGCCAAAGAGGACCCGATTACGGAAACGACCGGTGAGTGAACTGACTGTTGCAGAAAGTGTCCACAAAGAAAATGTATCCAGTTTTTAAATATTAAGTACCCGAAGACAGAAGGTAGCATGTAACACAAAGTAGAATTAATGTAGCATGTTCAAAATACAGATTAACACAAAGCAGGGCTTTATGCAGAATAAAATTAATTGCCAGTCACACATGTTTTGGTGGACACATGAATGTTAACTGTTAAGCTAGTTTACACATTTTTGGATGTGCCTGATGACCTGAAATGGGCTACAAACACACATATGACATCATTTACACTCACTTTAAAGGCATAACTAAAACATATCTATGGTTTTGGAAGACCTTATTTTGCTCCTTCATTTTTTTACCCGTCCAACACCCGTCCACCCATATTTCTACCCGTCCATATTCGTTTTTACCCGTTCTACTGACGGGTGGACGGGTCTCTACATAAAGCTATGACACAAAGCAATAAGTAGCAGTAAATGAGTTGTAGATTTGTTCTAATTTTTCATAACCCAGATTTAATAATAATATTATATATTTAATTTGCTATGGTGTCAGATCCATAATTCTTTGTGGTGCAAAGAAGCGAATCATTTTAAAATGATTAATCAATGTAGTTTTATAGTTAATATACTTGTTACAGTGAAGTGTTCGTTTTTAATCACAGTCAAAGTGCACCAAAAACAGGCAAGTTAAAACCATATTGGGTGGTTGTAATGCCAGAATATACGTAGTTTATTCTGTGTCCAGGTTTCAGTATGACGGGAGTCAATGAGTTCATGAGTTCAAGATTCCTTTCATCTACACTTTCCTTAAGTGTCCATTTCATCCATGATTCCTTCCTTGGTTAGCTATATCTATCACCAACAACATACGAGTACCCTGCCATCTTGTATTGCCTTTGGACAGTAACATCTATCAGTTTGAAAATACATGTAGTAGTATGCATGGTGCATCATGCTGTTTTTGGATCCGTCATGGACATTTCGAGCTATATATTTGAGGTGTTCCCCTGTGATTGGCTAAAAAATCGGTGCAACAGACATTTATGTGTTTCCCATTGTTTCTACAGACTCACAAATATGAGTGGGATCAGATAATAAAAATATGTTTGATACGACTGTTTTTTTCTGCAGAAATCTCTGACCGACATGGACGTTGACAAGTTCTTGTCCGTGCTACATGCCAAGTGAACATTGTGGGCTACCAACATGTGATTGACACCTGTCAATCATCCTGTGAACATGCTGCTGCATGTGGTGGAGTACAAGTTGTACATGTTGTGAACGCTGCCGTGCCAAGCTTCTTATCTCACTGTGTGTGAAAGGCTTGTTATTGTGTTACATCTTTATATATCATGTTATATAATACTGCCTTTGAACAATTTGCAAATTGTGCTAAAGGACAAACCTGTTGTCAATTTTAAAGACAGAAACAATGATTGACTTTTAATTTGAAAATAATTCATTAGAGACTGAGTCTTCAGTAGAGACTGAGTCTTGAGTCCTTCTGTATAACTGAACATGTTGTTATCCATTTTTAATTAATCAAAAGATACAAACAATTCCCCATTTTAACTGATATGCAGGCAGTAATGAAACCAGTTTAGTCTTCATTATGTTGCATGATGTCTGAATACCTACTAACATCTTGGTTGATATGAGTGCATATGTATCATGGATTTTTCTTATAAATCTGGATGTGATTTTTAAGGTTTCCCAATATATATTTTATTTATTTCTTCTGTGTTGTGCTGTTGTAAATGTTACTCAGTTGGATGGTTGATATGTGGTGTGTTGATTATTATGTTGCATTACGAATCAGTATTTTCAAGAGTTTCTACAAATGTTTATATACAACTTGCAATATAAAACGTTGTGCAGTAAAGTTTAAAAACTGCAGACGTCTGCTACAATTATTTTGGGATAATTATTTTTTGCACATCTCTTTTTATAATATTTTTGATGAAAATCAAACTTAACAACAAAATAATACAAAAATGGCCCGAGCTTTACCATAATATGTGATTGGGAATGTAGTTATATTCATCCCAGATGTATTTTGTGATTATTACATAATGAAATAATTTTTGATTTTTCGTAGTTAGTTATCAATTATGAGTGTGATATTTTACAAATTCAGATCAGTGCATTTTTAACTGGAACATTCTATAACTGTTAATTATGTAGAAATGTCTGATTTAATAGATCTTTCAGGGAAGTAAAATGCTTTGAGCAATCCTGAGGATTGGTACTGCACTATATAAGAACTTATCTTTACTTACCTTTATGATATTGATTGGAAATCAAGTTTCTTATGGGGTCTAATAAGACACAATAGTTATGTTTTTTAGTCAGTTCTTTTGTGTAAAGGTGACTTTTTAACCATTGGTCTCAGTTACAATGAAAATGGTGGTTTAGCCGGACACTCACAGGACAGTGGCTAGGTGTGGTGGTGGTCATGGTGACATCATAAAGATGACCTAACACTGGGTGTCCACCATTGAACATGTCATGTGACTTGGAACAGTCATACACAGGTGACATGGTCAAAACATCCATATTTCCAAATCAATGTTAAAGCTGTAATACACATGACAATGCTTGCATTAAAGTGACATGGTCCGTTCGTGGCTTTTTATTTTTATTGCAAAATCATGTTAATCAGTATAAGTTATAACTATTGTAGCGTCTTGACCGCCAGTAACTGTTTTATCGAAACAGAACTGACTTTGTGATGTTAAACGTTGAATGTTTATATACGCAAATCGCCGCGAGTGACACCCACCCTTTGACCTTTACCAACTGGGAGCTGTGCACCTGGCTGGGTGTGGCGTTAGTGGCATCAACTTGTGTTCACGTGATACTACATCGCGTGATCATGCATTTCCTTCTTGGCATTTAGCCACGCCTACAACAGTTTCGAAAACGCCTCATGGTCGATGTGTAAACAGAGTTAAGCACCCTTTACTGCGTCTACTCCCCCCCCCCTAAATGGTACATGAAAACATTTTGACTGTCTTTACGCTATAATAGGTATAATATATACCGTATAACATGATTTTGCAATAAAAATAAAAAGCCACGAACGGAACATGTCGCTTTAAGTGTGTAATTAGAATGTTTTGAAACAAGCCATTTTCTGAAAATTATTACATGGTAAATTTACTCTGATCCATTGGCACTGTTACATGTTCTGTAATATATACATCCACATATATCGAGATAGGGCTGAATGTGGCATCTCTCTGAATAGGGCATCTCACAAGATCAACTGATGTGGTTTATCTAGCAAGATACCATACAGGTAGCGAGAAGATTTGTTAGACAACTCGATGTGTTATCAGCACATGACAATAATATTTCAATTGTTGTACTTTATTTAAATTGTTTTTAGTGTTTTGTCATGCAAGAATTAGCAGTGCAATAAATTATAGTCAAAACATTGGTATGTAGTATTACTTAACAGGATGTCGTATTCTATGGTCACATCTCTTATTAGTATTCATGTATCTGAGACACATAACCCATCCATTCCTAGTTGGACACACTGACAAGGGGTAGAAATAATAACTTTCTGGTGGTCAGCAGGACTATGTAGTTGGGAAATCTGGTAGTCCTCAGAGATATCTGGTAGTCTAGGAATGGTCCAAAAGTTAAGCAAAATAACACCACAAATTTTGGGAATCAAACAAATTGAATGGACAAATCGAACACCGAACACATACAGACACTGACACCAAAACATATGGACACTAACAACTCCTTTCATCCACTTCACTCGGCAGACTCTGTCACCCTGGTCTTCTTCTCATGGTTAGCTCATCACTCTATATTAGCCACATGTTTGTGACTAGAGTATTGTCGAGCTTGGTTTTCAGAGTTGTCCTTCTCTAAAACTAGTGAGTCCACTACAGGTTACCCATTTACCCCCTGTGTGGGATCTTTTACTTCCCCTGGCATAGACACCAGATAGAAGGGACCACCGGCTTTTAGTGTCTCTTCCGAAAGACACAGGCAAATGTGAGGTGAACGAAATTGTCTAAGTTTTGAAATGGCTGTAGGTGGGATTGAACCACCGTCCCCTCGATTGACAGTCCGGCGCTCTACCGCGCGACCACCGCTCTTCACATATAGTAAGAGATGCTGCCAGGTGACCGTCACCCTCACTGTCACTCCTTGTCGCAACACATCTGGGTGGAGCAACACACAGACTTCACGTTCCAATGGATCGAAGTCGGCTTCAGTTGATATAAGACCACAATAAGGTGCACATCCGCCATTACCCGACCAAAGAGTTCCCTATAGAAATAACATTATACAGGCTGTCTGAATTTCTGTGAGCACATATGTAGTGTGGAGTGCGTAGAAATTATGTTTTGTGCAGCGTGGCATCAGAGCTGTCAAACTTATGACAGCTGTCAGTCGGTGCATTTCTGCGTATTAATTACTACAGTTGTCATTTTGCTTGGTGATGATGGGACAATCCGTGGCTGGTCCAAGCATAAATTGAGGGGTGTAAGGTTTAAAGGAAGTTTGTGGGAGCCTGAGGTATTAAAAGTTCACGAATTTTTCTCTGAACCTCTGTCTGTGGAGGGTAAATATGCTGTGAAATTGTCAATAACAGAACTCATCAAGATTAGTAGAAAATGAAGGAAAAGTTATATTGGTCGCCTATGGAAAATGCAATATGGTCTGAGTCCAGTTGCAGTGTTCAGCACGACCAGGCTGTCGGTGACGGCGGTGTCGCGAAACTTGCTCCGCCAGTCGTTCTTGACCAACTTGGCATGTGAAAAGCACGTCTCAGTCGGCAGAGTGAGTGCCAGGTCGCAGAAGGAAGGATGTCGGGACACTGGTCATAGTGCAACTCGTTGATTGTCGACCAGGTCCGCCTCCTGAAGGAACCAGGGGTGGAAGACAAGCGTTGTAAACTTATAGTGCTAGCTTCATATTCCTTAAAAGGTATCTCCACCAAGGCACCATGGAATATGCACTGATAGACTATTCTTCCCACTGCAATAAGAAACATACATATTTGCATAAATATATGGCTTAACCTATTGCCAGAACAACTGTGGCATAAAACGTGTATGTCGGCCTTATTGCCAGAGCAGAATTGAATGTGTGGGGATGTGCATGCACGTCCGATATATTCAGCGAACACAGGTCGGTATAGTAATTACTTCAGATAAATGCGACGCTCTTGTATAGTTTTTTTGAGTGATTTAGACGATCTTGGCGGAGAAATTGAGATCAGAGATACATGCAGAGCAGCTCTGGCAATAAGCGCGGAAGTCGTCCCTATTGCCAGAGCAAAAGTGGATGTGTGGGGACGTGCATGCAGATATTCAGCGAACACATATCAACATACAGTGTAGTACTTACTTGACATAAATGTAATCCATAATAGTGGAGCGACGCAGGGTTGGCAAGCGCAACGAGGTGTTGAAGTGGTTTGGAAATCCTTCTAAACTTAATATAGTTGGATCGATGCCAAAGGCCTCGTTGGCTCTAAAAGACAGGCGATGTATTCGACGACCTTTCATTCGACCCGAGGATGAAACGACAATAGAGGAATCCGTCGTTGACGCAGTGGAAGAAAATACGGACGCGTCCCAGACCATCGACAGGCCTCCTTGGTACAGTTTCGTTATCACGAGTCCCACAGAAGAGATCGTGTTTCTGAGTCAGACGGCGTCTTGTACATGGTCATCGTGGTCAGTGTATACAACCTAGCTATCGGTCACGAGAATCTGACGTGTGGACGTCACTTAGAGCAATTCGTTGGGTTACCTTCTAGCGGCACCGACGTTGAACCACCATGACGAGTGATTTCTACTTGACCCTATACCTATCAACGCTTCCATGAAAATTCACCCCGACCACACTTGATGCATTGGGTACATTACCGGCTTACCTTGGCGTGTCATGCTGACCGGCGACTAGGAATGCGGTGCAGTTCCAATGCTCGCACACGTAGTACGTTCGCAAGGAAGATATCAGATTATTATACCTACCCGATCACCAGGGACTCATTTCGCGTGCTAAGATCGAACAGGGGTATTACTTCAACATGACCATCGTGCGCCACGTCAACAAGGCGCTGAGGAGCATATCGACGGACAGGATCAAGGCGATGTTGAAGTACGGCGACATCTCGCAAAAGGTGACCTTGCGCATGATGCCCAAGACCATATTTAATATGCAGCTAAAGAGCGCCATGGCAAACATACTTGGTTTCAACACATCGGTCATCACCAGTACAGAAACGTCGTCGTCGTCGTCGTCTTCGTCGTCGTCTTCGTCGTCGTCGTCGTCGTCGTCGTCGTCGTCGTCGTCGTCGTCGTCGTCGTCGTCGTCGTCGTCGTCGTCGTCGTCGTCGTCGTCGTCCGCATGCGAGTACCGCCATACATCCGTATCCGGACATCCGTAATCATACGTCTCCATGATGAGTACACCTTCGAAAAAAGGGCCGAATCTGGGTAGATACCACCATTAATTTACCATAGGCGGCCATTGAAACGTTTCTTTGATTTCCCGCCAGGTTTTTATATCAATGTTATTGAAAAGTTCACACACTAAGTAGCCTCCATTCACACATATCATATATAAAATTCGTGAAAATGACATATCTTTTTCTCCTACAATCCAATCTCTAACCTGACACCCCTCCATTTCTGCTCCAATCAGCCGGCGATTGCCCATGTTGACACCTCTAGGCCGAACTACAACTGTATACATACGCGCGTGGTCACTGTCTGACAAATGTCATTATTTCACAGCTCTGATGCCATGCTGCACACAAAAATTATTTCTACTCAACCAGTCCTACATTCATTGCTTCCAGGAATTTACAAAAACTGCACAATGCAGTTCTTTTAAGCAGGACTACTATGGGTAATGGCGTAGGACTCCATTTGGTGGTATGTCCCCATCTGTGGTGGACATGCATCAATGATTCACCTCCATCTACATATACACGGACGGTGTGGAGTCACGTGTTGTTGGTGACCGTCTGTTGCGTCAGTGGTCAGCACAGTTCCACCGTGGGGAGAACTTTCGATCACGTCCAATACGTGCCGCTGTTGTGTAGTGTTCGGGACGACATAGGTCGGCACGAGAGACGACATTGGACGGCGCGTCCATTTCGAACTCGACATAGTGAAGATGACACTTCATTTCCGGTGACGACAGACGGGACTGTTCTAAAGATGAGTTACAAAGATTACTATGGACGTCAAGCGGGATGTTACTGACTTTTTTACTTATGCCTTTTCGCTCGCTGGGAACATAGGCCATCAACCAAGGAACGCCACCCTTTTCTGTTACAGCGATCGTTTCTAGTTTTAAGATCTATATTGATCTATTCCTATCGAAATTAAGATGATTTATACATTTCTCTTCATTTCATTACGCTGTTGGACGAGTCTATCAATTGCGTCCAAGATTATATGCATAGATTATATTAAATGTATTTCGCTGTGGTCGCGGCCATCTACTTCAAGACGCGCGCTGCCCATATTACTATAGCCTACGTACACGTTGAAAACACAGGTTCTCGTCCGATTACTGGTGCTGTAGGCTTTTCTTTTTTAAATGTGTACTTACTTTTATCCACTTTATTTCATGTTCTACATGTTCACGCAAAGAACAAATTTATTAACAATTTTCTAATTATTTAATTAGTCGATCATTTAATTACAATGCTGATCCGAGGCTACCGCCATCTTACGATCAGAGTGCGAAATAGCAAATTGTTTTTCCTGTAGGTGGCGTCACCGTTCTTATTATTTATTGAAACACGTAAGGTACATAACTCGTAAGACTCTAATTAACAATGTATTCATTATGGCTGATCTTCAACGTTGAACTGACGCATGCGACATCTTGCGCCCATTGTGCGAATTAGGAAATTGTTATTCCTGTACGCGGCGTCACCTTTCTTATTTTATGAAACGCGTCTGTTTTGTGGAAGTCGGGATAACGGCTTGATAATAAAACTATGTTGAACAGTGCCATCTATTGGGCAATTATTTCAAATCTGACAAGGCATTCCACGATTCATACATTGGCGGAAGGGGGAGTGATTGGGAGGGAAATAGGGAGTGAGGGAAGGTGAAGACAGGGAGGGAGTGAGGGTGGGAGGAGAAAGGGAGGAAGGCAGGGAGGGTGAGACGGAGGGAGGGAGGAAGGCATGGAGGGAGGGAGGGTGGAAAGGGGGAATCAGGGAACGACCGACCGACCGACCGACCGACCGACCGACCGACCGACCGACCGACCGACCGACCGACCGACCGACCGACCGACCGACCGACCGACCGACCGACCGACCGACCGACCGACCGACCGACCGACCGGCCGGCCGACCGACCGACCGGCCGACCGGCCGACCGACCGACCGACCGATCGACAGACCGACCGACCGACCGACCGACCGACCGACCGACCGACCGACCGACCGACCGACCGACCGACCGACAGACCGACCGACAGACCGACCGACCGATCGATCGACAGACCGACCGACCGACCGACCGACCGACCGACCGACCGACCGACCGACCGACCGACCGACCGACCGACCGACCGACCGACCGACCGACCGACCGACCGACCGACCGACCGACCGACCGACCGGCCGACCGACCGACCGACCGACAGGTTCATACACAGGTGGTTCGCATGAACCGACGGAGCCTCATGACCCCGCGATAACTGACAAGTTGTTTATGTGGAACGGACGTCGTCGCTTGCTTCTTTACATGATAATATAGTCGACCTGAAACCAGATGTCACACCTAAGGCATATAAGCAAAATAGAACTAACTCGAAGATGTACAAAAGACGCAATATTGGTTTTCCCCACGACGTACCGTGGATCGGTAGTTAGTCTGTTTATTTTCGATGTCAGTTAGAGTCTCTCTCTCGCCTTGGGCATTGCAGCTGCTTGAGTCAGAATATGTGATAGGACCGTCTAAGTAGCCAGATCGTGTTATACAGTAAACTACACAAAATAAACTGAATAAGTTCATATTTCAACATGCTTCTGCATAGCATGTTTTAATGAAGCAAATGCGACTGTATAATTCAATCGTTCAATGATTACGCAATTAGTCGCGCATGACACTGAAATCAGCAAATGGCGATGACAAATAATGCCAGGAACAGACCAGATATATTCATGTCGAGTAGATAAACTACCCAGAGGTATATGACGTAACCGCCGATAGTAAAAGAATAAAGAATCACGTGCCGTTATCCGGCGGATAGCGTTGCCTCCGGGTAGGAAGATTTAACCGGCCGACGTGAATACGGCTCCTGGGTGATAGTCAAACCGGCGGCGTTATTTGTTGTCGTGTGTGTGTGTGTGTGTGTGTGTGTGTGTGTGTGTGTGTGTGTGTGTGTGTGTGTGTGTGTGTGTGTGTGTGTGTGTGTGTGTGTGTGTGTGTGTGTGTGTGTGTGTGTGTGTGTGTGTGTGTGTGTGTGTGTGTGTGTGTGTGTGTGTGTGTGTGTGTGTGTGTGTGTGTGTGTGTGTGTGTGTGTGTGTGTGTGTGTGTGTGTGTGTGTGTGTGTGTGTGTGTGTGAGTGTGTGTGAGTGAGTGAGTGAGTGAGTGAGTGAGTGAGTGAGTTTGTTTGTTTGTTTGTTTGTTTGTTTGTTTGTTTGTTTGTTTGTTTGTTTGTTTGTTTGTTGGGCCCAGATTCGCCAAAACGCACACCAGTTCCCGCTTTTATCTGTTTTAACATACGTCACGTCAGAGCCGAATTTCATCTAAACGCATACTACGCACTAATTCTTTTTAAATGTGCGAATATCAATCATACCGGAATACTTTATGTATAGTACTAACGGATACTATGTTAGTAACAGCAGAGAATCCTGGCCCGCTACCGTCGAGGTCCCAAATTTGGAAGATTCGTGCCGAATCTGGGCCCGGCCGAATCAGAAACTACGACAGCGGCAACGAACCGACAACAAACCTACAACGACAATGGCCGACAACTGTCGATAGTGGTCAGACAACTGGGAACTGGCCCACAAATGAACATACGAGTATATGCGCTGCAACTGACTATGAATTTATTAAACACAAAACAAATCTTCCAGTCAAGATGCGATGCTTACTTACCCTGTAGGGCGTCGGTTTAACATTATCCGCTGCAATGTGTTCTTTCTGAACATATTCGACATGGTAAATGTGTTTTCTCTGACTGTGCATTCGGCGTTATGGGTTGACCTTGAATATATTCGGAACTACCGATTTGCGTTGAATAAATTCTGCGCTATGGTTTGACCCGGTTTGGCAGGAGAAATTTATATTTTAATAATAATTATATAGTTGCATTATTACAGCGTTGATGCTAAACCTCTTCGGTGCTAACAAGTAGCAGATGTAAATAGGAAGATTTAGATAACAATGGTACGGGATCATGATACGGGACGAACCGGCGGGAAATGAATGAGCAAATGACCGTTTCGCTTCAGTGAACACAGCAACACGTGTTTGCTGAAATTGTTCGTGTGCAGACGATGACGTCCACAGTTTAACGAAGAGTCGACCGCGATAAACAATATCAGCAAAACACCCGGGAAAACGGGTCAGGTGTCTGTGAACCCACGTCTTGCATCTAGTCTACATTCCTCCGACTATCGCATAAAACATACTCCAAGTAAAATATCACACTCAAGAGATGCACGGCGTAAACATTATGGATATGCGCACGCGCACGCGCACGCACACGCACACGCACACGCACACGCACACGCACACGCACACGCACACGCACACACGATATATATATATATATATATATATATATATATATATATATATATATATATATATATATACATATATATATATATATATATATACATACATACATACATATATATATATATATATATATTTTATTAAATTATCCTACAATATGATATATGTGATAATATATACATACATATATATATATATAATGTATATATATATATAATATATATATATATATATATATATATATATATATATATATATATATATATATATATATATATATATATATATATATATATATATATATATATCATATTGTATGATAATTTAATAAAAGCGTTGTAAATAAATTATATTTATCATAAACAGCTAATGTATTGTTTAAATATTAGTTCCCAACTGTATCATAGGCATTAGTGATTGATTTACTTTTATTATATGTTGTATAACTCTCGAATGTTATGCTGCTTAATCCTTCATTTGCGAACAATTAACGTTCCCGGTTTACTGAATTTGTGTTCCGCTCAGATTTATCATCACATTTTAAAATGTCTCCACGTTAGGGAAGTCGGTATATATAAGTTAATGTATACAAAAGCGATGACAGTTTTTTTTAATCGTTCATTGTTGTTGTGTTTTTATTCTACATATGCCTATCTATTAGTCACAATAAAGCTAAAACGTAACACGAGATCCAGCAATATAAGAATAATATAATTTTGTTTTGCGTCGACGCACACAAAATTTATCATCACGTGAACCATGAAATGTCGGCGATAGACTCGTTGGCGGAGCAGGTTTATTGCAGGCTTCATGGAATGCCATTATTCCGTCTTGTTTTGCTTCTTCGTTGACACCGCTGTTTACGTCGTTCGTGTGTGTTAGTTCGCCGTGTCTGTCTGTCTGTCTGACCGTCTGGCCCAGCGAGATAACATCTCCTCCCAACTCTTACGTCAGGTACGCGCGTCTCCGAATGAGTTCACCGCCTGGTCACAGGTAATTGCTTCCTGCTATAAGACGTGTTTCCACGCGGCGCATGGATAATCATGCACAGGGAAAACAATGCTATGATGTTATATAATACTGAGGCTAATGGTACTAATGTTAATAAAGATAATAATGCTCACTAGAAGTAATAATAATAAGTATAACCTACCACCGTGAAGATGTACCAACACTTCGATAAATCACCACGCAGGTATGCGAGTCTTCGAATGAGTTCACGGTGTTGTCTTACACAGCATGTTCCAATAGGGCTCCTGTATAACAATGCACAGTAAAACACTTAGATGTTAAATAATAATAATGTTAATGCTAGTAAAGATAATAATGCTAATCGTACTAACAGTAGTACTATAGTAATAGTAATAATAATCATAAACAACCCAGGAAAATGTGTACAAACACTTCGATAAATCGCGACATTGATATGCGCGTCTCCGAATAAGCTCACCGCTTTTTCATAACTAGTTGCTTCTTCTTACAAAGAGTATTCCTACACGGCTCATGCTCATGCTCATGTATAGTTTAAACAGTGCTTAGATGTAAAATTATAATAATGTTAATAATGCTAATAAAGATAATAATGCTAATCGTACTAACATTCGTAATAGTAGTAGTAATAATAAGCATAAACAACCCAGGTAAATGTGTACAAACACTTCGATAAATCGCGACACGGGTATGCGAGTCTTCGAATGAGCTCACCGCTTTTTCATAACTAAGTGCTTCTTCTTACAAAGAGTATTCCAACACGACCCCTGTATAATCTTGCATAGTTTAAACAGTGCTTAGATGTTAAATGATAATAATGTTAATAACGCTAATAAAGATAATAATGTTAACCGTACTAATTATAGTAATAATAATAATAAACATAAGCGAGCCTGGTAGAGATGTTCAACACTTTGCTAAATCGCGATACAGGTAGGCACGTCTTCGAATAAGTTCACCGGTTTGTCTTCGAATAAGTTCACCGGTTTGTCGTATTTAATTGCTTCCTTTTATAAAGACTATTCCAACACGGCTCCTGTATAACAATGCAAAGTAAAAACCGTGCTAGCAAATAATGCAAATAATGTA
>OZ024861.1:26252127-26274627 GCA_964017155.1 Oasisia sp. SBJ-2009 | reverse complement strand
CAAAATACCAATGACACGGTTATTACACGTCCTAATACAAAATACCAATGACACGGTTACTACACGTCCTAATACAAAATACCGATGACACGGTTACTACACGTCCTAACAAAACACCAATGACACGGTTACTACACGCCCTAATACAAAATACCAATGACATGGTTACTACACGTTCTAATACAAAATACCGATGACACAGTTACCACACGTCCTAATACAAAATACCGATGACACAGTTACCAAACGTCCTAATACAAAATACCGATGACACGGTTAGTGCAACTCCTAATACAAAATACCGATGACACAGTTACTACACGTCCTAATACAAAATACCAATGACACGGTTATTACACGTCCTAATACAAAATACCAATGACACGGTTACTACTCGTCCTAATACAAAATACCGATAACACGGTTAGTGCAACTCCTAATACAAAATACCGATGACACAGTTACTACACGTCCTAATACAAAATACCAATGACACGGTTACTACACGTCCTAATACAAAATACCGATGACACGGTTAGTGCAATTCCTAATACAAAATACTTATGACACGGTTAGTGCAAGTCCTAAGACAAAATACCGATGACACGGTTAGTGCAAGTCCAAATACAAAATGCCGATGACACGGTTAGTGCAAGTCCTAATACAAAATGCCGATGACACGGTTACTTCACGTCCTAATACAAAATACCAATGATACGGTTACTTCACGTCCTAATACGAAATACCAATGACACGGTTACTACACGTCCTAATAGAAACTGCCTGTGACACGGTTAGTGTAATTCCTAATGCAAAATGCCTGTGACACGGTTAGTGCAAGTCCTAATACAAAAAGCCTGTGACACGGTTAGTGCAAGACCTAATACAAAATACCGATGATACGATTAGTGCAAGTCCTAATACAAAATACCGATGACACGGTTAGTGCAAGTCATAATGCAAAATGCTTATGTCACGGTTAGTGTAAGTCCTAATACAAAATACTTATGTCACGGTTAGTGCAAGATCTAATTATATTTTTTGATAAAACAATATCGCAGTTGATTCTTGTGCTCTTGTCGCTCCAATTTGTGACGTCACCGTGGAAGATCAAGCGGTATCTTGTCTCGAAAAATCCAAGTAGACAAAAACAACTTAGTCGGACGTTTGACGTAAGCTACATAATAAAAAAAGCGTATACGCATTATACCCCGCTGACGTCATCTCCGAGTTAACTTAATCATTGTGATTTCTAGGCGGAGTACTTCTTGTGCGCATGCGTTGGGTAGTGTGTTTGTTTGTTAGTTTGTTAGTTTGTTTGTTTGTTTGTTTGTTAGTTTGTTTGTTTGTTTGTTTGTTTGTTTGTTTGTTTGTTTGTTGTTTTACAAGCAATTTAGGTGATTGGGTGTCGTGAAAGGGAGGTTGATGATTGCTGTTTGATAAGCTATGTGTTTTCTATATCAGTAGTATGTGGTGGGAACTTATTTCAGATGCGGATAGCTCTGTGTTAGAAAGAGAACACTGCAGTGTTGATGTGGCAACTGGTGGCTATGTAATGGCGACGGTTTTTGATGGTTTTAATAGGCCCGGTGGTGGTGGTGTGATGATGATTATGTTATTTAATATGTTGTAGCTTGTTTAATAATCCTGCGTCGTTCAAGAGTGGGCCATCCAAGGGTGACTGTTAGGTCGGTTGAGATTATTTGTCGTCGATGGTCGTTTTTGACAAATCTGGCTGCACAGTTCTGTACTTTTTCGAGACGTTTAATTTGGGTTGTGGTGAGTGGATTCCATGTAGGAGAGACATATTTCAGTTTGGTCTGACTCGCGTGTCATAGGCAGTTTCGTTTACATCAGGTTTGAATGATCCAAAGGTTCGTTTGATCGTACCTAAAACGTTTGAAGATTTGGAAACGAGGTCAGTGATATGATTCGTTTATTGTTTATATCACATTGCATTTTGTTGTATTATAGTGACACAGAGGCACACTGGCAGAGTAGCACAGTGGCACAGTGGCACAGTGGCACAGTGGCACAGTGGCACAGTGACACAGTGACACAGTGGCACAGTGGCACGAGCATTGGACTCTCGACTCAGAGAACCCGGTATTCCATCTGCCCATTTGTACCTAATGTACCCGTTGTACATTTGTGTTCTTTCTCTTTTATGTGCCACATATGCCTATTTCTGTCATATAGAAAACGTTCGATGATCACTTTATGGAGTGATCATCGATACAAGTGAAGTTGTCCCCATTGTGTCAATGTTGTCCTTACCCCTGCTTGCCGCGTGTGTCCACGTGTACCGTGTGTACGCGTTGTACCCTTTGTGTCCTATCTACCCTCTCTGCACATTTGTACCACAGGGGTCCATATTACCCAGCAAACACATGACGTCTAGGCGACGTTGCCTTTTGGTCACGATTTTGGTAATCTCATCAATGACGTTGCACAACGGTTGTGACAACGTCACGTCACAACGTTGAGTGATGACGCTCAGTGAACGTTATGACGTGACGTCATCTTGACGGACCTTTATTGTCGCAAAATGACGTCCACCCGTGACGTTGACAGACGTTGCATCAACGTCATCTCAGTTCAGTAATGTAGTTTTGCATTTTGATAATTAATCCAAATGGTGTATATATTTTGGCAAAATTAAATCAACAAATATTGTAATATATACAAAATTAAATTTACATTTGTAAAAAGAACTGTATAGTACATAATAGTCTAGGGTCGTACGTTCCCATTCCAGCCTTGTGTACAAGTTGTACCCTTTGTGTCATTTTGTCCTCTCTGCCGCGGTGCTAACATTGCCCTATATACTGCTTGCCCTATCTGCCCTCGGTCACCTTGGTGCGACATGTCCTGTGTACCAGTTAGCGGTGGCCTACTTGTCTCGCGCAGTTGGGCCTCTCGGCCGCAGTACAATGCCGCGGCAGACCGCAAGACCGCAGGACGACCCTCGATTCAGACTCAGTTCAACCTGTGACTCAATCGGTGACTGTATTGCTCTAGGCAAGACGAGGTCACTGTAACGCTGCTATTGGTCAAACTGGGTATATCTCATTTTCGTTGCCTTCTCTTCTTAAGCCTTAGGTGTGTATACTCAGAACACACACTTCTGGAGCTGATGTAGGAGTCGTGCAGTGTGCAATGTTAAGGGTGCATGAACGTGAATGTGGAAGAAAAATATTAAAAACGGAAATGTGTAGACAAGTGTAATAATTTGCGCAAATTAAAAACAGTCTCTGTGAGCATCTAAGATACAGTTTGGTGAGGTCTTCTGGGACAATAAGGTGGATGATATTGAGAGCTTGTTGAAATGGGTGTAGTGTGGATGTATTATTATAAGTTATAACTTCTGGGGAGTAGATTCCAGTCTCTTATGACTGCTCAGTTATATTGGAGACCCATCACTTTAAGCTCCAACCGTGACGTACCTTCAACCTTTAGCATTAACTAGAGGGAACTAAAATAAATAACATTGAGAGAGTGAGAGAGCGAGCTGAGAATAGAACCGGAACTTCATATAAACACAGCTTCCGGTGCCTGTGATCATGATATCGGAATAATGGGGAATAGAAAGTTTCGCCGCCGTGGCGTCATAACTTCAGTTTTATTTGGACGGGCAGTAACTTGTCTGCCCGCCAGCGAAATCACTAGGGTGCAACGGTCTATAATCAACAGGTCGTCAGGTAGTCGTTTCCATTCCACAAAAGTGATCATCGAGCATGTTTAATTTGACTAGATTCAACGTCTCTGCAGTTATATTAAACAACAGCTCGAACAGTGATGTAATGTCGTATTAGCGTAGCGCCTTCATATAACTATTGTTATGATCTTGAATGAGCTGGCAACATGACATATATTACGACTATTAAATTTCAATTGTTCTTAAGGCAAAGTGCAGTTCACTCAGCTATATGAACGAGCACTTGGTTATAGACAGTGGTGGATATAATTATGTGCACGGATGGTCGTCGCTCATTAATTGCACTGTTCGATATGGGGATTCGATTGAGCAGGTCTGTCAAGAAGTAAAATGGTAATCGCTTTGATCAGTTCTAAATTGTTGAAATTGGTCTATGTACGTGAATACACACACGAGTAATGATTATGCAGTCATAGGAGTTTGCTACATCTTAACTGTAACATACAGACATAACATCCGATAAGGAAAGAAAGATTTGCATACATTTATTTTCCATGAACAAAAATTAGGTGTTCTACAAGAGCAGATGTCACAAAAACACAACCGAAATGAGAACACTCCTCGATACCCGTGTAAGTTTCGAAATACCCCAGGATTGTGCTTCATAGCTAACTAAATGCGTTAGTTATACGTCTATCTGATAATAATAATAATAATAATAATAATAATAATAATAATAATAATAATAATAATAAATATCCTCATGTACACAAATGCATTATAATACTATTTTACAAGCAATGTTAGTACAACTATAACAATATTGTCTTCGTGAAATCGTCCACAGTTTAACATCTTCAAAAGAAACCGAACATACTAAATCAATATACGTTCTGATGTAATTATATTTAGTTTGTTATGCTTTTGAATTCCAACATGTGGCGTATATAACAGATGTCACACATTTTGTGGACATTAAATGCACATTTACTGAAAAACCACGTGTCCCTTGTCTCCAACAAAAAACATGTTCGTTTGACTGCGGTTCATAATTGTGATCTTTCACTCAACTACACAATCACCGTCCTTTGACTCAAGCACACAATCCTGTTCCTTTAACTCAGGCATATATTCACATTCCTGTACCTCATTCAGGCACATAACCATGTTCCTTTGTCACGTACACATTGTCGTGTTACCTTGAATAAGACACACAATCATATCAACCTAACCCAGACACATAATTATATTCCTTTGACTCGGGCTCACGACCATGTACGTTTGACTGTGTCACAAAACCACGCCACCTAATTCTGACTAATCACTAAGATACAAATCACTGGCGACAGTTCTCACGGATATAAATGTATTTACAATATGGTAAACCTACAGTAGTTACACCGACCCGATTTAACACTGGCGGGTACTGTTACATTTTGCTTCGTCATCTATTACTGTCTCATAACAGACACTTTTCAGTCCAACATAGCTGCATAGGTTCAATTTACCATATGCACACTGTTTAATCAGTCTTCGAAATTTCACGTCGATGCGCATTGATCAGTTCGAAGAAGTCACGTGGTGTAAACGAGATGTCATGTGATCAGTCAAAACTCGTTGCGCGCCTCCACGATGATGCTGTACGGTTTTGCACGCCAGGAGTTGCCGAGATTTCCATCGAGTGAGACCGGAAGTGTGACGTCATCGGGGAAACGGAAGGTGCACCGTTGCATGAGCGTCGTGAAGAGCATGAAGACCTTCAACATCAACACATACACCATTAGCATAGTGAACGGAAACACGTACAACATGCGGTCATAGGCTACAACGTAAGCTCCTACAACGTTACCAAATACAAAGTAAAGGGACGACATCAACATAATTATGTAAAGCAAACCCGTACATTGTAAACCGTACGACATCAAGACGTACAATGCTCTAATTGTTTTTAAATGCATAATTAAAAAGACGAGCTTTTATTAAAAAAAGTCAAAGAATTCGAGTGAATAATTGTCCAGTCAGATGCAACTTAATGTAGTTATTAGGTAAACATTTATACATGGTTATCATACTATGATCAACACGAGCACATAAGTTTTGTAAGAATGAATATAATTTTTTTAATACAATTATATTACATAATCTTAATCATAATACAATTTATCTACGCAGTTAAGGTGCAGTTTTGACTATTAGTATGTTACAATATAATACAATTTTTACTATAGCATATTGATGATTACTGTAAGATATGTATTCTAAGTTATAATGATAATTTAGGCAACCAAAATATGAATGTTTCGCCTGGCATCGTTCATGAACAGAAAATGGTAACACACGCGCGCACACACTCACGCAGACGCGCACGCGTACACGCACACGCACGCACGCACACACACACACACACACACACACACACACACACACACACACACACACACTTTAACGTACAACCGATGTAGCCAATAAACGATGGCGACACATCGACAAAACAGCAGCCAACCGGAAGTCGTCACACACACACACACACACCTGCAGCCGGCCGATATCCTCGCCAATGCATCGCCTCTTTCCGAGCCCGAACTGAAGCAAGTTGGCCGCCTTCAGTTTCCCCTCCCTGGACACGAACCGCTCCGGTTGGAACTCCTGTGGGTTCTCCCACAGCGTCTCGTCCCGACAGACGGAGTACAGGTTGAAGAAGACCATGGTGTCACGTGGGATGACGTAACCGTTGAGACTCGTGTCGCACGTGGTGCTGTGGGGCAGCAGCAACGGCAGGACGGGGGAGTGACGCATCACCTGAACACAACACCATTGTCACCCGACATGTCGCTGTCGCGCTTTCATTTTCCGGTCGTTAAAAACGTTCCGATTGACGTTTCTGCGCATGCGCAATAAATGTAACATCACCAATGTCCAGCGAAACGACAAAGGATTTTCAGTATAAATGCCACGGGCTGTTCGTTAACTCTCCTCTGGTTATTACTGAAAATATACCTCATAACTTGTTTGCCTCGTGTTAATTTGAAACAAATAACTTGGCTGAGAGATTATATACATCCTAACGGACAAACCGTGGTATTTATGCCACCAATGCTTTGTCCTATCGCCGCACATCGATGATTTTACATTTATTGCGTATGCGTAGAAACGTCAATGGGAACGTTTATAACGCCGGTAAAATGTAAGCGCTACACCCGCTTCTACCTGCGCACGTGGTTATAAATAAAATAATGTAGCGCCATAATCACATGGCGCTTTACGATGCAATGATACTAAATCCACAGGCAAATATTGAGAACATTAACATATTCAGTTAGATAATTTAAAAACAAAACTACAAATAATCTAAAATTGAATTAAATAGTTAAAATACAATTAAGTAATATTAAACATAAAAGTATATGTACAATAAATAATTTAAACAATGCATTATATAAAGAACCATCACATAATAGTAGTAATAAAGAAAATAGCTGAGATTAAAATAGTAAGTATTTACGAAAGAAATGTACATTCATGGTATTAAATAAACCAAACTAATAGGAATAAATACTGAATGCTGTTAAAACGGTTGACAGATTGATTTATTGTTGTCTACACTGTATATTGCTGCCGGTATGTGTGGTATATTTGAGTGTTTGAAGCGTGGTGGCAGCTCCTAGGTCTTTTGTTGAACGATGAAGACCGAGAATGCGATCGGAGGACAGCGTTATGAGATCTCTGGAAAAGTGGGAGGAAAATGGAGAACAACAGCAAAAAGATAGAAGGGTTTGAAACTGTTAATAGAGGACGTAGTGTGAGAAAAGGTAGGAAAGAAATAATGAAGACAAAGACGACGGTAACCATGGCCAAAATCACCCTTGACGACAGGAATGTCAACAGGAGAACAACAAATTGTGGGGATCTTTCTTGAAGGTTAATTCATATGCTCACTCTGTCACCATAGCAATATTAGGCTGCATAAGTAGAGCACTGGTGACGTTGCCGTACCTCGATGAGACAGGCGTCTGTGAAGGGAAGGCTCTCACGGTCCGCCTGCTTCGGGTCACGGTCACGGCCGATGACGTCGTCAATCTCCCTTTGAACGCGCTCCTGAGAGAAATGACACTACAGATTATGACATAATAAGGGGATCGACTTTTTCAACATGCAATGTGCATTCCATGTTAAACAGGCGTTTGTCATGACGTTTGTGTCACGTAATACCGATAGACAATAAAATGAAATATACATACTATATATACATGTATATCATATGAACATTATATATATATATATATATATATATATATATATATATATATATATATATTATTTTATTTATTGTACATAGGAATTAATGATACAAACATCGTGACATAATGGTCATAAAATATAAAATCCATAAAAAATATAATTTTGACACTATAAATAAATACATCCTTAAATAGTATCTCTAAGGTGTCTTTTAAATGATTAAGTATTCATTTAATATAATTATATTAAGATAAAAAAAATAATATATATATATTTAGAATATCCTTTATAATGATATATTATCTATTTAATAACTGATCTCATATGTGAGAGTGCGCAAATCGCGGAGACGTATTCCGTGGGAGGGTGCGTGACGTAGGTGACAGAGTGAGTGCACTCGTGAGAAAATGGTAGCTCGAGGAAGAGAAGGTGCGCACGGTACAACAACAAATAAGCGTACCATTGTTACGTGAAAACACGCAATCATAAATAGTTGTGTCTCTACCAGCATACGGAAATATATTTTATTAAATTGTTTAATCTTATATAAAAGGAATCTTAAGATAGTTCAATCAGGAGAACGATTGGTAATTCAAAATAAAAATAAACTGCTAGTATTTTGTTTACTCTAGTTACAGGGTTTTGGAGTGGATATTCAAGTTTATTTATATATGTCCCAATCAGGGCCGCTCTCTGTACATATATCTGGCAGAAATCACTTGTTAACATTATGAAATTGAAATTGGGATTGTCTTGTCGAAACTCGGTTAACATTACGAACGTGCACGAACGATTGGGCCAATTGGAGATGGCGTAACGAACCTGCAAGAAAAGACAAGCCAATGAGAGCCGGCGTTACGAACCTGCACGAGGGGATTGGCCGCCATGTAGAGCAGGGCCCAGTGGACGATGTTGGTGGTTGTCTCGATGCCTGCGCCCATCACGTCCTGCACGGTTTGGAGCAGCTGGGTGCGCGTGATGTCGCTGTCCCTCAGCGCGTCTTCCCCCATTCCGTCGGCCAGCTTCAGCCAGATGTCCATCAGGTCACGTGACTGGCCGTCAGCCCGGTCCTTAATGTGGCAGTCCACCCGCGTCTGGACCAAGGTCGTCATTTGTGCCATCAGGCGCTGGAAGATAGTCATCTGTGCGTTAATGGTGTAACTTTTTTCTCTCTTTCTCTCTTTCTCTCTTTGTCTCTTTCTCTCTTTCTATCTATCTATTTCTCTCTCTTTTTCTCTCTTTCTCTCTCTCTCTCTCTCTCTTTCTGCCCCTGCCCCTGCCCCTGCCCCTGCCCCTGCCCCTGCCCCTGCCCCTGCCCCTGCCCCTGCCCCTGCCCCTGCCCCTGCCCCTGCCCCGCCCCGCCCCGCCCCGCCCTCGCCCTCGCCCTCGCCCTCGCCCTCGCCCTCGCCCTCGCCCTCGCCCTCGCCCTCGCCCTCGCCCTCGCCCTCGCCCTCGCCCTCGCCCTCGCCCTCGCCCTCGCCCTCGCCCTCGCCCTCGCCCTCGCCCTCGCCCTCGCCCTCGCCCTCGCCCTCGCCCTCGCCCTCGCCCTCGCCCTCGCCCTCGCCCTCGCCCTCGCCCTCGCCCTCGCCCTCGCCCTCGCCCTCTCCCTCTCCCACTCCCTCTCCCTCTCCCTCTCTCTTTTTTTTATATATCTTTCACTCGTTTCTCTCTCTCTCTTTCTCTCTCCCTCTCTCTTTCTCTCTCTTTCTCTAACATCATTGTTTGTGTGCTTAATTATGATATATTAAGGAATCGATCCGGCTCAGTAAACAACACAAATACTGGAAGAGGCCGTCCGGGCTGCCGGTTCAGCCACTCCTGGCAGACAATCTGTTAGTTTTTACCAATTCGTAAGCAACAAAAGTAACATGTCCAACTATACAGTTCTTGCATAAATATAACACAGCTACATTCATGCGCACACATATTTGCCGGAAGTGAAACTGGCACAACACAACACAAAGATAACACTAACTACCCACAATACGTTATTAGTATATATCAAGTCGTTCGTGCTTTCGCCAAAGTGGCCCGTCTACTGTGGAAAAATATGCCGCATTCAGTTAGACAGTATGACACTACCTCGTCGCTTAAGACAACGCTTAAAACACATCTTTTTATAATAACTTTTAGTACTTAAACAAGTGGTACACAGATACGAACGTTTTGTTCTGCACTTTGAACAGAACAAAGGACTGAATACGGCGGTTGATAAGACGTTATTATCGTCATTGCGGTGTTGCTCACCTTCACGCGGTCGACGTAGTGACAGAGGAGACGCTCCGTGCACGGGAACAGGTCGATGATGCCGAGCTTCGGCTGCAGCGCCTGGAAGCCGTTGAAACTCTCCCGTAGTTGCTCGCACAGCGCGTCCTCGCTCGGCCGACACGCACGGCCGAAGCACAGCCGGAACAGCACGTGCATGACGGTCTCCTGCACGTCTTCGTACGGGTCGAAGGGCTTCCCCTTGCGCTCATCCATCCTCCGCAGCAGGCAAATCGCCTCCTCGGATATCAGAGCGTCGGTCGGGCATTCCCTGTCCTTCAGCAGCGTTGAGATGCCGCGGTGAGCGATCCGCCGATGCATGTGCCAGTTGCTCGTGTAAGGAGCAAAGGCGACGCTATGTCCTTGTACCGGATGGCGGAAGGACTCGATGTCCGGCCGACCGGCGAAGTCACCCGATTTTTTCACGAGCGCCGTACGGATGGCGTCCTGCCCGCTGATGATCACGACGTCGCGCATGCCCATGCGCAGCTTGAACACGTCGCCGTAGCGCTTCCGGTAGTCGTTCATCGTAACGAAACAGCGTGGACCGAGTAATGGGAGATGGCCGAGTACAGGGAGACCCCAGGGACTCGGCATGGAGAGTTTGCCGCGGCGTGTCACCATCAACCACACGAGGAGAAACGTCACCACGAAAACAAACGTTTCTGTAGATGACCAAGCAAGCAGACTGTACTGCCCGAGAAACGCCATCGCTGCAAATTCTGCAGGAGCGAAATATCTAGGAACACCCGCCGGACCTCAACAAAGCAGTCACTTCAGTTGCCGTCGCTCGAAAATAAAACAGTTCTGCACGGTTGTTAGAAGAGCGTTCATATGCTTTCCACTTCGGCCAACTCAATTCACTTACTTATATCATTCGTGGTTGTTTTCAAAAGTTTTGTATTTCTCGCTGTGCAGTTCAGTTGCAAGCAGTGTTCTGTGTGCGTGGTGTCCAGCGCCGGGCTACTTGTCGGTGACGACCTGGACGTGTGGTTCACGGTCCGCTGCGATGTAAACACTGCGAGTGGCCGACTAATTGTTAGATGACCACAACAAGTGATCGTAGACCTGGCAAGAGGGCGCGCGTCATCTGGTCGAGTTCGCCAGGCGACGCATATAAATAGCACCGCGCCGCCATCGTCGTCGTCGTCTTTCGTTGTCATTGGTGTCGGCACGCCAAATCTGGCAAGTGTTCGACTTTGCAGACTGGCTGCCGCACCGCCTACCGTCCAGGGGTCCGGCTCCAGCACAGCCAATGGCAGCGCCTGTTTGCCGGCGCATGCGTGCGGATGCATTGCGGACACGCCACGCTCCAATCACTCGCGTATCGCTTCTAGTTTCTGTACTTTCCTTCCGCGGTTACGGCGAAATTTACGAAAACGTGACACACGGACGAGTTTCTCCTGCCGAGTGTAGTTCCTGTAGCACCAAGACAACGGACGATGTAGACAGAGTCGCAGAAATTACGCAGGAAATGGAGAATCGGTGGCCCTGGAAAGTGGCAATCAACAACTGTTTGGGGTGTGTAAATAGCCGCTAGCAGTGACGAACTCTTAGCTTCATACGTAATGTTTACTTGGCATATTATTTACTCTAATTTCACCGGTTTTATTGGGATATCATCACAACATCATTAAAAATGCGCAATGCATACAAAATGCACTTACCCAAAGCACTGACATTGAGTGTTGTAATTTGCCTAGAGAGCGCCGAAAAACAAAAAACATCACTTGCATGCTTGCAGCGTGTTTATTCAAGGTGACACTATTTGCCAGTGTATGCAACTCACGAAGGCCTAATTTTGAAAAAAATAGCTAGCATTAGCTAGCATTCGTTACAGACAAACAAATATCTGGCTTCCAATGTGATCACTAATGAAACTGTCGAAAATAAATGTAATAGTTCCTGTTTTCGTTATCTAGTCAAGTGTCAATATTTTGCGCTAACACGAACATGTACTCTGCATACAGGTATCATAATGTACAATGTGTATGCGTAAATATTATACACTTTGAATTTGCAGTGATTAAGTGCATATATAATATCAAGGTCACCATAGGCACCGAAAAGTAGCACCGATGTATGCTGTTGTATATATATATATATATATATATATATATATATATATATATATATTTATTATTTTAGATAATAGTATGAGTAACTGACGAATATATACATATAAGCTTTTTTAAATAATCGTTAATCGTTTGATGAAAACATAAACGTACGTAAAATTTATGATATATTACTGCAACTGCACACATACGCACGATCGCATGCGCAAATACGCAAACACACAAAACCAAACACGCAGTCAGACTGCGTCATATTTGTAGAATGTCATTCCGTCGACACACCTATAGTGTTTGTTTTTGCATCCACCGCGAACATACCAAAAAACTGCAACCGTTAGATAATAATAAATGTCATAGACGAGCCGACAAGAATAAAAACATCTCTGACGAGTTGTTATTGCGTCTTGTACGATATGCAGGACAAGCCTCAACAAAAACTGCTTATAAGATATATCGCCTAATAATTATTGTAACATTATAGGAATATTGCGTACTGTTGCAAATGGTAGAGACGCTAAAGCCGTTTACTTTCATGCACTTTGTTCACGCTCTAATGAACACATCGTGCCGTGGGACATTTTAAAATATAATATTAATACACTAGAGTAAATATGTTTTGAAGATATATAGCAATATGGGAAAAAGCGTATTCCCAGGTAAATATCTCACCTGCAACTATTTAGTTGGCGCATTCTACCTGCCAAGCAATACAACTCGATGCCAAAGCCTTTACTCATTCTCAATTTTCGCAGGATTAGTATGACACAAATGTTACCCCAATTTGAATATAATTTGCATATATCATTGATTTTATATACCAGTTCCATAGCAAATTGTTTCTGCGACAAATGTATATTAACTAAGCAAAGGTCAGAAATAGCTAACCCATATATTTGGCCACAACATATATTTTCTATTTTATGTTGTAATCATAGTATAATTTGCAAATGTGGTTACGAGAGAATGGCATACCCCTAAATCGGGCAAAGCGCATTACATGTGTAACTTGTAGTTGATGAGTTTTACATAAACTAGTTCATATAATATTTATATTACACATTTGTATGTAATGAAACCCAAGTTGAATGTCAATTCAATATGTTTTACTGTTGTCAACACTACCGAACAGAGTTTGTACTTTGGATTTTAGTGTCTAAATAAAGTGTACTATTATTACTATTAATACGTGTCACTAAATTACGAATATTGAAAATATATACAAAGAACGATCTTGAACAATAACAAGATCAATACTGGATTTGAAAATCATACAGTTGTAATATAATAATAAATAATATATATATATATATATATATATATATATATATATATATATATATATATATGCATATATATATAATGAGTTTCATATGTACATGATATACATACACACACACACACACACACACATATATATATATATATATATATATATATATATATATATATATATATATATATATATATATATATATATATTATATATTATATAATTATATACATATATATATATATATATATATATATAATGTTACTTTGTTTATTACGTAGATTCTCAGATCTGCAAATTTAATATAAGAAATCATATGTATATATACAGCAAGCGTCTAGCTGCATGTGTTAGCTATTATTCCTAAGCGTAAACTTATACTCAACACTAGCAGGAACTGCTTTGCCCTATATTACTATACCACCCGCCAAATGGCGTTTAACATATCCAAAATTGTGTTTGCCAATCTGGTTGTGCAAATGTTCGAATTGTGATCAAAATATTCTTATTCCAAAGACTGCTATTGGGGCATGTACAAATACATAATAATAAACATATGCAACCATACATCGACACAGTTCATTTCCGTCTGTCTGTGTTTGTCAGTCATGGCAAAATACACTAAAAAAAATTTTTTATTAATTAATATTGCAGGCGAGACGATAAACAGAGAAAATGTCTCACTTGTTGTTGTAGCTTGTCTGTGCGATATACCGGACGCCAGACACCTAAACCGTTTTTATAAGGTCTATGCCGTATAGGCAAAAACACACCAGTAAACTGCGTCAGGGCTCCGACTAGGTTCGCGGAAAACATTTTAGAGGAAAACACGTATTTCGGAATGTCTGTGGAAAGAAGTAACTGATGTCACTATTTTAAAATGCAGTTGCACAGAATAAGAATGATCCGCACACAAATATTTCAAATTTGTATGACAATAAATAAATGACATAGACTATATTTTAATTGGAATAATAGTATCACAATGTTTTAATGTTTTTATTGTCATGATCGTGTATCGTATGCAGGATAATAAGCTTACAATAATAAATATTTATAATATTATTTAATTTATTCATCTTGTATTTATTTATGTCCGATTTGTCATCATTGTTACTCTGTTAATTTACCGCATTCAAGAATAACCGAATTACGTATTCTCATAATTCAGTGACGTTGTCAGCAGACGCACTGTTATACTTACAAATACATTGCATATCATTGTAGAGAAACCGGCGCAATTAACAAGACTTAAAGGAAGGCAAAGAAAAAAAAACGAGTGGTCATATTTATCACATATCCGACATTGATTTCCACAGATTACGCGAACATGAAAGAAAGTTTGTCCGTTCATTTGGACCTTTATTGGCAGGATGTTCACAGAAGCAGTTGTACTGAAGTTTAATTTGGAGTTTTAGAACGAGCAAAAAGGAATACCCTGTTTACAATTTGTATAGTTAGTAGGCGCCATTTTAAATTAGGACCACTTGGGAATAGTTTATCTTAACGCATTCATTGTAACACAGTATTACTAACAACATGTCAACACATAATAATCGACTTGAATCTGCACAGGGTAAATTAATTAAAACAAAGTCTTGGATTAAGCAAACTATCCCACAACACAGCCTTACTTAAAGCACTAAATATTGAAAAGATCGAAGATATTGTAAATAAAAATGTTTTATCCTTGTATAGTAGAATATTTAAAGTGGAAAGTCCAGCGCGTCGACTGATGCAGCACTTACTGTCTCGTTTTATATGTTATGGTGAAACGGTACCTGGACCCCTGTTAGACAGAGTATTATCTATGGGCGAGTCACCCATTAAACGAGCCTTTAATGATCAACGTGTACCCCAAAGTAGTGCGACAAATGATTGTCTTGTTGACTCGATTAGACACCTTTTATTTACTGATAATTTTAACAAGCCATATTCACATGAACATCTTTTAGTTCATCTCTTAACCACTGCACTCTAATATATTACGCGTCTCTTTATTTTAACTGATATACACAATATACACTGAATTTTATATATTATACCATGCCACTGTATGTATTGTTGCTATTTATTTTATTGCATCAGGTTTTTATTCTCCACCGTGTGTATTTTATATGTGATTGCACGTATGAATATGTATGTAACGTTTCTTCTCCGGCAACGGAGACTGAATAAATAATAATAATAATAATAATAATAATAATAATAATAATAATAATAATAATAATAATAATAATAATAATAATAATAATAATAATAATAATAATAATAATAATAATAATAATAATAATAATAATAATAATAATAATAAATAATGGAAGAGACATTACACCTTAAAATGGTTCAGGATGTTAACCTACGATAGATGGCAATACATTTCCCTAACCACGAGTATGTGCAAAACGATTTGCCTCCTGGTAAACGGAAAACACGGAATGGTAAACGGACATCCAATAGCGGTAGATGAAATATGTGTAACGTCTGAATCCATAGACGTCTGCATCAAGAGTAACGGGTTTGGCCAGGGTTGATCAATGCGAAACGCGAGACTGCGATAAATATTGTGCACTTAAATTAGGCGTACGAGAAAAATACCTACGTTAGGCGGCCTACCACTGCGTGTTTTTCTCTTCGGCAAAAATGCGCATTACTCAATTCAGGTTGTTTTCGTCAGATCCGACACAGCCACTGACACGAGTGGCACCTCACTCCAGCCGCCGATGCCCCGGTACACTCTTACGGGCCGCTTACGTCATGCGCGAGCGTAACTAGGCACTTTCGTAGGACAATTTACGAAATGTTCTTGGCAAGATTAGCTGCGTTGCCGTTGTAGTGCGATATAATATCAATAATGATAATATGTTTATTAGTAAAAATAAAATATTAGTAATACTATAATAACATCTGTTTATAACGAATACGTTCCCCTGATTCTGCTTGGTTTTATTTATGTATCGGTTGATATGGAACATCGGAGTTTAAGTCGAGTAGTTTTGTCCATGCTATAGCTTTCGCTAAATTAAGAGTTTCTGTGAGAATAGCCTACGTATGCATACGCATGTCTCTGTTTTCACCGTCAGACAAGCGGGTATGTACGAGAAGTCAAGGTATGGCCGATTGATGCGAATACCAAAGGGCAGTTCTACTGTGGATAAATTGTGTTTGAGAGATGGGCAGTCCCAGTTTTCCCCTCTCGTGCATGGGCCCATTTACTGGGCAGTTGTAGCTACTGCATGTGTACGTGCAAGTATCGTGTTAAGGGAAAACAAAAGACTACTGTTTGGTGATATGCTCATACAAGTGTTAATACAAAATAATAATTAGTGGTATATTCATAATTTGGTCTACAATTTGAATACACTAATAAAGTAGATGATATCCTGAGGTGTTTTATACTTTACTCCCTGGCAGACCTGTTCAATTAAACACCATCTCAACTACTCTGGGAAGCATCCTGCCACGCTATAATTAATGCGCGTAGGCTGCTAGTAGAAATATCCACCACTGTCTATAGCTGAGTGAACTGGAGCAATGCAGAGTGAAAAACGTGCCCTAACTTTCACACTGCAACACTAGATTCGAACCTCGAACTCTCGACTGTTGGTTAAGAGTACGAAGCTCTACCCCAGAGCCACTCAGTCCGATTGTTTACTGTCCCCATGTATGATGCCTTTTAGGTAAATATTATTTCCAAAAACACAAAATTATATAGGCATACGTGTGAGTTTAAAAAAAGATAAGTAGGCCTTGAATGAACAATGCCTCAAGATATCCAGACAATTTAGTATAGGTAGTTTCCAAATTAACTAAGCACAAACCAATGAGACCGTTGTTGTCGTACGAAGGCGGCTAGGCAAGAGGTTAACATAGGAGTAATTCAGTTACCGGAAACTTGCATCACTTTTGACAGCCCCAGTAAACAAAAGCTGATGCATCGAAAGCATATATCTGATCGCGCATCGTGAGCGCCAGTTTGCCGCCTAGTTTTGGGTCCTCGAAACCCGCTGCTTAGTGGTGGATCTCCGGGGTTACGCTGTCGCCCGGCACCCGAAATAACTGGCACTATATTTGAATAATCGAATGAACTACATTGCACTATAATAATATTTAATATTTATAAAGCGTAATATTCACTGTTGTACAACAAAGTCAAACTACTCAATGTTTGTTATAAAAGCTGTACAAATAACGTTCAGACAAAGTTAATAAGTCATTAAAACTAACTGTTAATTAAATTCTATAAATAAGAAAGTTAGATAAATAATAATGTACACTGGTAATTACTCTACTTACGTGATTGCTAGATACGATAAGCACGCATAAATAAATAAATAAATAAATAAATAAATAAATACTCATGCATACATTGAAAACAATATATGTGTATAAAAGTAAGGTATTTAGTCAAATGTGACGGAAAATTGTAAATGTCAGCAGTAATGTGCATTTCTGGAAGCCAACAAAATTCCACAGCATTTGATATCAATGGGGAGTGTATTCCGTAACGGACTCCCAACAACACGAATTGGGCGGTTATCGAAATTTACTAGTTTTGTTCGTGGAACATTAAGCAAATGTTGTTCAGATGAATGTGTGGGTACTGGACACTGGCTCTTACAGGTGTGCCACATATAGGGTCCCATGCTGTCCCGTGTAACTATTAGTGCTGATATGAAGGTATCAGAACAGTGTGCAATTGCAGCAGCAAAGGGACACCAAATTCTTGGATTAATTAGGCGAAATATAGTGTACAAGGAAAAAGAACTAATAATACCGCTGTACAAAACAATAGTTAGGCCTCATTTAGAATATTGCATACAGGCATGGAGGCCATATCGCAAGAAGGATATTGATATATTAGAAAGAGTACAAAGAAGAGCAACCAAAATGATACAAAAACTCAGGAATATTAGTTATGAAATGCGTCTAAAAGAATGTGGATTAACAACACTAGAAACCAGGAGATTGAGAGGAGATCAGATAGAAGTGCTTAAGATATTGAATGGGTATGAAAATATTGACAGAAGTATTTTTTTCTCGGTTAAGGAAAAGAGAAGGACTAGAGGACATGGAATTACATTAGCAAAGAAGCAGTGTAGACTAGATATTAGAAAATTTTCATTTTCACAAAGAACAGTTAATGAATGGAACAGATTATCGGTTGATTGTGTAGGTGCTAGTAGTGTTAATATGTTTAAAAATAAAATTGACATGTACCTAAGAAGGGCTGGGTACATTTAGATAGATAGGTTGGACTCTTGATAAGCCAAAGGGCTTCCTTGTCCACCTGCCATCTAGAGTTGATTCTCTAGGTGGCAATCTTGTAAAATCTTGTATGTAGACAGCTGCACACATGGAGAATGATTTTGATCGATTCAGCATTTGACTGGCAGCCAGTGTAAGTCTGTCAGAACTGGCCTTATGTGGTCAAAGCGAGGGGGGAAGTGATTATTCTGACTGCAATGTTTTAGATTAGCTGGAATTTGTGAATCTGTTCACGTGGTAGTAGCGCGTTCCCATAGTCCAGTCTAGATGTGAAGAAAGAGTGCACGAGTTATTTAGTTGCATACATTGTGATGTATCCACTGATATGGCTATTGCAGTGAAGCTGCATGTAATAATATTCTGTTCGGCAACCGGTACTTCTGTGGTTAGCTATCTATCTCTCTCTATGAAGAGTTTGGGATGCTGAATCGCACAATTATCGACAAGCAATCAGTTGCAATGTTTACAAATAAATGCTAATTTCATGTGTAGTAGTAGTAGTAGTAGTAGTAGTCTTACTACTAGTTGTAGTAGTAGTAGTAGTAGTAGTAGTAGTAGTAGTAGTAGTAGTAGTAGTAGTAGTAGTAGTAGTAGTAGTAGTAGTAGTAGTAGTAGTAGTAGTAGTAGTAGTAGTAGTAGTAGTAGTAGTAGTAGTAGTAGTAGTAGTAGTAGTAGTAGTAGTAGTAGTAGTAGTAGTAGTAGTAGTAGTAGTAGTAGTTGTAGTTGTAGTTGTAGTAGTAGTTGTAGTAGTAGTAGTAGTAGTAGTAGTAGTAGTAGTAGTAGTAGTAGTAGTAGTAGTAGTAGTAGCAGCAGCAGCAGCAGCAGCAGCAGCAGCAGCAGCAGCAGTAGTAATAATAATAATAATACTAATAGTAGTAGCAGTAGTATATGGCAATTTTTTTACCATACCATATTACCATATGGTGTATCGTAATTCTATGCACACATTTTAATTATTTATACACACGCATAATTATTATATTTACACTATAACATTGGTAGATGTATATTTGTGATGTTTTAAGTTATTCAATATTTTCTAATAGGTTTAGTCAAATATGCATAGATAAAATGTTTAATGTCTTAAATTATTTAAATTATTGTATACACAATAAAAACATAATAACTAATGTCTAAATTATAATGACATATACGTAATGTATGAAATTATCTATTATTCCATTACATGTTTAACGAATATATACTATATACTCCGTCAAGTTTTTATGTACCCGTTTCACTCTTTGTGATTACAAGAGAGAAATAAAATATTATAATACAATGTGGCCTGCGGGTGACGTGAACTGTTCAGAGCAGCATTCCAAACATATATGTGTATCGATTGTGTGTAAAGTTCAATGACCAAACAATTGGGATTACTTTGTTCGTTGCTTGAATTGAATTATTCAAACAGAATATTCGTTTTCCAGTAACAACATATTGTTATTGAAGCATGAACTTATGAAGCTGATTTACAGGCCAAAATGGCGCTGTTCAGGATATGCAGTGGTGTGTTTTATAATAAGTCGCTAACATTAAAAAGTCACTTGTGGTCACCAGTGGTTATTTTGTACTCTTTTTGGTGAAAAACACAAATTATTTGCTTGCTGTGTCCCTTTAAATGGACAAGCGAGTGAGTACGTATTTCAAACCCGTATATTCAGAGCGTGTCCGCAAGCGTTGAGATGTTATTGTCTTCACAACTGCGCATATTCGTTTTCTTTGTGTATCAGAGATTTAATTTGCCGATGAAAAGTGTACTAGTTTCTATGTGTGTGGCAACGCGAGGCTTACAGGCAAGAAAGACCTTGGGGTCGCTCACCTGTACGAAGTTCGTTTCCGAACTTTGTATTTGATCACGCAATAGGGTCCCTGCAAAGGTTTCTATACACCGTTTATTGATAACTATCTTTTTGCTCGGAGGCAAATCAGATACGATTGTGTTGCCAGCTTGGGAAAACTGGGCGCTGGAAAAGTGCAGAAGAGCCAGACAAGAACACTGCTAAACCGGATATGACGACAGTTCGGTACGTTGTGACGGTATATCATTATAGCTTTTTGCGCGAACAACGAACGCTGACTCAGAACCTTTCGGAAACGCCCAGGTGATCTTTCACGTGATCGTGTCGTGGCTGACCAAATAAGGAGTTGTCTCCGAATGAAGCTACTGGGTTACTGATAGTACTGAGAGAAAAGAATGGTAGGCACAAAAACGTAAGCAATTAAATTATTGAGCACTACATATATGATAGATTACTAAATATAATAGTTTGTTTGACCCATGTTACCTCAGTGGTTAGTATTGTATGACAACATTTTCATAGTTATAGGTCATTGCACCATTGTCGTGCAATAAGAAATTGCACACATAATGTATCACCTTGAATGCCGCTAATTTGCAACGCCAATCAGTCTTTTTTGTTTGCGTTTTCAGTCAACACTATTTAGTATATTTTTTAGTGACAACACTTCAAAGCTCTCCAGTAAGAGAACTCGGATTCGAATCCTGTGCTGCCGTGTGAAACATTGGGCAAGCTTTGTTCCCTCTACATTGCTCCAGTATGAATGAGTACCTGGCTGTAGACAGTATTGGATATTTGTACGAGCAGCCTTCACGCATTAATTGCAGCGCGGTTGGATGATTCCCTGATAAGTTGAGATGGTGTTCGATTGAATAGGTCTGCCAGGGAAGTAAAGGGTAAAGCGCTCTGAGCAGTCATGAGGACTGGATACTATATAGAAGAATTACCTTTATCCTAGTTTAATAATCAACTGGTTGTACAGTTTGTATTCACTAAAACGCACTTAATAAAAGTTACATTGCCAACTTATCTGCACTGCTCTTGTGACGAGGTCAAACGTTTCGCTTGTGACTAGGTCAAGTGATACAAATCTAGCAAATGTTGCACAAAGAAACCGGGGTATCGAAATGAACTGGATAAACTAGAACACTTCAAAATTGATTAGACCTGAGGTACCAAGTCTCGTGATTTGTGAACGAGATAATTTGTTTCTCTACGGCCATTTCGAAATTTAGGTTACTTATTCCACTCCACTTCTTGTTTCAAAGGACCTATGAAAATACCTAAACAAATATCTTTAGTCTCGTTTATACCACGTGTAGTAAATATACGATAAACAGAAATTAAGTATGATAAGATAACTTATGTTGCCCCTAAGTCCTTTGCTTCGGGCATTGTCTGTGTGGCGACTTAAACAGTTCTCATGCATTCCTATGTAGTACATATCGGTAATATTAACATGCATTTAGAACGGGAACGTTGTGTCTAGTTAGGGCAGGTGTAAACTAGCCTGTGCTTTCACATAACCTAGCTAATTAACGAATTAAAAACTAACTAACTATGCAGTTAATTTTGTTATGTTTTGACTTATTATCTACTTGAAGCCTTAGTAACGTACTTGCTATACAGAAGACATCTCAAACAGTCAGTGGTGAAATCGGTATGTTGTAATACAGAAAGCATAACACACCTGCTCACGGCTTGACCTTTATTTCTTACATGCTGTTTGACGTAATTGCATGACCAAAACGTCAATGTTGCGATAATGGGCATGATAATTGCACATCAAGCACCGCCATGATTTATCGACAACACAATAAAAATTGCACCACGTTCTTATATGAAAACAGGTATAATTAATTTACCCATGTCACTCTGTGAGAAGTAAAACTTATTTGGCGTACTAGTAATGAAAAGGTA
>OZ024861.1:26197127-26242127 GCA_964017155.1 Oasisia sp. SBJ-2009 | reverse complement strand
TATTTGCTGTACATAGGCATAAATATATAACATTTTGCCGAAATGTTTGTTATCAACATAAATTAGAATAAATGTAGTTCTTACCGTTTTTTAGGTGTTCCCATTATTAATTGCTAAAATCAATTATTTTTTTAATGCACAAACTGAAGTTATATAACAATCTTTCCATAGAGTGATCATGCATAAGGTGTTGCTAGCGGTAATGCAAAGTTAGTTACTGTAGATATATCTCCCATTACACATTCCGTCATGCTATACGTTAACTAGGCCATCGGCGTTATGAGAAAACAATGCATCAAATATTGAAATTGTTGCAAAATAAGCCACCGAACAACACGTCAAAACTATCCATTGTTTTACTGTGTGCGGTTTCGACAACAAGCCTAACAGTTGATTTCTGGATTATAAATGGTCCATTATTTGGTTGTTTTCTAACATGGTAACGAAACGAACGAAAATCAACTTTTGTGTTACGACTTTACTTGAGTTCAATGTCAAACCCTTCTCCTCCTAGAAAATAAGTAAATTTCAATGCGATTACTGCAATTGGCTGATTTGTATCCTCTTTCCTCATCACCCTAAATATTTTAAGATCGCAAAATAATATTTACCTATCCTTTGTTTTGTACGTTTGGTTGAAAATGAAGTACTGCGATGTGTCCACAGCCTAAAGGTCCACCATGAACAACAAACCGTTGCTAGCTGTTTAAGCGGAAATGTCGCAGGTGTATCCTATGTTGGATGTGTATCATGTTAGTATATTCAGTTGAACGCAAAATTGCTTGATTTCATTTACGTTTAGATCCAGGTTGGTTGTACTCAAATCTTAAACGTGTCAAACTGGTGTACCAATACCCACATAAAGTCTGTTTTGTGTATTCACTCAGCCAAGCGCCTATACGTAATGTTAAATACTTCCGATTTAATCAAACGCTCTTTAGTTACTGACTATTCACTAGGTGCAATGAGTTTTAGTTAATCAGATGTGTTGATATCAGTGTCCATGGATTGGTTGTGAGGTCAAGACTCTGTTTGCAATTCGTGTCTTTACTAACTATCGTTTTTTAGTAACCGTTACATTTGACAACACATAATTAAGAACACATAGATATGCGCAATCAACTTAACTGGATAGGTTAGGTATTTCGAACCAAACCACAGCATTGCCACATGAACTGACTATATTTGTTTGCCCTGAATCAAATAACCTGACATGGCTCCTTTTGATTGGTTAATACCAGCAGTGGCTGCCATTTTGTACAATGAACCTACATTTGTCATGCTACGAAAACTCACGTCACTGACTGAAATGAAATATCACGACCTCTTCAAACGCCACAACTCTGCATGGGCCTCAGATAATGTAATTACACACGACTTACCTGCAGCATAATCCATGGTGGTTGTTTCTGTTGGTATCCGGTGTGACAGCGCCACTCCATGTATTGACTATATCACGCGTCGCCGCACATTGCAACAGTCTGCAGTAGACACGGTTGACAGATTACGCAAAGTGTCGCTTCTTTACATCTGTTGGATTTGATATGGTGTCGATCGGTTCATGCATCACATACACACTTTCTACAGCAAATAACTCCTGCAGTTGTCTACCTTCCGTCCGAGAGAACTAAGAAGTCATTTAAAAACACTCTGCTATGTAAACACGGGTCAGGTGAGCCATGCGACGAAGCCTGTTACGTCACTCAACATAGCATGGACGTTTTTTGCCAACCAAAAAACGCGCGAAACACTAACGTAAGAAACATGATAAACAGGCGGCACACAGCGTGGTATAATTCATAGTCTCACGCCCACAGGATTCTGAGGAGTACGTTCGCTAAGTTCACAAACAAATTAACATTTGCACATGGCTGAATAAGATAATGTTGTATTGACTCCGACACATAGACCGACAGACTGACAGACAGATAGGGAGAGAGAGAGAGCGAAATACAGAGGAGGGGAGGAAGAAAGAGGAGAGAGAGACACACATATACATACATACGTACGTACATGCAAGCATGCATGCAGGCGGGCGGGCGGGCGGGCGGGCGGGCGGGCGGGCGGGTACGGCGGACGGGCGGGCAGGCTAGCAGGCGGGCGGACGGGCGGGCGGCCGGGCGGCCGGCCGGGCGGGCGAGCGAGCGGGCGGGCGGGCGGGCGGGCGGGCAGAGAGAGAGAGAGAGGGGGGGGGGGAGAGAGAGAGATACTATGCAAAAGAATATCTGGTTATAGTAGGAAGTGGTGGATATTTGTGTACAACCAGTCTTCACGTGGATGAGTGCTTCCTAGAGAAGTCGAAATGGTGTTCCAATGAACAAATTTGCCAGGGAGTATAAAGTATAAAACGCTTTGAGCAATCCCGGGGATTGAATACTACGCTATATAAGAAAGTTTATTTTAAATACTCGCAACTAACTCGACACAACCGACAAAGTCGCAGAAAAAACGTACTTTGGGCATTCTCAACAGCCAAACTAACACTACAACATTCGTAACTAACACAACATTACCAAAGCATTCAACCAACATAGCACAACCTAAATATTCGCCAAACAGGATATATGCCATATCCAGCAGAGCCTAGTCATTCGCAACCAACTCACCATAAATAAATATATATAAATAAATCGTAGGAAATTAAGACAACACAATCATATTTTCATAGCTAGTATCGTCAAAACGTTCGCAACCAACATAAAACGACCAAACCATCGCTACCAACACGACACGACACGGCACGGCACGGCACGGCACGGCACGGCACGGCACGGCACGGCACGGCACGGCACGGCACGGCACGGCACGGCACGGCACGGCACGGCACGGCACGGCACGGCACGGCACGGCACGGCACGGCACGGCACGGCACGGCACGGCACGGCACGGCACGGCACGGCACGGCACGGCACGGCACGGCACGGCACGGCACGGCACGGCACGGCACGGCACGGCACGGCACGGCACGGCACGGCACGGCACGGCACGGCACGGCACGACACGACACGACACGACACGACACGACACGACACGACACGACACGACACGACACGACACGACACGACACGACACGACACGACACGACACGACACGACACGACACGACACGACACGACACGACACGACACGACACGACACGACACGACACGACACGACACGACACGACACGACACGACACGACACGACACGACACGACACGACACGACACGACACGACACGACACGACACGACACGACACGACACGACACGACACGACACGACACGACACGACACGACACGACACGACACGACACGACACGACACGACACGACACGACACGACACGACACGACACGACATGATACAGCACAGCATAAAACAACATAATGCACAACGGAAACCCACAACGCACAACACTCAACACACAACACACAACATACAACACTCAACACTCAACACTCAACACTCAACACTCAACTCATACTACTCAACACAACATAATTATCAGACTGTCGCACCCAACATTACCACAACATTCGATACAAACATAAATGACAAATTAAAACACCTTCTCAAATTATAAAAACAACTGGGTAAATTAATCTAGCGAATCTATTATAATGGTATGCGTTCTCGTTGCTGACAATTGAAGATATGCTGGGTCTTGACTTCGCCCTGCAGTCAGGCAGGTGTTCGTGACTTGCTTGTTAAGTGCAGACGTCCTTTACGTAAAGTGGAGCAACACTAAACAACATTATGCTTTCTTACATAATATGACGAGCGTGGCGAAATTGTACACGCCGTGTACGGGCTGACATCTACCATGGAACCGCTGCAAAGGAAATGCTCGTCTGGTACATAAATACATTCCTTGTCTGCATAATTTGCAGGGGATCCCGGGTCGGTGGAAAGAGTTCGTAAACAACTGCGGCGAGCCAGCCAATAACTAGCATAATTGCGCCGACGAGAAAAACAACTTCTACACGCACAAAAGACATTTGTAAAGGGCACTCATTGATCGGCAGCTCATTGCTGACAAAACATTAAAAGTGTCACCCGGCAGAACTGTTGTGCACGGTGGCTGGGTTGCAGACAGACGAACAGTCACACCCAGCGTCGTATCACTTACGACTGCCAACGCATACGCTTAAGAACGACGAAAACAAGCTCTGATATTTTAGCGGCTCATCAGCGGCGCGGTCAGTCGACCGTGTCTGAAACTTCCGGTCGCAGTGGCGCCAACAAAACAACGACGGTTCAACGAGTTACTAGATGATACAGTGTGATTTACGTAAGCGGTATGATAGGTAGATACAGAGCTGCGGAAGAACCAGAGAGCAGGGAGTGGAGGGAGCGATGGAGTGGGAGAGGGAGCGCGCGGGAAACGAATGGGAATTCAGTGGTTGTTGGCAGGTTTAGGACTACTTATTGGTGTCAGTCCCAGGCAGATGGCGCCACCGTCTCCTACGCTCATGCGATTGTGTGTGTGTGCGTGCGTGCGTGCGTGTGTGTGTGTGAGTATGTCTGTCTGTCTGTGTTTGTGTGTGTGTGTCTGTGTTTGTGTGTGTGTGTGTGTGTGTGTGTGTGTGTGTGTGTGTGTGTGTGTGTGTGTGTGTGTGTGTGTGTGTGTGTGTGTGTGTGTGTGTGTGTGTGTGTGTGTGTGTGTATGTGTGTGTGTGTGCCTGCATTTGAACAACAAGAGGACAATATAAGACCCGTCCACGCGGCATATGAAGTACTTCTTTATTAATGAAACAACATATATGGTTTACCGACGTCTATTGTGCTGCTGAGCTTCAAAGGTCGACAAATGATAGAACTACCATCAAACGACACATGCACGTACACACACACACACAAACGCGCACGCGCACCCGCACACGCACACGCACACACACGTAATGCCAAACAACATTTCGCAACGGTTCCCATTTGTCACAATATTGACCTTACTGTATTACATTAAGGAGTATATATATATGTATATATATATATATATATATATATATATATATATATATATATATATATATATATATATATTGTCACAATCACTTTTGATTCATATCATACGGGTAAACACTAAATGTCACAATAACAAATGTCATCACGTACGAATGATAAATTTCAGATCTACATCGATCTACTCCAATACAACGTGTTCCATCACTAGATATTTCTCCAGATAAAAATGCAACTTGATCCTTCAATACACAAACTATCCATTACACACACTAGTTAGACGTACTTCGTTCTGGTCTCACAACAAATCTACTCGTCTGCATGAAGTACAACAACATTATCCACAATTACAAGACTATTATATGAGCATACCCTTCGTATCGGATTCTTTGCTAATGTTATGATACAACAGATTATAGTTTTATATTATCCTGGAGGCAATTATATCACCATAGTGTAAGCATTTTAATTAACAGCATTTTAATTAACACGCACCTGTAATACGTTTTTTTTATTGAATACTAATTTGGTAAATACCGCTATCACTGTTGGTGTCACCAGTAAACAACACAAATAACGTAACTGTACCAACATCACATCAAATGCGACAACTACGACTTTGACTTGACATTAACGTGTATGTTCTCTGTCCGATGTACAGCTACGTGACACACCGTGCAGTAATTACTGCAGTGTGCAGTAATTACAATGGTCAGTGACCACGTGGATCACTCAAGGCGTCGTCTCGGCTGTCGATTCTTCTATGGTGTATTCGGGCAGTGGTTTGTCATAATCCTTTTTACTATAGAGCCAGTACGTCTTCATGGTGCCTTTGCCCTACAACATTATATATATATATATATTTATATATATATAAATATATATATATACACACATATATGCATATATATATATATATATATATATATATATATATATATATATATATATATATATATATATATATATATATATATGCATATATATATGCATATATATGCATATATATGCATATATATATATATATATATATATATATATATGTATATGTACACTGTATATATATACATATGCATATATATATATATACATACATACATACATTTGAATACACATTTGTGTGTACATACATTTGTGTGTACATACATTTGTGTGTACATACATTTGTGTGTACATACATTTGTGGAGCGCAATGGCTGAGGGGTAGAGCTTTATACTCTCGACTAAGAGTACTCGGGTTCGAATCCTGTGCTGCGGTGTTAAAACTTTGCGCAAACTTGTTCACTACACGTTGCTCCAGTTCACTCAGCTGTATGAATGAGTAGCTGGCTACAGACAATGGTGGATATTTGTACGAGCAGCCTTCGTGCATTGATTGTAGCATATGGCTGGAGGTTCTCAGAAAGGTTGAGACGGTGTTTGATTGAACAGGTCTGTCAGGGAAGTAAAGGGTAAAGCGCTTTGAACGGTCCTGAGGACTGGATACTGCGCTATATATGAACTTACCTTTTTATATAAAATGTATATTCATATGTATGTTTATAACACACACACACACACACACCCACACACACACACACACACACACACACCACACACACACACACACACACACACACACACACACACACACACACACACACACACACACACACACACACACACACACACATTATAAATTATGTCTATGTGTGTATGCTAGCCGAAGCTAATGGGCAAATCGTAGCATGCTATATAGTAGCAATACCACTATATCAGTCCATATATGTTATTTTGAACAACTGAATATGAAAATGGACCTCAAAAGAGCAAGGGAAACAACCAAGAGTTGTTGCACATGACAACTTTACAATGTGTGGAAGTAAAAAGACAAGTACAATTCAAAACAAAAGAATATATAAGGTCATCGTACAAGGTGTCCTCCTGTCGTCATAGGTGGAGACGACTCGTCCAGATTGCGGACTTTAGCATGTGATGTGGTCTTTCGCAAAGGATCAAGTGAAAAGAAGACGACGTTGTAATGTCGTGAACCGTCTAAGTCACGGTACTGAATCCCCAATTAAAAGAAGACGACCTTGAAAAGTGGTTTATTTTAGTATTATATTTATTATTTATGACGTGTGACCACAGTGCTTAATGCACACCCTAGGGCAATCTCCAATTTGTGAGTGTAATATCGCAGTTTTGCGGTAGTGATATAAGCTCTGTGCTGGCGTACCTTGACCTCGATCTCACCCCGGTGGGTCATGATGTAGTCATGCTTCATTCGCACGAGGGCAGCATGTGTCGTCTCGCTCATGTGGATCTTCAACGCTGAAGAAACATTACAGTGAGGGGTGCGAGGGATATCATCGTGATCTGATATGCGCAAAATTATTTCCTCGTGAAACGTGAAAGCTCTTTTTTGTCCCTGTGATTCGTGATCAGGTGTAACAGCATGATGTATTTACCCTGTGAACCGTGATTGACATATCATTTTCTTTATAACATTTGTGGAATGTGATAATGATGGTATTTTCGTCATGAAACAAGGAATAGTATTTTTCAGTGTGTAATGTAAAATACAACATATTGTGCCCGTGAACTGTGTTCCAGGACACTCTGCTGCTCATCGTCAATTAATTAGATCAAGAAGATGTATGCACGAACACACCGACAACGTTTAGACAACATAACTGGACCCAATACGTGTGTGTAGATCTTGTTTTACGTAACTGCCAACATACGCCTTGTAACATGTCTGACTTTCACGATTTCAAAGCGACACCTGTACGTATGTCTTATGATTGATGTGAGTGATGGAGAGATATTTGAAACATTACAAACATATGGTTCACAAGATGGCATACCTTCCCCGTTCGACTCCATGCGGGATGCAGTGTTCACGGTGTCACCGAACAGACAGTAACGAGGCATTGTTAATCCCACGACCCCTGTCAACGAAAACAGAAAGAACATCATCATGCTATTTAGCGCGCATGTATTGTTTTCTATGAGCGAAAACATACGAATGTGGCATTTGCGAAGACACGTTTAATCATGTTCTGTTTATTTATTAAATGTATTCATTTTACAACATATATTTGAAGAGGTTTTCTGATTTATAATTTTGATTACCGAAACACATGTCATCTTGTTACATCAATTACCACAAAACAGTCAACTTTAATACATCAATTAATTGATGTCATTGTATTTATCATCCCGTCTGGATAACTACACAACATTATTAATTATCCAATGATCTATATAAATGTGCCTACATCCAAGTGAATTCAGTATTTGTATACGTAGACATTTCTATTACCTAGATTGTGAAACACAATTATCATAACACTGTTATTATTTGCCATGTAAGCTAGCCCTGGCAAATCCTCTACGATAAATGCATGATTTAGCCGAGTCGATCTAGTTTATTGTCTTCGTCAGTCGTGACGCTTCACCCGTGGGAACAGTGCTAATACCTGCCACAATCTGAAGACGGATACACAACGTCTGGGAATTCCAGGATAATGCCCGTCTACTCAATCACATATGAAGCTGAACGGTTTGGTGTATTCGAATATTTGCTTCTAGATACCATTGTTTATAACACGAGCACGGTTTGGCTGAAAACACCCAAAAGTGTTACTTGATCGGAGGCCGACCACACTCCTCGTGAGCGATTTCATTGACCCACGTTAAAAGAGGAGTTTTTCGAAGAGAAGTCATGTACCAGCGGTAGAGAAGAGCTGGTACTGACGCAATCAGCCGCAGCGACCCCTGGCGCGCGAGGATGGTGTTAGAGTTAGTTTCATTTTCACTGGGACCTACCTGCGGCACAGAAGCCCGTGTGGATGCCGATACGAAGGCGGAGACGACGTTCAGGGCAGTGCCTTACGCGGAATGTCATCGTGGCGCTGAGCAGGTCCAACGACATGTTCGCTATTTCCGACGCATGTCTCTCCCCGTTGGGCGTCGGCAGACCACTAGCCACCATGTACGCGTCGCCAATCGTCTCCACCTGATACGATGCGATAAATAACGTAATGCAGTTGAATTAGAAGGAATTGTAGTTTAGCTACGACGTTATGTAATTTCTAATCACACACTCCTTATGTTCTTAGCTAAGCCTATGTATTTACCTTTTATTGATTTTCAGGTTGTATATGTTTCCTAGAACACACAACACAAACACAAACACAAACACAAACACAAACACAAACACAAACACAAACACAAACACAAACACAAACAAAAACACAAACACAAACACAAACACAAACACAAACACAAACACAAACACAAACACAAACACAAAAACAAACGCAAACACAAACATAAAAACAAACACAAATACAAACATACACCCATAGGCACACACACACGCACGCACGCACGCACGCACGCACGCACGCGCGCGCGCGCACGCACACACAATCACACACACACAAACACACACACACACACGCACGCACGCACGCACGCACATATACATATACGCACGCCATAAACACACACATACGCACACACGAGTTATGTTCGTTCTACGATGAGAAATTGTCAACGCACCTTGTACACATCGTGTTTCCCAATGATGTCATCGAACAAGGTGTATAGGTCATTGAGTAGGTTCACGACCTGGATTGGTGTACTGATCGAAGACAAGCTCGTAAAGCCAACAATGTCAGAGAAGTAGACGGTGACATTATCGAAAATCTCGGCTTCAATCACATGTCCGTGTTTCAGCCGCTCCGCAATCGCCCTGCGTAAAAGGCAGGGGCACGTTTGGGATTACATTTTATATGCAATGAACATTACTCGTATAGTGTAATATATATGTAGGACATATATAATATAAATCCACAAGGTGGCTTTACGCAGCAGTGCTGCATGATTATCAATAGTCTAAAATGCAAAATAATTAGCCTAACATTATGCTCTTTCTTGGCAACATGTTCTACACTCGGCGCATCTTGATATAGCGTAAACTGACGACGATAATTCGGCAGTCATTTCTCCAGCAATTTACGATAAGAATCTGCCTTAATATCAGATGGACACATTTACTCGCCCACACATTACCGGACCCGCTTGACCTTCCTCTTCTTCCATTAATGACCATCGGTCTAGTAGCTGACCATTATTACCATTATTGTCATGGGTTTTCAAACTTGTCCTTCTCTAGAAATTGTGAGTCCACTACAGGTTACACATTTACCCCCTGTATGGGATCTTTTACTTCCCCTAGCATAGACACCAGATAGAAAGGACCACCGGCTATTAGTGTCTCTTCCGAAAGGCACAGGCAAATGTGAGGTGAACGAAATTGCCTCAGTTTCGAAAATGCGACATGTGGGTCATCGTGTAAGCACTTACTGTGGCAACATCCTGTACAGAAGCATGTCTGCCTTTTTCTTCTCCTCCACTAGTTCGGCCGTGCGCACCTCGACCAACTCCTCCAGATTGTTGGCGTACTTCTCCATCATCGACAACATGTTGTCCATGATGTTGAGCTTCCTGGTTAACACATCACGTACATGTAACACACCACGTACATGTAATGTACCGCGTACATGTAACACATCGCGTCCGTGTACCAAATCACGTACATGTAACACATTACGTATATGTAACACACGGCGAACATGTAACACATCACACACTAGTAACACATCACGTACATATAACACATCACGTACGTGTAACACTTCACCTATGTATAACACATCACGTACGTGTAACACATCGCGTGCATGTAACACATCACGTACGTGTAACACATCACGTACATGTAACACATCACACATACACATTGTGCAGTGTAATGTACACATATTAATGCATAAGAAAACAGAGGAACGGAGCAATTAATTAACGCATCACGTGTTGTCGATGAGATGAGACGCACTAGAGGTGTTTTATTTGAAGCATACCATATGTTTCAATGAGCATGGTTTGCAATGTGATCCTGGTGTAGACATCTTCAATAAAGTATAAGCACAACATGGATGCCAACTTTGTTCTATTGTAGTTCGGTCGCATTCCATGCTTTAAAACATTCCCTTACTTACTACGTAGTAACTTCCCTATCGGTGAAGAAATATTCATTATATCAGTATGTATTAGCTTCCATTACCTAGACTGCGTGAAGTGGCAACACTTCTTGCTAACCCTAAGAACAACCAAAGATGTGCATTTTTACGTGAGTGGTTAGCAAGTAGCCATTGCCGCAGTAACAGCCTCATTTGAAAAACGTTCCGAATGCCCAATGTCGAGGTGACCTGTTTAACCGAATATGGCTGCCCTGTTCAATGTGGACTTCACTCACTTGCCCTTGTTGAAGACTTTCAGACGCTGCTTGATGCTGGCGAATGAAGGTCGTCCAGTTGGGTCTTCAAACCAGCAATCTTCCATCAGATGAATCGCTTTATTGTCGACCTTCATCTTGCCGATGTTGGCCGGAGGATGGGGTCGGCACAATGGATCCGTGCCAGACTTCACGTCCTCCACAATGGCTGAGAGATGTACGCAGACAATAAGAATAGGGTACTATGTACATTTATTTCTCCATACAACAATTTATGAATGACTAATACTGACAGAGAACATCATGAATACAGATACACATGATTATACAATAACTGAAAATAAGTGCCAAAATGATGTATAAAGAATAAGCAAAGTAATGTATTTAGCAGAACAAAACATTGACATTGCTGATGGGTTGGAGACTTGTAATACGATGAAAGTAGTCTCTACTATGTCATCCATCAATGTTTATAATGATAATATTCTTTATGAATTTGTGTCTCCTTTTTTGACAAACAGGTAATAATATACAAATAAAATAATATTAAATAAAACACTTCGCTTCTACTTCTAACATTGGCAGAGTCAACCTTCTCTTTGTTCGTGTAACGTTTCGCGTGCTGGAAATGTCATAATCAGACTGACTCCGCTAGATGGCAGTGCGGCAGGTTTCTCTGTTGTCGGTGCCTGGGTCTTCGAGAGACAGCTACGGGTATGTAACAGTCGCGACCGAGATGCTTTCCGTATATTTGTATGACATTTGTATAAAACTATTGATTTACAAACTTGATCACTCCTTATTATTTTGAGCACTTTTATCCATTAGTACTTTGTTGGACCAATGTGTTTTGCAGGCCGGGAGTTCTGCTACAGGTAAAGAAATGATTACTAATTGTCATGCAGTAAGTAGCGGATGCATTCATACCATCATCATCATCATCATCATCATCACAGTGCAACTCTGATGCTACGTGGTTTGGCGATGGCTTCAGTGTGCAGCTTCCACATCTGCCTATCTTACCCTATCCTCTGCCAGATGGTAGTCATCTACTTCGTCTCTCCATCGTCCCGCCGATCTTCCTCTAGATCGTTTCCTTTCGGATTGTTTCTAGGTGGTGATACGCAATGTCCATCGGTTATCTCGTATTTTGCTGACGTGCCATGCGCAAATCCACTTCCGTCTTCTGACTTGTTCAATCATCAGTGACCTTTGTCATTTCCCGTACCCAGAAGGTTTTTCTGTGTCGGTATGTCATGATAAATATACTTCTTCCAGTCTTTGTTTGTGCGGCTGCTAGCTTGTTGTTTGCCTGACTTGTGAGTGACCATAATGTCCGTGCCGTAGATCATTGCCGGAAGTACGCATAAGTTGTAGACTTGACTCTTCTTGCAGGTTCCAATGTTACCCTTGAAGATATCACGGTGCTTGGCTGGTGCTGTATAACTGTCCCACACAGACGTAGTTTTCAATGTTCTGAGCGGTGTTAATATATAGTGGTGTCACGCTTTACCATTGTCTACTAGACAAGTCGAAACCGACTTATTCATCTTCAGACACTGATTTTCACTTTCACCAGGTGCACCATATATTGTAGTTCATGTGGTGTATTAGAACATATGTGTATGTCGTCGACGATGATGATTGCTTCATTCATATTACGCGCACGCACACGCACACATTTCAACTTAAATAACTTTCGGTGGCATTACTCAGGATCAAAGATAGTGCCTGGTGCCGGGTAGCGGGGTATACTGTCTTAATCCAGCATCGCTTATTACCTATAATTGCCGATCAGTTTCCGACGTTTCTCTGTTGCGTCTGGTGTAGTCAGTATTTTACCTTGTCTCAGTTGTGTTCTTTGATAAGTGATCCGTATGCACGTTTACGTTTGCTGTTTATATGTGTCAGGCTCTGTGGACTCCGCCTTATCCGTATGTGTAACTAGCGTGTCGCCATCTACCGGTTTCGGTAGTATTGAAAACAGAAGCCGTTGAGCTCACAATGAAAAGGCTGACTGACTGTCAAACATGCTAAAGGAAACATGATTTTGATTCGGTATGGTGGAATGTTAAGGCAAATCAAACATATGCGTAAGCAATTGGTTGAATTGTGTGTGTGTGCGTGTGTGTGTGTGTGTGTGTGTGTGTGTGTGTGTGTGTGCATGCGTGCGTGCGTGCGTGCGTGCGTGTGTGTGTGTGTGGTGTATATTGTGTTTTTTGAAGTGTGTATGTGCGTATATATGTGTGTGTATGTGTGTGTATGTGTGTGTGTGTGTGTGTGTGTGTGTGTGTGTGTGTGTGTGTGTGTGTGTGTGTGTGTGTGTGTGTGTGTGTGTGTGTGTGTCTGTGTGTCTGTGTGTGTCTGTGTGTGTGTGTGTGTGTAGTGTAATGTAATATAAAGCCGAAATTATTAATTTTTCTTTTAATTATAATGCATGATTTGATTTGAGCAATAGTGGCTCCTATGATAGTGATCATGTGTCAGTTTTAATAGGAGCTACCTACAACATGCACTGCACATTATTGTTATATAACTTCGGCGTTATATCGTTACACTATTTTATAGTGGATTTTCGTCTCTATATAAATAAATGAATCGTTGATAATAATTAACAGGATAGATCCTTCGGCACAAATTATATATTAGGTTTAGTAGAAGTCTCCCTTGTCACGTACGATATCATCGTTTATTTTCTCACCATACATTACATAGATACTTGCCACTCGTTTTCATGTATACGTTAATCCTTTGTGTTGTACGGCTTTCATTAATAGTTATTCTGTGTGCATTTGGAAATATACATATTCCTGGTTCCTTTTCTTGTACCACATTTACACCTCCACTAAACCGTCTAACCTCAGTGAAGCATTATGCTGCACGTGTTTCACAAACATCATTCAACAGTACTACAAACTCGGCTAAATCAGAGAAAGGATTGCCGAAAAATACTTACCCTTGGGATCCAACCCTCCTGGAAAGGGTTCTGTGCGGAAGAGAATCTCCTGCACGATGATGGCGAAGCTGTAGACGTCTCCCGCCTGGGTCCCGTTCACCGGCCTCTCGTCCATCCGCAGTAGTTCCGGCGCCGTCCACAGCATCTCTGGGGAAGCAACACTCGCGTGACACTCACGTGACACTCCGGCGGCAGTTTGTTTACAATAAGATCCTATTAAAGGGAGGATGCCAGATCCTCTGTCCATAATTGGCCGAGTAGTAATTTGTAACGGGAGGTCTGCTGTCTAGAGCGTGGGAAAGTTAAAGATCAAAGGGTACGGCGGTTAACTCTGGTCACCTCAGATTTATTGTCAATACATTTTGTTTTGAAACTGGATGTGTTGTTTACCATTTGAACGTGTTGCAGGCGGAATCTTTCAAATTGCGAAAATGTTTCCCATAAAAATAAAATTGGTCGGCACTATGCCTTCAACACACATACCCCCCCCCCCACACACACACACACACACGCACACACGCACGCACGCACGCACACACACGCACGCACGCACACACACACACACACCTTTCTCCCATCTTGTCGTCATGCTATGAGCTATGAGTATGCCCACCTCTGTACAATGCCTCCTCGTCTTCCTGCGTCTGATGTTGTTCAGCCTTACGCTTCAGTCTGTTCAGTCCGAAGTCGCTCACTTTGAGCATCCAACGGTTGTCGACTACACAAGAGCTGCTCTTGAGGAAGCCGTGAGAGCGTAGCGGGGTCGTGTGCAGGTAGTGCATTCCCTGCAGACAGGACGTCATATATGAACTTATGTCAATAGTGCTTGTCTTGGTAGTGGCCGATATTACGCGTGCTAATATCCTGACATTCGTCCGCACTTCGTCTTGCAGATACAAAGACAAACGCTCGCTAACCTGGCTTCCAGGCAAGAATTCAAAGACCTGGCTGTTTTAAAGAAATTCCACGACATACGAGAAGCGACGGAAACAAACATGAGATGATTCCCGCTGTTTGTTGTTCTACCGGTCTATAAAAGTACAGATGGACAGATCACAGCAACATTCAGGAGACAACACGATTGGTCAATTTGTGCTGAATAATTGAAGTTGAAACATATCCAGTGCTGTTCACAACATTTGTACTTGAATAAGTTCCACGCCCAGTTTGATATATAACGTGTATGTCCTGTCATTTGGTTGAAGTTACCAACATAATTTACTTCCATCTTTAAATCGTGTAACGTACAGAGTCTGCTTGAAGGAACACTTCTCCTTTCTTGCTGAAATTCGACTAGGTCAGGTTGAAACATATGTAATAGTAATTTATTAGTTCCTCAATTGAACTGAAGTATCATGCAGGAACATATAAGTCAATGATACTAGGGGAATGTTACGTTGTATACTACACACTTACGTTGGCAAGGTCCGTCACCAGAGATATTTTAAACATCCAATCCAACTTGATTTCCTCGACTCCGAGAATGGTCTGCAAGTACATGTGCAAATCGATATTCAATAGGAAGATATTTTTGGTTCTTGTTAGTGCTGCTTTAAGAGGAAGCGTAATGTAGTGTCGCTTTAGTATGTAGACTTGTTTTGTTATGCTTTTTAATTGCCTACAATTGTCATTCATATATTCACAGTGTTTGTGCGGGTGCATGCGTATATACGTGTGATAGAATGAAATATTTAGAGTATATATTGTTTCATTCTGTGTGTCTATGCGTGTGTTTGGGCGTGTGCGTATATGCGTATGTGCGCATTGCGTGCGTACGTGCGCATGTGTATACCAAGTGTCATACACCATAACACTTTAGCCGCGCTGAATCCGGTTTTCCATCGCCAAAAATTAAATCTGCTGTAGAAAGACATACACAAATTCTCCTATAGCCGCACCTGAAGGCGCCCGCGGGAGCAGTACCCCGTGAGGATGCACTTGTTGGGCGTCTCGAAGCACGCGCCGACGAACTGGTTCAGGTTCTCGTGGGTCGTCTCCCGCATCTAACAACCAACACACAACATGGCGACATACAGAAGGTCACTCTTAGGTTAAAATATATACAGGTGACTATAATGTAATATCCGGTCATATAGCCAGGTGTGTGTGTGTGTCTGTGTGTGCGTGTGTGTGTGTGTGTGCGTTTATATGTGGTGGGCGAGAGCGTGATAGAGAGACAGACACAGACTGATAGAGAGACGCAGAGAGACACGGAGATAGAGAGACACACACATGCGCGCGCACACACACACACACACACACACACACGCAGACAGACAGACAGACAGACAGACAGACAGACAGACAGACAGACAGACAGACAGACAGACAGACAGACAGACAGACAGACAGACAGACAGACAGACAGACAGACAGACAGACAGACAGACAGACAGACAGACAGACAGATAGACAGACAGACGAAGATATAGACAAAGAGAAAGAGAAATAGAAATAGAAATAGAAAGAGAAAGAGAAAGAGAAAGAGAAAGAGAAAGAGAAAGAGAAAGAGAAAGAGAAAGAGAAAGAGAAAGAGAAAGAGAAAGAGAGAGAGAGAGAGAGAGGGAGAGGGAGAGAAAGAGAAAGAGAAAGAGAGAACGAAATAGAGATAGAGATAGAGATACATACAGACAGATAGACACATAAAGACAGACCGATAGACAGACAGACAGACAGACAGACAGACAGACAGACAGACAGACAGAAACGGAAACAGAAAAAACATAGTCAGAGACAAAGAGAGACATACAGACAGGCGGACAAACAGAGAGACAGACAGAGAGACATATAGACAGACAGACATATAGACACACAGGTAGGGACAGAGTGACATGGACACAAAGAGACAGAGAGACGTGGAGACGGTAAGACAGAGGGACAGACTGACCGAGGTAACGCATACATACATGTGTACGTGGTTTGTCTAACACATCCAGGCCTTCAAGTTTATTAGTACCAACATTAACCGACAGTTGGACAATAACTGTTCATTCTCTACGGTTTAACTAACCCACTTGAGTTCGACGAGATCACTGCGGTGAAGGTGTATGTTGTCCAGGTCGAGCCATTTGATGGCCACAATGTTACCCTTGTAGTAACCGAAGTTGAGACGTGTCGTTTGGGCGCCGTCCACACCGAGATGACTGCCGCCTTCCATTGACTTCGCCGCGCCCAACTCGGTGCCGAAACTCTGCATCGTCAGCTGCAGGGAAGGAAGCGTAGAAAGGTAACGATCAGTTCTTACATGGCGCACTGTCCAGTTCTTGTGACTGGGGAAAGCGCTTTACACTGTACATTCTCACAGATCTGATGTACCAACATCCGGGCATCTCTGCAAATCATTCTGCCCGTTAACGGTTCCTGCTCCTCTGCCCGGAATTGGCCAAGCCGTTATTTATGAGAGGAAGTCTTCTGTCGAGAACGTTGGAAGTTAACCTGAGAGTATTGCAGTTACCGTTCGTCTCATCAGCATTATTGCCAATCAATTTTGTTTTGACACTGGATGTTTCGTTTACCATTTGGACCTGTTGCAGGCGGAATCTTTCGAATTGCGAAGACTGTTCCGAACTTAATAGAGTAAATAGACACAAATTGGCAGACAGTAGACCTTCTACATGCATACCGTTGTCACAAGAACGTGATATTAACTGAAAAATAAAACCCAGGAGCTGGCACGGTCCCTTTAAACACATGATGTAGGACTTAGACATTAGTGCTTTCTGGATCATACGCTACGCGATTCAGTTGACGCTACGTGACTGCACACCACGTTGCTCGGTTCAGATATCACTATTAGGACCAGTGTTTATTCATACAGGTTTCGCTTGAAAATGATGCCACTGTATCGGATTATTTAGATCGTAATACACAGTGATAACGCACCCAATACACAAGCTATTGCTTTACGTTCTGGGTAATATACTTCGAATTTATGTGACCGTCATTTTTCCGAACATTTGTGCTGCTCATGTTTACAAAACATATGCAGCAGTTTTAATGATGGGGGGGGGTGCTGAGGTTCTTTATAATTTCTTTATTTATTATAGCGATCTTTAACTGTATGTCAAAATGGCTATTTCATTGCTATTGAGATATGACAAAGGCAGGTGATCATCCTTTATAAACCAAATTCATTCGTCGGATTTCGGGTATACGTAATGGTGGCCAATATTCACTATATTGTACTATTACAACATGCGGCCACCGCCCGGACAGCGTTACCAACTGAATTGTCATGGTCTAAGCGCTACCGTGCTGCACCGTGTTCATCGCATTATAATTCAAGTTAGATGGATGTATGTTAGGCTGTTTTCTAGAGGTGAAGTTACTATCCGTCAGTACGGTGGCACGAATACTGTACCCTGCTTGTACTCATTGTTGTCTTCTTCAAGTTCTTGGCAAAGTCGATGTCAGCAAAGTTCACTTTCCACAGCATCTGTTTCAGTTCCTCTTCAAATTTGCGCCTTCTGCAAAGCACAGTAAGAACCAATCGTGTACTGTGTTGAATCATTGTGCATTAATTAGTTGAGACATCGGACACAGCAGCACGCGAAACGTCATCTCGTGGCAAGGCTGAGCACGTAATAAGTATGACGAGGTGACCTCAAAGAACTGGCAAGTTGTCAACATTCAGGGTTATCTGGATTAGGGCTTTAATTATGATGTTAGTTATTAGTTACTGCCTTACTTAAACATGTATGTAGTGCAGTAGAATACAACGGTTGTTGTGACACTGACAAGATCTACAATTATTTATGAATAACGAATGAGCTATCGTTCTACATCGTTATACACGCTATCCTAATATTTAAAGTGAAAAAAAGGCAACAGTTTAGTGTTATGCACCTAAAAGAGTTTACACTAGCTAATCATTTGCATCTACAATCCAATTTTTCACCTTAGTGGTTACCTCAGAAAGTGGTCTTAAAGTGGGAAAATCTAGCTAAATCACCGACACCATGAACCGGCCCATCTTGGGCCTTGCAACCAATCACAACCCAGCAGTTTGGAAAAGTAATACGTCAGTGAGTCGTCTGCTGGTTCAGCTGTCATAACAGAGAGCCAAGCGGTACGCTAAAAGTTGCCTTACGTCGGTTTACCACGAAATCGCGACAGCAATATGCCACACTGTTCCGCATACGCTTATGGTAACAGTACAGTGAAAGACAGTATCACTAAGATGTCTTCTTGTTAACCTTTGAATCGAGCAGAACTGAAACAGTGTTTCGGTGGATTCGTTGGGACAGTCACAGACACAGCGCCGATCCAAGACGACCCAATTTGATTGACCTAACCATCAAAACGACCACCAACAGCCGCCAAACTTATCCTAACGTATGTTACATACATATACATACACTACGTTATAAAATAAAATCACTTGCATTCCTCTACCGAAGAAAATCCATAAAACAAACGCGCTGATGTCGACGGCAATTTCGATGACCGCTGGCCGGTACCGTAAAATCGCAAAAATAAGTTAGCCTTACACAAAATGCCATTAGACGGCACGTTTGTGCGCGCGAATATTGATAAACTTTACTTACTGCATTCGCACGCGCAAATTAGTTTAATTAATTGTAAATAATATAGTAATAATTAATTATTATCATCACTATGATTTGCAGGAAATTATAAGTTTTATTATAATATAGTATTTTATTTATATAGCGTTACATCCATAATTGGTTGTGGCGCTTCACAACATACTGCTATTAAAAATACAATAAGTAGAATACTACCCACAGATAATATTTCAAAATAAATAATGAAAATATGTGTGTCTATGTAATTAACTAAGTGACCTATCAGTATTAAAAAGAACCCATACAAATTCCATAACAACAATAGTGGTAAATTAATGTAAAGGTAATAAATAATTAAGATGGTAAAATAATTACGACCTAACAATAATTTTCATTCAGCACATACACACAGTATGCATAAGAAAATATTATTGAAGCTATACATTTTTCTACTCATGAATTATATTTCCACCACCAGATATGTAATAATAATTATTTTTGGACAAAACACTGTATTAATTATCGGGACAATAAATCACTGAAATTTAAGCAGAATATGAATATAATATGGGAAATATATGGTGGTAGAAAAAGAAGGTTTTGGAGCATTCAAAAATAATAATATGTTATTGTTTCGTTATCATTGTTAAAAACATCGTTTATATAATATAAGCTGGCATGCTTGCAGTACACGCGGGATGTTTATAGAAATATTCTGAAAATTAACAATGTGACATCATCGAACAACACGTAATTTTATGCAAACACATGCATTTTTTTATTTTTTTAATATTACCTGTGGGTAGCATTCTTCTTATTGCATATATTTTGATAACATCATATTGTGAAGCGCCACAAACAATTATGGATTTGGCGCTATAAGAAAAGAAATATTATAATTATATTATAAGAAAACTTAAAATTTTCTGAAGATCTTTGTAATGATAATAATTAATTATTACTTGATTAATTAAACTATTTCGCGCGTGCTAATGCAGTAAATAAAGTGTATAAATATTCGCGCGCACCACCGCGCCGCCTAACGTTATTTTGTGTAAATCTATCTTTTATAGCGATGTTACGGTAACCGAAGAGCCTGAGTTGCTGTCGGCATCTGCGATCGAGTTACTTTTGTGAATTTTCTTCGTTAGAGGAATGCAAGTGATTTTATTTTATAACATAGTGTATGTATATGTATGTAAGACAAGTGATGAGAAGTTTGGCGGCTGCTGGCGGTCGTTTTCATGGTTAGGTCGGACAGTACATGTCATTGTTGACACCAGTCGATGCCGTGTCTGCCTCTGGACTGGTTGTTTCTCTTCTCGTCATTTCAATTTCCCTTGGATCTTCACCACCACGCACATCTGGTCTGTCTGACACCGTCAGGGCTTTGTCTTTGTGGCTGAAATCTATATCCAGCCACTTCTGAATCCGTGCTATTTCCGTCAGACGAAGAATCTGAAAATCCATGTTATTATTTACGCTCTTTTGTGAGCGCAAAGTCACAGCGCCACCCGACGGAGTTGCCAAGAAGTAGTACGACAACCGCCTATCAGTGGCGGCGAGTCTCATACGTCACTGTTTTTCTAAAATGGCGTTTTCCATAGAATTTCTATAGATATATGTTCTACAATTTTTTCTGCTAAACCGCTGACGTTAAAAATGTGATTGATGTTGGAAATTGTTAGTTTTTCTTAGCTCTATTAGGCCCATGTCACCAAACCGTTGCCTTTGTTTTCCCTTTAAGGTATTTGTTTTAACCAACAAATACATTTTCCAACAGAAAACAGTTGTTTATGATAATGGTTAGCAACATATAATTATATCCAATCGTGACGCGCTTTTTATCACAGGTAACGTGCACGTGTGACAACCGTCAGTGATTCGGCCTACCTGTACAGCATGAAGCCGACGAGACACATGGCAATGACGAAGCCACCCGACACAGTGCTGCCGATGATGATGTTGTCCCGAGCTGGAACATGCGACGACGTGATATTAGAGACTATCTTAATGAAAGTACTAGACAGATCTCTTTTCACAGTATATAAAATAAACTTACGCCGTAAGTTATGTATAAAACATTCTAAGAAAAATACACAGATTTCCTGGAAGTATTTAAAATGATTGATTACCAATACACATGAACAGGAAATAACTGTGTATTATTTGTAGTTGTTATTGTTGTAGTGGTAGTAGCAGTGATAATGAGAGTAGTACGGAGTAGTGGTAACGACAGCGGTAATGGTTGCGATTGCGGTAATGTTAGCGCTATGGTAATGGTAATGGTAATGGTAATGGTAATGGTAGCGGTATGGTAAAGTAATGTAGTGTAGTGTAGTGTAGTGTAGTGTAGTGTAGTGTAGTGTAGTGTAGTGTAGTGTAGTGTAGTGTCGTGTCGTGTCGTGTCGTGTCGTGTCGTGTCGTGTCGTGTCGTGTCGTGTCGTGTCGTGTCGTGTCGTGTCGTGTCGTGTCGTGTCGTGTCGTGTCGTGTCGTGTCGTGTCGTGTCGTGTCGTGTCGTGTCGTGTCGTGTCGTGTCGTGTCGTGTCGTGTCGTGTCGTGTCGTGTCGTGTCGTGTCGTGTCGTGTCGTGTCGTGTCGTGTCGTGTCGTGTCGTTACTGCTCGGCCAATTCTGGGCTGAGCAGCTGGCACCCTCCCACTAAAGGAACACGCAACCAAAATGTTGAAAATGAGTTAAAATCTCCCCAATTCCCACATACCATTCAAGATAGAATATTGTAACATATGTATTTGTGTTTAATTTTGTAAGAATGTTATACATTAGAAAAATAATATTGAAACAACATTTTCAATGACCATGTGCGCTGCCATTGTTGCCCATTTCACGAGGAACTCACGAAGAGTAACACGAGAGAATACGTGAGTGTGACGTAGACTGTCCACAACTCTCGGCGATACAGGCGGTGCGCAACGTGTAATCAGTAGCGCTGCGATATGATTTGAGTTGTTTTTAATTAATCTTGCCATGGTACCATGCCTGAATGTCAGGCATACGGATGTTAACATAGAGCTGGAGAAGGGGCAGCGAAAGGAGAGAGATTTTGCCAAATTCCCAATGCCAAGAAATTCCCTGCGAAGCACGAGTTGGCGATGAAATGACTTCACAACATAGGTACGGGGCATACTGCGGAGAAGTTCAATTTCATCCGAAAAATAGTTTGCGTAGAGAATTCGTTTCACCAAAGCAGCATTGGAAGCGCACACGTAACAGCTGTTTCCGGTTGTTGTGACGTCACTTACATGTCGTATCTTCTGGGCAGAATTCGTTGAAGAAGCCGCAAGGAGGAGAGTCGGGCGGTGGTTTGTTGTCAGGGGTGTTCCACGACCCAGGCTTCGTCGGTCTGAAGCGCTACAGCACGGAAGCAGACACCATAACTGACAGACCACATGCAACCCAAGATCCTGTCGTTGTGGGTCGATCGTACGATTCTAGTATGTCGAGTGGGACTCAGAGAGAACAACCAGTGCTGCAGGAGTCGCCAGCTGGTTCAACCTCGTCTCACTCATATCACTCATTGCATTCCTTTAATTCCTTTAATTCCTTTAATTCCTTTAATTCCTTTAATTCCTTTAATTCCTTTAATTCCTTTAATTCCTTTAATTCCTTTAATTCCTTTAATTCCTTTAATTCGTTTAATTCGTTTAATTCCTTTAATTCCTTTAATTCCTTTAATTCCTTTAATTCATCTCACTCATTTCATGCATTGCATTCATTTCATTCATTTCATTCGTCGCATTCATATAATTCATTTCATTCATCGCATTCATTTCATTCATCTTATTAATTTCACTCATTGCATTAATTTCACTCATTGCATTAATTTAATTAATTTAATTAATTTAATTAATTTAATTAATTTAATTAATTTAATTAATTTAATTAATTTAATTAATTTAATTAATTTAATTAATTTAATTAATTTAATTAATTTAATTAATTTAATTAATTTAATTAATTTAATTAATTTAATTAATTTAATTAATTTAATTAATTTAATTAATTTAATTAATTTAATTAATTTAATTAATTTAATTAATTTAATTAATTTAATTAATTTAATTAATTTAATTAATTTAATTAATTTAATTAATTTAATTAATTTAATTAATTTAATTAATTTAATTAATTTAATTAATTTAATTAATTTAATTAATTTAATTAATTTAATTAATTTAATTAATTTAATTAATTTAATTAATTTAATTAATTTCATTCATTTCATTCATTTCATTCATTTCATTCATTTCATTCATTTCATTCATTTCATTCATTTCATTCATTTCATTCATTTCATTCATTTCATTCATTTCATTCATTTCATTCATTTCATTCATTTACACCTTACTGCCAACGGAATTGTGTGACATCATCTATTTGGGCTTCCGTTATTAGTAGCCGCCACAACCAGTCATAAAATATAATAGTGCAAAGGTATCTCCTGGCTGTATCTACTGTTAGTGGAAGTTGGTTTTAGAGATGAATGGTAACGATAATTTATATCGGCCTGCTATTATTGAAGACGACCACGCTGCATAGCGTTCTGTCGACCGTTAGTCCGCACTTACTTTGCCTTGTGGATCGGTCATCCGTATCTCCGTCCACACCTCGAATTTGTCAGCTCCTGGACGGAGGTCCCACACCCAGTAGAACGGGTGACGGTCTCCATTGGGGTCCATCACAACGTGTCCTGTCGCACCTGCCCAATGCAATAGCGTCAACCAGTGTCAATGTATGGAACATAGGACAAACTCACTGGCTGGAAAGAGAACAGATATGTGAATGTACGCAGGGTGTGTGTGTGTGTGTGTGTGTGTGTGTGCGTGCGTGTGTGTGTGTGTGTGTGTGTGTGTGTGTGTGTGTGTGTGGGGGGGGATGTGGGTGTGTGGGTGTGTGTGTGTGTGGGTGGTGGGTGTGTGTGTGTGTGTGTATAAGAGATAAGGTGGAGAGAGCGAGAGAGAGAGAGGTAGAGAGAGGGGCAGGCAGGGAGTGAGGAAGGAGAGTGAGTGAGAGAGAGAGAGAGAGCTGTATAACTACACGTTTCAATTGCGTTTGTCTACCGTCAAATGACTTTGTCTTGGCGTTTGCGAACATGAGAGTTCCGTTGCGGGGATCCCCGCCGTGAGTCAGTGTGTCATTGAGAGCGAGCAGATACAAGTAGACGATGTCGAACAGGAACAGCGAATACTCGGAACCCTACAAATACAGACCAAGAGGCAAAGACATTAAAATACAATGCCATATATGGGTGGACACACACGTTCGAAAACACAAAAGATCCGTTTTGCATTACGAAAGAGGTGGACGCCATGGCGTATCTAACGCGGTAATTAACGCCAAAAACCTGAAATCCCAATCACATATCTAGTGGTCATAACGACGACTTAGACGGGTGTGAAATGGAGTGAGTAAGTAAAACTATGTATGTAAGAAAATAGGTAAAAACCTAATGTGCGTATATGAATCCACGATTTGTAATAGTACCTTCTGCCCTGACTCCAGTGTCTTGTTGTAATTCCACGGCGGCTGCGCCATCTTGATAGGAATCAGGTCACGAAATTTGTCAACTTCAGGTCCGGTCACACCACCAACGGTAATCTGAAAACGGATTTGTATATGTTTAATTAAATCAACTATGCCAGTGCATCGTAAATATCAGGAATACTGGCGTGTTTCCAACGACATCACTTACGTGTCGTTGATTGGTTCCTATGTGTACATGTTCCTGTATATTATGAAAGCGTATTCTTCCATCAGCCCGCCGTATTTCAAATTATAACTTAACCAAGAGCGCCAGTTCCTAGGTTTTATTTTTTTCATTTATTATTTGTATGATAATAACGTGGATGTTGAAGGTATCCTGACTACCAATTTTCGTTTAGTTACTTTATTTAGCTCGGAACAATGTTCGCAATGTGAAAGATTGCAACACGATCAAACAAAACATCCAATTTCAAAACAAAATGTATTTGCAATAATTCAGAGTTAACCGCAATACCCTTTATAATGTCAAACGTTCGTAGGACAGCAAATCCCGTTACAAATGATTGCTCTGCCAATTCTGGGCAGATGAACTGGCACCCGCCCTTTAAACAATGATTCCTGTCAGCGGGACAGAATTAAATATGTTAATGATCTTTCAACACGTGAACCTTATGCGGGTGTTCGTTCTAGCGAACAAGTCTTCAAGTATTTACTGCTAAAAAAAGTGATGTTTCACTATCATGCAGTTGTAACGTGACTTTGTGCAAAAGTAATAAGTTAATAAAATAAATATGAGAAATAGATAAATACAATTAACTGTACATTAAGTGTACATTAAAACGACGAATAAGTTAATAAAATAAATATAATAAATAGATAAATAAATTATTTGTACATTGAATTTCACGGTCATGCAATGTAAAGGATCCGACACTGTGAGCTAAAATAATAAGTTAATAAAATATTAGAATAAATAGATCAATAACATTATTAGTATATTAAATAAAAAATTAGACCGTATTTGACGACTTACGTGCACGACCGACTGGTAGGCGGCTTTGGCTTCCTCGTCGAATTCGTCGTTGCGTTTCCACGGCTGCCAGACCATGGCCTCGGGCAGATGGTCGATGGTGAAGAACACGTAACTGCCGTCCGTCATGCCACGTCTCGAGGCCCGGAGTAGGATACGACGTTCGTCAGTAGAGGACGCGCACAACAGGACAACTGCGGAGGAAGGTAAAGATGTGTTATCCTACGGCGCGGTGTCCAAGTCTTTAGCGTAAACTGTGCAAAGCTCAAAGTGAGTGTTCCTCTTTTGTTGTTTTGTATAGTAATCATTTTGTAGAATAAAAATTAAATATTGTATCATACCGACAGTTTAGCTATGTTTTAGGGAACCATTTTTGGCTTGTCAAATATCATGAATCTGTTTACCCTATAAAAAAAAACGTCGACATGAACGGCGAAAGCCACATTGACTGCATAGTGTTGACATATGTAGCTCCGCTAAACAATGGTAATGGCCATAACCTAGGAGTCGTCAAAGGGCTTACACGTTAATAAGTGTACCTCCTAATATTAATGGGAACACTACTGTAACACAAAACAAACAGACAAAGTCGCATTTTTTGTGGAAGCATTTCTAAATTCTTAATGAAATGGACTAGCAAAAATATTAGGGGTGTCATGAACATTTCATATTCAACAAAGCTAATTTACTCCATAACATGCAAACATTTTGTCATGCATATTTAGAAAAGACAGAGGTCTTAGTTCGTAATGTGTGATGACAAGCAGAAATTATTATACTTACTTCTTGAGCGTTGTTTTGCCCTGTCTAGCAGGTATTCAATCTTTTCGTCCGAGATTCCATCGTAGATCTTCATCCAGTCCTCCAGTCGCATGCCTTCCTCCTCAAACTGCACCTCCAGAGACCTGACGAGTGGCACATTAGAGCAATACGACGGCCTGGATATGATGGTTAACGAGCAGCATGTTGGAGGCTAGAATATCCAAATAAGTTGGAACTAAATTAATCCGTCAGGCGGCACCTTAATTTGGTGTTTCGGTCTAATTTTGAAGTTTCTCTTTTGTGGTTATTGCGTATATTAATCATATATGTAATTGTTTTATATATATACATATATGTATATATATATATATATATATATATATATATATGTATATGTATATATATGTATATATATATATATATTATATATATATATATATATATATATATATATATATATATATATATATACATATATATTGTTAAAAAATATGTAGCTATATGTGTACACACGTGTGTGTGTGTGTGTGTGTGTGTGTGTGTGTGTGTGTGTGTGTGTGTGTGTGTGTATGTAATCGTTAGAAAGTATATACACGTATAATTATATACTATTATATATATATATATGATATGTGTATATATACATTTATGTATAAATATATATATATAATTATTACTATATATATATATATATTATAATTATATATTATATATTATATATATATATATATATTATATTATATATTATATATTATATATTATATATTATATGTATATATATATATATATATATATATATATATATATATATATATATATATATATATATATATATATATATATATATATATATATATATATATATATGAGATGCTACTCAACGGCCTATAAACGTTATCACAACAAGTACAAATGTACATAACTATATTTCGTAAACGTAAATGTGCATAACTATATTTCGTCCGATGTTATCCGACCACCGCGCGTACCTGGATACGTAGTCGCAGAAGACGTGCTTGCTGCCGACGGGCCGACGAGATATCATCACGATGCGCTCCCACCCGTAGAACTTGAATAGTTCAATGATGGCGTAGCTGAGCTTGTTGAAGGGCGGTCCCATGCGGATGAGGGTCGTGTAGATGGACTTGTCGATGAGCGCCGGGTCACTCGAAGCCTGAGAGAAGATCGGCAGGTTCCAGAAGGACGCGAGCAGGGCTGCCGGCTTCGTGGCTGCAACAACGACGAGAGGGCTTATGTTGCGGCGGGGAGGGGAGGGAGGGTTTGACCGAAGGAGGAAAGGAAGGAGGGAAGGAGGGAAGGAGGGAAGGAGGGAAGGAGGGAAGGAGGGAAGGAGGGAAGGAGGGAAGGAGGGAAGGAGGGAAGGAGGGAAGGAGGGAAGGAGGGAAGGAGGGAAGGAGGGAAGGAGGGAAGGAGGGAAGGAGGGAAGGAGGGAAGGAGGGAAGGAGGGAAGGAGGGAACGGGAAGGGGGGAGGGCAGGATGGAAGGACGGAGGGAGGGTGAGAGGAGAGAAGGAGGGAGGTAGGGGGAGGGAGGGAATGCGGGGATGAGGGAAGGGGGAAGGCGGGAAGGATGGAAGGAAGGGAGAGAGGAAGGAACTGTGGATGGGACTGATGGATGGGAAAGAGAGATAGTTTGCAGGAAGAAGGACCAACGGTCAGGCAGAGGGAGGGAGAGAAAGAAGAAGGGAGACAGACAGACAGACAGACAGGCAGGCAGGCAGGCAGGCAGGCAGGCAGGCAGGCAGGCAGGCAGGCAGGCAGGCAGGCAGGCAGGCAGGCAGGCAGGCAGGCAGGCAGGCAGGCAGGCAGGCAGGCAGGCAGGCAGGCAGGCAGGCAGGCAGGCAGGCAGGCAGGCAGGCAGGCAGGCAGGCAGGCAGGCAGGCAGGCAGGCAGGCAGGCAGGCAGGCAGGCAGGCAGGCAGGCAGGCAGGCAGGCAGGCAGGCAGGCAGGCAGGCAGGCAGGCAGGCTGACAGAAATACGTAAAAACAGAGATACATAGATACATATTCAAGAAGTAACGGAGAGATGCAAAGACGAAGAGAGATACAGAGAGAAAAAGAAATAAAAACAGTGATGAAGAGACGCAATGACACAGACCTGGGGCTGGAAACGTGGATAGATGCAGAGACGATGAGACGGTTATAGATACGATTAGATGAGGAGACGGAGAAGTGGAGAGACACAGATATAGAAATATTGAGACATGGCGAGAGGAATACATGGAGAAACGGAGAGACATGGAGGAATGGAAATAGAGAAGCAGTACGCAAGCAACTGACATTCTGAGCACGGCGGTCCGATGAAAGCGTCCACGTCATACACGTCTCTCAGCAAAACCGTGTTTCCGGCCCCGTATTTCGCTTTACAACGATCATCTTTATATATCACCCTGCAAGTAGAACATACCACAAAATATGTATATATATATACGTATGTGCGCCATGTGGAACATTAACCGACGTCGAAGAAAATTTATATTAATTTCCACGCATTCACCAGATACGGTATTTGCTACGGGCAATGCATGTAGGACATTATTTCTACGTGATGATGAAACATCCACGCAACAGAATGCCTTCCGAGGAAATACGCGTTCGTCGCCTTCAAAACGCAGTCCGTTAAAGTAAAGGGACATATATGAGTAGTACACCGTTAATAATATTACAAGTTCATTACTTCATGATAAATATGGACGACGACCAACTCTGTCATGTTCTATGTGTCGCTGGGTCTGTCTCCCACTGGTGGCCGTAGCCCGCCAAACAGTGGCAACATGACCGAGTCGATAGAGTTACCCAATACTCAGACCTGGGTGGTCTGAACGTTGTAATTAGTTTTATTTGCCGTTTGATGTACATATCTGACGCGATGAAGTTGCTGGATTAATCTACCCAAGCATTGGTATTGATCATATTTCAATTGACAACATTGTGACCAGTGCCACGCTTGTCATTGCAGCTGTCGGGTGTCAATCGAAACAAACGACCTAAAATAATTAGTTGCCTTGTTTGTTGACGGAATGTGACAAGAACAGTGATGGCGACAGTGGAACGGGTAAACCTGTTTTGGAACGGTTACAATAAGCAACAGACAAAAGACAGCTCATTTTAGCGGCACGACATAGTTGCATCTATAGTTTCGTAGATCTGGCCTATAGCACCTATGCCAATATTATTTATTTTGACGCAGGGTATATTCTCGACACAAACCTGATTTTTATGTTTGATGTTAGCATAAAATCTATTAACTAAATTTAGTACGCCTAAACATGACATCACTCGAACGTTTCCGGCGAATCGCTATGGAATATTTTTAAGCACTAACTCTTATACGGAGGTGTTCGGAATGTTACGTCAAGTTTGGACAAAGCAACGAGGTGTAGCTCTAATGTTTAGAGCGCTGTGCTGGGACAAGAAGTCAACTTAAGAAAATATGTAATCGTAAAGTAATCCCCAAGACCATTTTGCGTAAAAGTACCCACATAGAATGCTTTACACGTAAAACGTAAAAAAGAGTATTTATGTAAATATATGTAGTAAAAATACTTAAAAGTGGCCAGCTATCAATTACAGCTGGTGTCTTGTTTAAACAAATATAATTTAGCCTAGGCATACATATTCGACGTATATGAGAACAAGTAAGCCCCCTATATGCTATAGAGAAGGACGAAGCAATATAATATTGTATACAATGTTTATGCATTACTTACATATTCGTATAGTGACTTGTGTTCCTACCTTGTTAACCACACTACCCTTTGATGTTTTACTTGCCCACGTTTTAGGCAGCTACAAATTACTCATCTGCCAATTCTAGGCAGATGAGCCGGCACCGTCTCTTTAAATACATTTCTGGAGCCGATGTCTTGATACTAGAATTAATTACGTTGATCTGAAGGGTAAGGCAATGTCCTCATTGTGTACGCTAAAACTCGTCGGTACCTGGCCGTGTTTCCGGTGAGGATCCCGTCCTTCTCCGCCCGCTCGATCGCCATGGTGGCAGCCGCTGCATTCTTGTCCCAGCCGAGCCGGATGTGACGTCGTGGCATCAACATGCCGAGGTTGAACTGTCTCGCTTCCGTCGTCGTCGCCGTCAACATGAACGCGAGAAACAGGCGGCCCACAACCGCATTCATCTTCGGCTGCCCACACACATACAACTCACAATGATCTACAAGCACGCTGCAGTGAGTGATTGTCGCACAGTATTTCTAGTCATACCCTCTGTCAGTAACTACATACAGTGTATAGCGAGGCTGAATTAAAGGGAGGGGGCCAGCACCTAGGTCCATAATTGGCCGAGCAGTAATTGGTAACGGGAAGTCTGCTGTCTAGAACGTGGGAAAGTTAAACATCAATGGGTGTTCTGGTTGACGCTGCTTGCTTCAGCATTATTGCCAATAATTTTTGTTTGAAGCTGGATGTTTTGTTTACTATTTGAACGTGTTGCACGCGGAATCTTTCCAACTGCGAATATTGTTCCGAGCTTAATAAAGTAACTAAACACAAATTGGCAGGCAGTAAAACGCTCAATGTGATTGCACAAGAACGTAATCTCAAATACAATAATAGAAGTTGGCACCCTCGCTTTAAAACAGGAAACATGTTAACATAGGAGGCATGTTATAAGTGGGCACCCTCCTTGATATAAGGAACTCGGCAAACATTTCTAACAGTTAAAGCGGCGCTATCCACAACGATCAAGATCAACTAGGTGCAATGCCGTATTGTTTTCAACATTTATTTGGTTGCATACTTTATCTTGAATGAAGACACGTCAGCAACAATCATTATTAGCATGTCCATCATAATAAAAAATAGACAAATCAGATAAATGTATATGGATTTATTACATGATTTTACGAAGGCTTTTCTAAGACATTTGTACAAATGAATTTTATATAAACTAGTGAAGTTGAAGTACCTATCTGTAAAACAATAGCCAGGGCCGCAATGTTGTACAGCACAGAGACCTGTGCCACGACGACAAGACAAGAAGCAATGATAGAGAGGAATGGAGTAAGGGTGCCGACATGTGGAATGACAAAGAAAGATCAGATTTGAAACAAATATGCCACAGGTAGAACGAGTGTGATGCAAGCATCCAAAATGATAACAGAGAAACGAGTGACTTTGAATGGGCATGTGATGACGAGAGAGAGAGAGAGAGAGAGAGAGAGAGAGAGAGAAGCACGAATGCTTGTGTGGAAGAAGAAGGAGAGATCGACCAAAGACCAAAAGACGTATGCAGACTAGACATGACAAGCGTGGATCTTAGTGCAGATGAGACGGGCAGCAAAAATTACCAGTTACACTGACGACCCCAGATAACGAGAAAATCAGAGAAGAAGAATGTGTATAGAAATAGTAGTACGCGTTTGTTTACTGTAAAATATAATTTTTATTCGCCATACTTTTTTCGAAATGGTTATATTTCTGTACAAATACAGACTTTCTAAGAACGCTATGCTAAACTGTTATTATAGCGTACTGCATACAGTGAAATAGTCATATTCAGCGGACGCCGTAACACTTACGTTGTGCAAGTAAGCAGTTATTACACCTACCTTATCAGAACGAAGAACGTGGTGACGAAGTCAGCATCGAGCTGTGTTCTCTTCAGCGTGACAATGCAAACGTAGCTGGTGCAAGCTCGTCGACGCTCAAAATGGTTTCTGTGTTGAATTGGGGAAGCCACGGCATCAAGTAATACGAAGCCATCAACACCTTCTGCGTTTGTTTGTTCTCGCCTCGCCAAATGTGTCTCCGCCCTGCCATTCATTGGCCGAGTGTTGCTAATTGTTCGTTTGGAGTTCATCTTTGTCTGCTGCAATCTGACCGGTGATTGGTGTGAATCACTCATTGTCAGTTAAGGTCCGTTGCACAATCTGCACAAAGAGAGTGTTTGATTGGAAACACACAACGATTGACTCGGAGTATTGAGTCAACTACAGAGAGCAACACCTGCTAGCGACGATAGGTGAAATATTAACACGACACACTGTGAACAGAACCGACAGGCACGTGACTATACTTCTGACTATATTCGAGGTAGCGTATGTTTGTTAATGCTAGAGAGAAACGGAATCAGTTCCTTATGTTTTCGTAAAATTTAGCGACAATTTACACCCATGAAACATCCAGTGTGGTAATGTTTGAATCGTTTTCTTCGAATTTTCATATATTTGATCGTTTTTGCTAATTTGTTGATAAGGGTCTTAACCTTATTATTAGTTCACGGGTGGCACAATTCGAAATATTCTAGGAACTGTACATTAGGTCATTAATGCATGAATCTCGGGAGATACGTAGAATAAATATATAGGATAATTTGAATATATATATATATATATATATATATATATATATATATATATATAGTGTATGAATATATTATATATTATATATTATATATTATATATTATATATTATATATTATATATTATATATTATATATTATATATTATATATTATATATTATATATTATATATTATATATTATATATTATATATTATATATTATATATTATATATTATATTATATATTATATATTATATGTTATATGTTATATGTTATATGTTATATGTTATATATTATATATTATATATTACATCTTATATATTACATATTACATATTACATATTACATATTACATATTACATATTACATATTACATATTACATATTACATATTACATATTACATATTACATATTACATATTACATATTACATATTACATATTACATATTACATATTACATATTACATATTACATATTACATATTACATATTACATATTACATATTATATTATATTATATTATATTATATTATATTATATTATATTATATTATATTATATTATATTATATTATATTATATTATATTATATTATATTATATTATATTATATTATATTATATTATATTATATTATATTATATTATATTTTATATATATATATATTATATATATATATATATTATATATATATATATATATATATTATATATATATATATATATATATATATTATATATATATATATATATATATATATATTATATATATATATATATATATATATATATATATATATATATATAATGTATGTGTATATACTTTTGTAATGAAACGTACAATGAGACGGCTTGCGTAAAATGATTTTTGCATATATACATGTATTAACTAATATCATTATACATTCGTCGAAGGTTCTACTGATTAGTACTTTACTAAACAAATTAACCTGTAAAGCAATCCACACACACGCACGCACGCACGCACCCCCACACACCCCCCCCCACACACCCCCCCACACACACGGTGCGAGGATAAAAACCCCTCCGGACAAAACCCCCTCGGACAAAACCCCCTCGGACAAAACCCCCTCCATACATAACTGCCTCTAGACATAAGCCATTTCCGGACAAAACCCCCTTGGACAAAACCCCCTCCATACACACAATCTTCTAAACAATCCATTTCCGGACAAAACCCCCTCATCAATGATATGTATGGTATGTATTTACATTTTTTACATACCAAATTATATATATATATATATTATATTATATATAATAATAAAGGTTTATTGCCATATTCAATGTGCATTACATGATGAATTGGAATGTAGTCTGGCGTTGACTCATATAGTGCCTATATATATATATATATATATATATATATATATATATATATATATATATATATATATATATATATATATATATATATACTATATATATATATATATATATATATATATATATATATATATATATATATATATATATGCATATATATATATATATATATATATATATATATATATATATATATATATGTATATATATGTATATACAATAAAATGAAATATGGCAAATAAATATAAGATATTGATAGAAGATATACATATTGTACATAATTTGTTCTCTATAATGAAAAAAAACAATTTAATATAGTAAATAAATAGAGACAAAATAAAAATAATAGATTATCTATTTAACAATAATTGTGGTGTAAACTAGTTAATAAATAAATAAATATATATAAAATTTCCTTTAAAATTGTTTAAAAAATATATATATTATCTTCTAAAAATATAATTTAAATTAGTAGACATATATTATAAGAGGACTAAAATATCATTTAACATTATAATTACAATTGAATGCGTCCAATTTTGTTTACAAAATATATTTATACAGTTATTAAGTTAAGCTAAAATTTCAGGAGAAGAGAAGATTGTTGTTCAGCACCACCGATCCGCTATATTATATATAGTATGCACAAATATACAGCCAAGCTAAGTTTACTTCTTTTGATAATTCTTGAGGCTAGTATCTATGATGAGGGGGTTTTGTCCGAGGGGGTTTTGTCCGGAAGGAGCTTATGTCTTGATGGAGTTATGTATGGAGGGGGTTTTGTCCGAGGGGGTTTTGTCCGAGGGGGTTTTGTCCGGTGGGGGTTTTGTCCTACCTTCCACACACATACATACACACATACACACATACACACATACACACATACACACATACACACATACACACATACACACATACACACATACACACATACACACATACACACATACACACATACACACATACACACATACACACATACACACATACACACATACACACATACACACATACACACATACACACATACACACATACACACATACACACATACACACATACACACACACACACACACACACACACACACACACACACACACACACACACACACACACACACACACACACACACACACACACACACAACACAAATTCTTATTGCCAGAGCAGAAACCAATGCGCCCCTAGCGGATTTTCTGTGTAAATCTCAGTGCAGCTCTGGCAATAAGAAAAGAAACATTTCTTATTGCCAGAGCAGAAATCGAATGATGGTATTGTGCATGCGCGTGCGGTTGGCGATATGTTTAGCGAACACATGTCGACATAGTGATTGTTTCAGATACACATGACGCCTTGATATCGTTTTTTGACTGACTTAGGCGATCGTAGCGGGGAAACTGCGATAATATCGATCCGCGGAGCTGCTCTGGCAATAAGGGCGAACAAAATCCTTATTGCCAGAGCAGAAATCGATTGATGGTAATGTGCATGCACGTCCGGTTGGCGATATATTTAGCGAACACATGTCGACATAGTAATTACTTCAGCTAAATTATTTTATTTAGTTATTTAAACGATTTTGATGGACACATTTACATCACACAGTAGTTTTAGCAATAAATACGCGACAATATTTATGACTGATGGACACCATCGTGCTAATTCATTATATTCCATGGTAAGGGAAGTTTGCGTCAGATATAAGAACTATTTCAGGTATTTGTAACTAAACAGGCCACCTTTCAATGGATTTGGTTCAAACATGAAACAAGCCGCTTGAAAGTGCGGCTTGTTAATTGGAGAACCCAACTGAACCCATATCTGTTAAGTTCGTCTCAATGATGTAATGATACCCCCCCCCCTCCATCATGGATGAAGGGTGTGTCCTCATTGCCTGGCGGGTGTGAAAAGGGTTGATTGAAGAGGTTGTGGTATTTATTTAGCCTGGAAGTTGTACACAAATAACAATAGTAGCTATAATACTAGTATATATTAATGCAAATTAAATTATGGTTATCAATTATATATTAGATAATTAATATTAATCAGACAATTTAGCATCATTGGATTATTTTCTAGTGTTATGGTCTTACAATTAATAAGCCCTCTGTCTCACAGTGGTTGTTCACTACATCATAGCGATTATGCTAAAAAACTAATTTATTGATAATACATTTGCGTTTGTTTGAGCTATATTGCATTTATTGTATTATGAAATTTAAAATTATTCATAAAAGTATTTTTTTTAAATCTCACTATATTTGTATATGTGTAAATAATTTAGCATTTCAAATTATTTATGTTTGAATCCATCTGGAGTATTTGTAATTGTGCTTGAATATATTACTTTTCATTCATTTTCTGCGTAATGTTATTGCTGTTTATAATGAGCAGATTCTGAAGTAGCGAGACGTGACCGTTAATCTCCCATTTCCACGCAGTTGATTTTCCCTTTGGCGGCATGTTACCTTTTTGTCAGATTATTATAAGGGGTGGACCTTACAAGGAAACTGTACCTAATAAAATACTTAAAATAAATGTGTACACGTACAGTCACTGCAATCATATCAAATACATAGTCATCAAACTTCTTAAAAAATAAACCACCCCTGGCTCTACTAAAATGCATGCATGTAGGTTGCTCGTCAATATTGTCCAAATTTAGCCAATTTTTGCAGCATCCACAGGGTAACATAAAAATGGATGAAATCACTACGCTAACTACACTCTGACTAACAGCATGCGTAATACACTGAACATATACCACTTAATCTACTAGTATCTCTGCTGTATTATACTCCTTTCCAATGACAAATTATTTAAGTACTACATTGGTATTTTGGGTCAGACCCGGAAGCGTAACCGTGTTCTGACCCCTGCTAGCTCCTGTCAGAACACAACCTCGTGTGGATATTTATAGAATCAACGAGAAGCCAGGCCTCAGCGCAGCCAGCTATTGTTGACATGGCACCTTGACTAATTGCAATGGCACGCACTGTTACATTGCTGGTAGTACGCTTGCTAACAATACAATATATTGTATCTACAGCCTGTATGGAATACTGTTTGCATTATATTGATTCTGTTTCACAGTTTTAAATATATTTATTATTTATTTGATATATAACAAAATTAATGCACCATTATATCTTCATGGAGTACATGTTGTGATCATGTGTTCACAAATGTTCCGACAAAGACAATATATTCTGTTGTGCTTCTTTCACACACAAAAATATACTGAAAGAAATTGACAGGTAGTGTACCCCTTCCAAAGTTGGCCACTTAATAAAACTATTCACCTCTAGAATTAAGACTGGTAGGTATGTATACTGACAACAAAAACAAACAATTCCATTAATTAAGATGCAGATCCGATATGTCATACCAGGTCACGGCACATAACAGAGCAAGACAGAAAGACATCTGTCTCCTATTCATTTATCCCTAATCTTACATGGATGGTTTATTTGAACGATTATCCAAAAAGAACTATGTGGGATACTACAGAGGCAGCCACGATACACGCATACATACATACATACATACATACATACATACATACATACATACATACATACATACATACATACATACATACATACATACATACATACATACATACATACATACATACATACATACATACATACATACATACATACATACATACATACATACATACATACATACATACATACATACATACATACATACATACATACATACATACATACATACATACATACATACATACATACATACACACACACACATACATACATACATGCATACATGCATACACGCATACACGCATACATACATACATACATACATACATACATACATACATACATACATACATACATACATACATACATACATACATACATACATACATACATACATACATACATACATACATACATACATACATACATACACACACACACACACACACACACACACACACACACACACACACACATGTATGCATGCATGCATGCATGCATGCATGCATGCATGCATGCATGCATGTATACATACAATTATTATGTCGAAAATTGTTCACTAAGAATATCGCCACCCGGACGCGCATTCATAACACCATGCAATCCATTTCTGCTCTGGCAATAAGAACTTCCCGCCCCCCCCCCCTTATTGCCAGAGCTGCTCTGCGAATTTCTGCTCTGCCAATAAGGATTTTTTCGCCCTTATTGCCAGAGCAGCTCTGCGGATCGATATTATCGCAGTTTCCCCGCTACGATCGCCTAAATCAGTGAAAAAACGATACCAAGGCGTCATGTGTATCTGAAACAATCACTATGTCGACATGTTTTCGCTAAACACATCGCCAACCGGACGCGCATGCACATTACCATCATTCCATTTCTGCTCTGGCAATAAGAAATTTTTCTTTTCTTATAGCCAGAGCTGCTCTGAGATTTGCACTGAAAATCCGCTAGGGGCGCATTGGTTTCTGCTCTGGCAATAAGAAATTTTTTCGCCCTTATTGCCAGAGCAGCTCTGGCAATAGTCAGGGCGTAAAATATTAGTTATGCCTACTAAGTGTGCACAAATATCGTTAATAAACAATTAGTTATAGTTTAATGGTATGAAAACATGCTTTCTTAAAGTAGCCCGCACACCGAGAAGACTCGCTTGAGACGCACTTGAGACGCGCTTGCAACGCGTTTTCGATGCGTCTTGACCGCGTCTTTAGCGAGTCTTGAGGTCGAGTCTTGAGGTCGAGTCTTGAGCGAGTCTTGAGCGAGTCTTGAGCGAGTCTTTAGTTGATTTGCCCGCACACCGCGAAGACTCGCTTGAGACGCACTAAAGACGAGACGATTCACGCGCTTAACGTGGAAAGCAAAATGGCAGGAAATAAGAAAAAGAGAGCAATTCGTCTGCTACTGCTTGCTTTAGTAGAAGACGACGAAGACGAAGTCCAAGCCGATAGACGGTTCTGGTTGCGCCTATTCATAGCTAAACGATTTGCAACGGGCGCATATCAAAATCTTGTTAAAGAATTACAGGTGTGTAGCTTAATCTTTGCAAGTTGTTTTGCTTCGCGTTGCAAAACTTCCATACTATAATCACCGCGAATTTTGCCGCAGATATACGGGCCACAAATTTTGCCGCAGATATACGGTAAAATTTGATAAGACTAGAAAAAAGGGCAAAACACCACTGGACTCATGATTACTGCCACAACAGTACGACACCGGCGTCTTATAATTTCGGGTTAGGAAGATATATTGTACATTTTACACATACGCTACCTGTCATATTTAATTCCTCCGCAATCTCCCGATATGCCCTTTCTTTTAAGACATTACTCAGATAGTTCTTATCGGCTATATCGTATAATAGTGGGAATTTTTGCCATAATATTATCAATCGCGCCTCAACCTCTTCTGCCCCAGTATCGGCCATATTCAGCTTTGAACGAGGTATCACGTGACTCCAGGCTCGCCCCCTCATTGGCAAATGCGATCGAGACGGGGTCAAGACGAGGTCAAAACACCTCAAGGCGCTTCCGAAAAATCAAACATGTTTAATCCTCAAGACTCGCTTGCGACGCCCTCGCAACACCTTGAGACGCGCTCGAAACACTTTGAGACGGTCTTGAGGAGCCCGCACACCGCGAAGACTCGCTTGAGACGCGCTTGCGACGCTTGCGTCGCACGCGCGTCTCAAGCGTCTCAAGCGCGTCTCAAGCGAGTTTTCTCGGTGTGCGGGCTACTTAAGATCCAGAGCGCTGCAATCTTGAGGCACAGAACCAGTGACGTACACCAAATCGTTTACGTCACTGGCGCATTGTTGTAAAAGGCAAGAATTGGCGGAATATTCGCAAACAATTGTGATAGTGACATAAGCAATCCGCGACGTACTGGATAAATCATTACGATTGGACAGTCATCGGATGTTTGAACATGCATGCGCCACTGACGTAAGCGGTTTACGTCACTGGCGGATAAGTGTCAAGATGGCAGCGCCCTGAATCCAACATGAAGTATTTCTGGTATAATTGTACTGTTATTAATTTTTTGTCTCAGTCAAGAGGTCACAATCACCGTGATCGCAGTCACCCTAGTCTCAGTCAAGAGGTCACAGTCACCGTGATCACAGTCACCCTAGTCTCAGTCAAGCGTTCACAATCACCGTGATCGGAGTCACCCTAGTCTCAGTCAAGTGGTCACAATCACCGTGATCACAGTCACCCTAGTCTCAGTCAAGCGTTCACAATCACCGTGATCGGAGTCACCCTAGTCTCAGTCAAGTGGTCACAATCACCGTGATCGCAATCACCCTAGTCTCAGTCAATTGGTCACAATCACCAAAATCACAGTCACCCTAGTCTCAGTCAATTGGTCACAGTCACCGTGATCACAGTCACCCTAGTCTCAGTCAAGCGTTCACAATCACCGTGATCGGAGTCACCCTAGTCTCAGTCAAGTGGTCACAAACACCGTGATCGCAATCACCCTAGTCTCAGTCAATTGGTCACAATCACCAAAATGACAGTCACCCTAGTCTCAGTCAAGAGGTCACAGTCACAGTGATCACAGTCACCCTAGTCTCAGTCAAGAGGTCACAATCACCGTGATCACAGTCACCCTAGTCTCAGTCACGAGGTCACAATCACCGTGATCACAGTCACCCTAGCCTCAGTCAAGAGGTCACAGTCACCGTGATCACAGTCACCCTAGTCTCAGTCAAGAGGTCACAATCACCGTGATCACAGTCACCCTAGCCTCAGTCAAGAGGTCACAATCACCGTGATCACAGTCACCCTAGTCTCAGTCAAGAGGTCACAGTCACCGTGATCACAGTCACCCTAGTCTCAGTCAAGAGGTCACAATCACCGTGATCACAGTCACCCTAGTCTCAGTCACGAGGTCACAATCACCGTGATCACAGTCACCCTAGCCTCAGTCAAGAGGTCACAGTCACCGTGATCACAGTCACCCTAGCCTCAGTCAAGAGGTCACAATCACCGTGATCACAGTCACCCTGTCTCGGTCAAGCGGTCACAATCACCGTGACCACAATCACCTTGGTCATAATCACCGCGATCACAATCACCTACATCCCAGTCATTGTGGTCACAATGTGGTTCGAACATGCATGCGCCACTGACGTAAGCGGTTTACGTCACTGGCGGATAAGTGTCAAGATGGCAGCGCCCTTAATCCAACATGAAGTGTTTCTGGTATCATTGTACTGTTAGTAATTGTTTGTTAACGGTCTTTGTGCACAATTACTATGCTGCGATGTGAATCTCTCACTGACTGGAGTATCCCCTTTAACGCATATCGACGAAGCGGCTGCAGCGAACCGACTTGGTTATGTGCGTTCAGGTAGTGGCACATTCAGGCAGTGGCACATTCCGTCCATGATTATAAAATACCATTTCAATCAGAAAATAACGAATTCAGCAACCGCAGTCTCGTTAAAGTTCAAAGTTCGGCCGTGCAACACTCACGGTCAGTCAATCATCCTAGCCCCATTAATCGTGGTCACAACCACTACAGTCCCCCAGCAACCTGATCACATTCACCCTGGCGCCAACGGGAGTCAATCACAGTCACCCTAGTCTCAGTCAAGTGGTCACAATCACCGTGATCACTGTCACCCTAGTCACAGTCAGGCGTTCACAATCACCGTGAACGCAGTCACCCTAGTCTCAGCCAAGCGTTTACAATCACCGTGATCACAGTCACCCTAGTCTCAATCAAGCGTTTACAATCACCGTGATCACAGTCACCCTAGTCTCAGTCAGGCGTTTACAATCACCGTGATCACAGTCACCCTAGTCTCAGTCAAGCGTTCACAATCACCGTGATCGCAGTCACCCCAATCTCAGTCAATTGGTCACAATCACCGTGATCACAATCACCCTAGTCTCAGTCAATTGGTCACAATCACCGTAATCACAATCACCCTAGTCTCAGTCAATTGGTCACAATCATCGTGATCACAATCACCCTAGTCTCAGTCAATTGGTCACAATCACCGTGATCACAGTCACCCTAGTCTCAGTCAATTGGTCACAATCACCATGATCACAATCACCCTAGTCTCAGTCAAGAGGTCACAACCACCGTGATCACAGTCACCCTAGTCTCAGTCAAGCGTTCACAATCACCGTGATCGGAGTCACCCTGTCTCAGTCAAGAGGTCACAATCACCGTGATCACAGTCACCCTAGTCTCAGTCAAGCGTTCACAGTCACCGTGTTCACAGTCACACTAGTCTCAGTCAAGAGGTCACAATCACCGTGATCACAGTCACCCTAGTCTCAGTCAAGCGTTCACAATCACCGTGATCGGAGTCACCCTAGTCTCAGTCAAGTGGTCACAATCACCGTGATCACAGTCACCCTAGTCTCAGTCAAGTGGTCACAATCACCGTGATCACAGTCATCCTACTCTCAGTCAAGTGGTCACAATCACCGTGATCACAGTCACCCTAGTCTCAGTCAAGCGTTCATAATCACCGTGATCGGAGTCACCCTAGTCTCAGTCAAGTGGTCACAATCACCGTGATCGCAATCACCCTAGTTTCAGTCAATTGGTCACAATCACCAAAATCACAATCACCCTAGTCTCAGTCAAGAGGTCATAGTCACCGTGATCACAGTCACCCTAGTCTCAGTCAAGAGGTCACAACCACCGTGATCACAGTCACCCTAGTCTCAGTCAAGCGTTCATAATCACCGTGATCGGAGTCACCCTAGTCTCAGTCAAGTTGTCACAATCACCGTGATCGCAATCACCCTAGTTTCAGTCAATTGGTCACAATCACCAAAATCACAATCACCCTAGTCTCAGTCAAGAGGTCATAGTCACCGTGATCACAGTCACCCTAGCCTCAGTCAATTGGTCACAATCACCAAAATCACAATCACCCTAGTCTCAGTCAAGAGGTCATAGTCACCGTGATCACAGTCACCCTAGTCTCAATCAAGCGTTCACAATCATCGTGATCACAATCACCCTAGTCTCAGTCAAGTGATCACAATCACCGTGATCACAATCACCCTAGTCTCAGTCAAGAGGTCACAATCACCGTGATCACAGTCACCCTAGCCTCAGTCAAGAGGTCACAATCACCGTGATCACAGTCACCCTATTTTCAGTCAAGAGGTCACAATCACCGTGATCACAGTCACCCTGTCTCGGTCAAGCGGTCACAATCACCGTGACCACAATCACCTTGGTCATAATCACCGCGATCACAATCACCTACATCCCAGTCATTGTGGTCACAATCACCGTGGTCGCAATTAGCATGGTCACAATAACCCTTGTTCCAATCACAGCGGTCACAATCAACCAGATCCAGTAATCATGGATACATTCACATTGGTTCCAGTCGTCGCGGTCACAATCACACATATTCATGGTCATAGCCACACTGGTGTCATTGGTATTGATCACAACACCGTGGTCATAACAGTCGTAGTCACAGTTACTGTATTCGCAATCACGCTACGTCCAACATTCCTGCGGTCCAAAGCATCGTGACCCCAGTCAGCGTGGTCACAATTACCGCTGTCGTGAACATTCATGGTCACGCTCATCGTGGTCATATCACTAAGGGTCTAACTGTGGTTTGTGGGTCTAAAGGCAGTGAACCCACCCACACTGTTTCAGTCGTACGAGCCGGAAGTCGTTTATGTAGTTTAGATTTGTACCTAGGGCTGATGCAATTTGTGCACGAAAGGGCAGCACACTCATGGCGTCCTATTTCAACACATGAAGGGGGCCGAAGATGTCACACGATACTAAACTTCACTAGGTAAATAAATAACCCTACTCTGCACACATAAAATATTATGTACTATGTAGGCCTACAATACCAGACAACGGTACATGATGTAGCACATGCACATGCACATTAAACTACTGGGTTGACTTCCCCTAAATGTGCGGGTGTCGAAATGTGCACATTCTCACTGAAGCGTTGATAAACACATCACAACACACGTATAGCCCACACGCGCTGGACGGAGGAATGACACGTATACAAATATGTATCTGAATAGTGTACGTCGTAAAAAGCCAATATTGACTATTGAATACGACAGGGGGGGGGCGTGCATGTTACTGACTATGGTAGCCACAAGTCAGGCGGCTGAAATCAGTCATGGTTTCAGCCTGAACTTGCGACTGGTTAAGTTTATTCCAGTCAACTATTGCTTTAACAAAAACATTATTCTTAAATTGATCAGTGTGGGTTGTATACTATACGTAGCATCTGTTGCTATTGGTTGTATTTTGGTAAACCGTGAAAAACTCCTAAAATACATATGTAAGATAAATC
>OZ024861.1:26187127-26192127 GCA_964017155.1 Oasisia sp. SBJ-2009 | reverse complement strand
TGCCGTATGTTTCGTTCACGAAGGCGGTACTTGCACAAATTCCTGGCAATAGGTGTATGCGATGCAAACAGTATTTGTCTTAGTCTAACAATGAAACAGCCCAATTGTAATTGAGTATACCTGATGGAAATATATAACACATTGCCGTAGAATATATAAATGTATTGCTAAAGGCGAAAACATTATCCATATATACATGTGTACACATATCAGTATAAGTAAATGTTGCAGAAACGCGAGATTAGGCTGGAAATTTCACTTCGAAAAAATATATATATTGTGGTAGATTATTGACACCATCCATATTCCATTCCATAGATTCTCTGACAAAAAACACCGACCAGATGCTTCCGATCAATATATATATATATATATATATATATATATATATATATATATATATATATATATATATATATATATATATATATTTATATTTATATATATATATATATATATATATATATATATATATATATATATATATATATATATATATATATTATATATATGTCTTCACAGGATGGATAAATCACAAAGATCAATCGTATTTCAGCCTAATATAGGATTTGATATAGCTATATTCCTAAGCCATTAAATTCCCTTGTTATTATTACATTTAAAAAGTGATCTGAATGAAGCAATTGTCCCATGTTAATAGGTTGACTTTATTTTTAAATATTAAGTTAACGCATATCGATAGAGTATCATTTTGTTATCATTTGTTAGCGCATTAAACACCCATATCGTGAACAGGTCACTATGTCTGTGCATGGACTAACGTGTTTAATCCTATATGCTTATGCACAAAAATATAGAACTTACTTAGCTATTCTGAAACACAATTACTTTGGAGCTAACATATACTTCATATAATTATAAGTATATTAATTATAAGTATATGATGACATATCTGGCGGCTGCTTCCGCTTCTCTTTGTTAACCAGTGAATGAAATCTGCAAAGACAAATCATGATTGCTTTATACTAGCTATATCACTAAATACTTGTAAACAGCATTTGTTGGATCGGCTAGACAATTTATGTTTTTAAGTCGAATCTTGAAATCTTTAGAAGTGTCATCATGCTCAAAACTATCGCTTGGTTAGGTTAGAATCGTTGCTAGGATTTATTCTAACCCGCGCTGCAATGTAGACGTTGGCTTTAACTCGGTCTTACGCTGACGTGATATTTTATACATTTACTCATATAAAGTAATTAAAGGTTAGATAGTTAGTATGTGTCGGGGGTGGCTATTGGAGTGTGCGTGGGTTTCGGTCAAGTGTCGTTTACAGGTATTATGTCGCGTTGTTTATGGTCGAAGACGTAGAATAGGGTGGATTCGCTTTGAACCAGGTTGACCTTATATTGGTGACATTTAAGTGTATTCCTTCCGTTAAATATCGCACTACTAATATCTTTTCCTTCACGCTGTGGGGTCTCGGTATTCACAAAGTGAGTCGGGGGTGGATTGTGTCTGGATATATGCGGAGAAACTCCACCCCATTTCACTAGACAAAACCGGAAGTGTCTAACGTTAGACATGTTCAATGTACGTTGCGGCTTTGTCGGCGTCTATTTGTTGTTGCTCGCAAAAACCCTCGTTGGTTCCTCAGGTAAGTACAACAGAAGACGATATTTGTATCACCAAGATATTTTATACTAGACTGCCATAGCACTAAATCTACACGTTACACTATTTTAGTACCACAAACACATACGCCATATGTTCAATCAACAGAAGAAGAATCGAGGCGTGTTATAGCGTCAATGAAGGCGCCACTAACTGTGTACCGTTAATTACACCATAGCGGCAACGAAACATTTTAACGAGTTGGTATAGCATATTCAAATACAAAATTAATATAATGTGTACCAAGCAACTGCATGCATACATACTAGCAATGCGTCGTTATTGTTTGTATATTCATATTATTCAATGAATAATATGAATAATATCTAATCTAACCTGAAAAATGGTATTTGGTAAATTCGTAGTAAATCAGTCTATGCTCTGGTAGAGCTCTTCCGGAAATTGAATGTGTGTAGTGCATCTACTCACTAGGCGGCGTGCTGGTAGTTTTTATAGCTCCTACTTCACATAAGGTTCTGTGTTAAACATGAAACGTTTCAACGATATGCACATATAGGCATTGCCTAATGTTACCTATTTTACCATGAAGGTCAGTGGCGTAGCCAGAAGGGGGCCAGGGGCCACGACCCCCCAAACACGGAAACAATTAAGATGGTTGGGTTCGGAGGACCAATAACTGGCTGCCTGATTCATAGAGTCACAAAGTACAGTGGGTTTTAGGATGCTTGTGTACGATTTTCCTTCCCAGTCCTATTCTTTTCGCAAAAAAATCATAATTCACATTGGATTAAGTTAGGAATTATCCACTTCTTTCGCTGGCGGCAACAGAAGAGTTGACAGAGCAATGAAAATATCATTATTCTCGATGTGCACGATGGCTAATGGCTATTAAGAATTCAAAATAATAGTTGCCCGGTTACTAGATTAGGGTCAAATTGGATTTTGCTTTTAGTATTTTTTGGCATCACTGTCGTCAGGGGTGAGTTGACCATGATTTCCTTTTCCGTTGTCTTTATTCTTCCTCTCATTGTACTCTTGCTGCGTTCTCTGTCTGCATTCTCCAATTCCTTCTATCTAGCATTGTTTTCTATTCTTCTCCCACTTTTTCTAGGTCACTTTTAAAGTAATCCCCATCGCAATTCCGGCCTTCCATTTCCCCTCCACTTTCTGGACATCTGCCCTTTTTGCTAGTTTTTCATCTCCCAATCTTTCCACATGACCAGCTCATGTACTCCTCGCCAGTTTCTTCTTAGAACGGTCCATCATTCCAAACTCCACTCTCATGTTATCAAGTTTCTCTTATCAGCTCTCTTAACTCCCACGATTATTCTTACCAGATTGTGTTTCGCATACCTGTACACTTTCTCCTGTTGTTTCTCTGTTAGTGCCGTCGTCTCTAGTGCATTCATGTATGCCGGTGTAACACACGAGATGAACACATTTCCTTTACGTTTATGTGATATGCATCTATCACCTGTCACCCCTTCGCCTTTCTTCTAAGCATTTGGCCCGGATGTAATCCTCATTGTAACCAAAGCAATTAATCTAGTGGATTTTGCACTAGGAAAATGTCACTTCCTATCGTGAATTTATTAATTATACTACGCAATGTTACATTTGTGAAGTTACTGGTTGAAGGCCAAAGCTACATCATCTATGTTTTTTCATCAGTGTAAGTGATTACATGTTGGTATTTATCATGGTCTTTGTCAGAAGGTTTGGCAGAGTAGCGTGAGGAATATGGTGGCCGGCTATAGGCTGATGGTATGTAGGGGCATTGGGTTCATGTCTCTTTAATCATTGGTCAGTAAACTTGGTTGTCATGTCGGTATTCATTTTAAGCGAGTTGGGTTTGAATTATACACAAACACACACACACACACACACACACACACACACACACACACACACACACACACACACACACACACACTATTAATTACATACTTGAATACCCTTGTTGTTGCTTTAAGACTATAGCGCAAACATATAATGTTAGATAAAGAACGACGAAATGTTCAGTGTAATAGAAAGACGATATAATATGTACATCGAATTTCAGATTTCTATTTTGGCAGTTGGCCAGGAAGTGAAAAGTGACGTAAACTACGATATATGATCCATAATTATATCCAAACACTATTTCTTCTTAGAATGCTATTTGATTACGAACACAACTCACACAGTTTATTTTCATTTTAGTGAATAGATTTAACAAGATTGCCACCTAGGGAATCAAGTCTAGATGGCAGGTGGACAAGGAAGCCCTTTGGCTTATTGAGAGTCTAACCTATATATCTAAGTGTACCCCGTCCTTTTTAGGTATATGTCAATTTTTTTTTGAAACATATTAACACTACTTAACACAATCAGCTGATAACCTGTTCCATTCATTTACTGTTCTTTGTGAAAATGAGAATTGTCTAATATCTAGTCTACACTGCTTCTTTCGTAATGTAACTCCTTGTCCTCTGGTCCTTCTCGCTTCCTTAACCAAGACAAAATATATCTGGCAATATTTTCATACCCATTAAATACTTTAAATACTTCTATCTGATCTTCTCTCAGTCTCCTAGGTTTTAGTGTTGTTAAGCCACACTATTTTATACCTCTTTTCATAAGTAATATTCCTGATTTAAAAAAAAAAATTGGTTGCTCTCCTTTGTATACTTTCTAGCATATCAATATCCTTCTTGTGATATGGCCTCCATGCTTGTATGCAATATTCTAAATGAGGCCTAACTATTGTTTTGTACAGCAGTATTATTAGTTCTTTTTCCTTGTACACTATGTTTCGCCTAATTAATCCAAGAATTTGGTTTCCCTTCGCTGCTGCAATTCCACATTTCTCTGATACCTTCATATCAGCACTAATAGTTAATCCTAAGTCCTTTTCGTTTACGGTAGTATTTAGTACAGTACCACCCATTGTATATTGTGCATCTTCATTCTCATGTGCTGTGTGGAGGGACTTACACTTCCGAAAATTAAGCAGCATTTTCCAATCGTCAGACCATTCGGTAAACATATTACGATCATCTTGTACACGTAGTCTATCTGCATCATTTAATTTGTTTCTAAATATTTGCATTGTTTCGATTGATTGCAGACTGCGATTACGAAATCCAAGTGGAAACGTGCAACGAAACATACGCGGGGACCGACAGTATAATAGAACTGCAGTTGTTTAACGGCAAGACAAGAACTCCCTGGATACGTCTTGACAACATCGACACAGACGATTTTGAACAAGGAAGGTAACACGCTTAACTTCTTCAGGTGCTAGCGTCTAGCATCATCGTCGTGATTGACTTGTGTATTGATTATGCTCCACCATTTCTCACCGTAATATGTGTCTTGTATGTCTCTTTAAAGCAGCATTACATGTTTGTTGTTTCTGTTTCTTG
>OZ024861.1:26154627-26182127 GCA_964017155.1 Oasisia sp. SBJ-2009 | reverse complement strand
CCATTGTCTTTTTTCTTCGTGTCACTTTTCTCTTACTACGTTCTTTGTCAGCAGTCTCCAATTCTTTCTATTTATAATTTTTCCGTTCTTCTTCCACTCTTTCTAGGTCACTTTTAATGCAATTCCCCATCGCAATTTTAGTCTTCCTCGCCTCAGTCTCCCGTCCACTTTCTGGGCATCTGCTGTCTTTACCAACTTTCATCTCCAACTTTTTTCCACCTGAACAGCCCATGTACTCCTCACCCATTTATTCTTAGAACTTTCCTCCACTCCAACCTCCACTCCTATTTCGTCCATTTTCTCTTATCAGCTCCCTTAACTCCCACTAGTCTTCTTACCAGGTTTTTGTTTGGTTGTCGGATGGTCCCTCAAATGCAGAATCCTGACTACGCCACTGCACACACACACACACACACACACACACACACACACACACACACACACACACACACACACACACGCGCACGCGCACGCGCACGCGCACGCGCACGCGCACGCGCACGTGTAAGTTCGCAAATGTCATTCCCTATTGGTACGAGTGTCACAGGAAATAACCGTATTTGTTATTTCACAATAGATGTTTAACCAGCAAGCCTCCAAATGGTGTGGAGGTTTACAATACATTCACATTGCTCACACCAGTGTCAACCACCGATCTGTCCATAGTTTGGGTGGATAATCCACCTGGGATATTGACCTCAGGGTAAACTACTCATTTCGAAGTCACAACCCCTCCCCAATGACAAATCTGGAGTCTACTAATTAATCACATGTCACTTTGTCAAGGAACCCAGTGACAAATCTCCAGATCACGACCGTCAACCAACTCAAATCACTCACCAGCTGCCCGCTGCTGGCCTACTCTAGAAATTAACCATGAACGATCTTATCTGCTCTGGGGGGGGGGGGGCACAGTGACACAACCTTCAAGTTAAACATGTCGTCTTCCCAGACTTGTTTCCACTTATTCCTTTGTTCAACAGTTCTATTTTATATGTCCTGCCAGTGGACACAGGACTTTCTGTCGTGCAAGTAAATGGCAGCCAGTGGTCTAAGGCGGCTTCAGTGCAGCGGGCCAGCTTGTTACTCTAAGGGGAAATATTTACTTGTGGCGCCGTGCAACGGAGACAGATTCATTAAATGAATAAAACTTAACTGCTTTTATAGTGTATTGTATGACGCAAGGGACTGCAAATGGGCATATTAGCACTGAATGAGTAACTAATGTGCATCGGTGCTATATTTATGGTCGGTAATAAATCTGGAAATGTTAATAATATTTAAAAAATCATAGACATGTTTTAAACGGTTTACTAACCCGTTCGGTCGCAAGGTGGCAGCAGTGTTGTTTTGATTGCATTGTTATCAATCGGTTTACGTTAGGGACCTGCAAAAAAAAAAACATTAACTTTATCATGTTTATGGTGGTGCACGTTGATCGTATGTATAATAGGTAACAAGATACCGTTTACAGAATTTAAATATATTTATACATTCAAAACTGATGGCAATTATAACTTTCTGAAAATGATACCAAATGTGTGACCACTGGACAGCCTGCTGTGTAGCATACGTTCATACTGCGTCTGGATCACTCAACTGAAATGCATTCGCAAACTGCTATAACCTTATATTTTGTCAGATATATTTGTAAAAACTATTTTTTTGACCTCAATGTAGTGTGACATTGAGACGGGTATGACTTTGAAATAGCATTTTATATTCAATATCGGCTATATTATTTAGTCTATTTTCTGGATTATTTGTCGGACTTTTAGCAACTTTTTCTATTCAACTATCTTTAAGGTCCAATAAATTGTTCTGCACCCACGATGGAATCCAGTGTACTCTTAACATAACTTACTATTTTCTTGTGAGACTTTTCAGCAACGTATTTTATGTAAGTATTAACGGGCTCAGTACAAATACCGTTTTGCGACATTCTTCAATAACCTTTACATATGCTTTATTAGCAGATTGACATATAGTACATATTTCTGTAGCAGATCTGTTTGTCAACCCTGACATATAACTTGGCGATGTTTCTCTGTAAATAAATTTAACACGAACCAGTCACCATAAGTAGCGTATTGATTAGCATAGGAAATACCACTATACCAATATTTATTGATAACGGGCTCAAATGAGCACATAAATTTAAAATATTAACCTGATTAGAAATATTATGTATTTAAATATACATTCACGCCAAAATAGTGTCTTTAAATAGCATCGTGTTCAACGATGCGGTTAGATTATGTAATATATTACTATAAAAATGACCGTCATTGCGTCAGCGCAATCTTAAACAATTGGTGGGTAAATATTCGAAACAACACAATGCGCTACATGCGATTTGTATGACATTCGTACGTCTTCTTATTAAATATTCATCAAATCACTAGCCAAATTTCAGAAAACTTCCTTAACGTGCTACGTTAAGGAAAAATTAAATAATTTACAATTCATACGGTGGCATTCTCTGTCATCTTGGGTCTCAAAAAAAATAGTTTCACCGTCATACGATTAATGCGAGATTCTTAAAAGGAATTTCCCTTTCCGCATGAGCAGAAAGTCTAGTGGACACAAATTGCAGCCGACCTACCGACGCGCCCATAACGGATTTGCAGGTCCCTATTTACGCGGAACAATTTAGGATACTTGTGCAGTTTTGTACTTTAGGTGCTGTTTCAGTAAGATAAATAACTCTTACGGAAAATGCATCATTAAACACAATCCTTTGTTAAATTTAATTTTTTTTTCAAAACGCAAATATCCATTGCCGTTTTACCGAGACGTGGTGTTGAAAATGTTCATAAAGTAAAGATAACTGTTAACGAAAAAAATATGTAATACTGCAAAATCGGATTTAAGAGCTTTTAACAACGTTAATGAAAGGGTCTCCTGATTTTGAATGTATGGTCTCTGTCTCTCTCCCTCTCCCTCTCCCTCTCCCTCTCCCTCTCCCTCTCCCTCTCCCTCTCCCTCTCCCTCTCCCTCTCCCTCTCCCTCTCCCTCTCCCTCTCCCTCTCCCTCTCCCTCTCCCTCTCCCTCTCCCTCTCCCTCTCCCTCTCCCTCTCCCTCTCCCTCTCCCTCTCCCTCTCCCTCTCTCCCTCTCCCTCTCCCTCTCCCTCTTCCTCTCCCTCTCCCTCTGCCTCTCTCCCTACCCTCTCTCCCTACCCTCTCTCCCTACCCTCTCTCCCTTCCCTCTCTCCCTACCCTCTCTCCCTTGCCTCTCTCCCTTCCCTCTCTCCCTTCCCTCTCTCCCTTCCCTCTCTCCCTACCCTCTCTCCCTTCCCTCTCTCCCTTCCCTCTCTCCCTTCCCTCTCTCCCTTCCCTCTCTCCCTTCCCTCTCTCCCTTCCCTCTCTCCCTTCCCTCTCTCCCTTCCCTCTCTCCCTTCCCTCTCTCCCTACCCTCTCTCCCTACCCTCTCTCCCTACCCTCTCTCCCTACCCTCTCTCCCTTCCCTCTCTCCCTTCCCTCTCTCCCTACCCTCTCTCCCTTCCCTCTCTCCCTTCCCTCTCTCCCTTCCCTCTCTCCCTACCCTCTCTCCCTACCCTCTCTCCCTACCCTCTCTCCCTACCCTCTCTCCCTTCCCTCTCTCCCTTCCCTCTCTCCCTACCCTCTCTAGCCCTCTCGCTACCCTCTCTAGGAATGCAGTAGTAATACTTGTCTGAAATAATAGGCAACATCACATATACCTAATTAAACATTATGGCCCACAGAAAAAACTACTGGGGAAATGGAACCCTGCCCTAAATGCAGCTACACGGCTACGGTAACATATGTTATTCGCAGAACTGAATCAGTGCACATTGTCACAGATGACTGAAACACGATATTGTGACTGACGACGTCACATCACACTGTAATCACGTCAGTGTATAGCTGTGATAGTTACAGCTACACTACGTTTATGGGACAAGTCGAGACTCGTTCGACGTCACACTCCAGTCAAGACAAAGGCAGATGCACAATGCGACTTGTTGTTCCGGTCGCGCATGGCTGGATCCTGATTCACCGAACCGTGACGACAACAAGACGGCCATTCTGATTTATCCCGCCTCTACTGCCAATCGTTTGATAACTCATAACTTCGAGGTAATTGTTAATTAGCCAGGAACTGAGTGACGAAAAGAGTGACACCTTTTCACATATATAATGATCGCCTTTTGCAGGACGTCAATCAGTCAAACAGCGACATAGAAGAGAGTCGGACTATTGGCGGCAGATTGTCACCCGAACGAACCACTATTTGAGAGCCTTACGATCGAAACGCAGCTACAACTTCGACGATACATTTCGTAAGTTTCTACTAGATCGTATCAATTATTTATCGATGTTATAAAGAAAAAATTATATTGATGTGATTGTTCTTACTTATTTATATATTTTATTTAAAGTAGTCGTATATTTTATCATCATCGTTTGGTGCATGAGAATGTTTTGTCATGTGAATGTACTAGCACCACGACTATCATTACACATTCCTATGTTTTATTGGAACACATGGCAATACAGCTATCTTATCTTATCTTATCTGTGCCAAGAGATCACTTGAATAGTTTCGCAGAATATATTATTTCATCCTGTGTCACGATTGTACGTTGCTTCCATTACGCGCGTGCCGGGAGAAGTCTTGTAGCCGTTGACGTTTTTTTTACGTCAATGCTTGTAGCTATGTTGTTAGGCTAAATATGGGGATACCAGGCAAACTTTATTTTAAGATTTGAGCACTCCTCTGCAGTTGCAATGCGTGAGAAATACTTCTGGTTTTGCAACGTTGGCTTGGTTGGCGCAAAATAATAATCGTACGATGGCATCAGTTTTTGTTTTCGTGGGATCGTCGATGTCTGTGTTTCGAGTTCATTGCGTGATCACTTCTATGGTGAACGTGCCACTGTAAACACAACCTGGAGTTGCTGCACCACTCAGTGTTAGCGTACAACTTTGATTATTATTTGATTGATTTGTCTGCTCAATTTTGATCATTTTGATGTACTTGATGAACTAATCGTGTCTATTCGACAGGATCTTCATCGACCTTCACGATGCGTCTCGCTTGTGCTGTGCCGTTGGTGACGCTGCTACTGGTGATGTGTGCCGTGGAGATCCGTGGTCATGGCCGACTGAGGGTTCCTCCTTCGCGGACCAGTATGTGGCGTGACGGATTCAGTACTCCTGCCAACTATAACGACAATGAACTGTTCTGCGGCGGTTCTTGGGTAAGTTCCTGAAGTTGCTCCATGACGCACAGTATGTGGAAATGTATTTACATCCTCGTGTGTGCTCGCGAGCTGAATACGCAGCTCTATATGTATCTCTTTGTCTGTCTGTCTGTCTGTCTGTCTGTCTGTCTCTCTCTCTCTCTGTCTGTCTGTCTGTATGTCTGTCTGTCTGTCTGTCTGTCTGTCTGTCTGTCTGTCTGTCTGTCTCTGTCTCTCTCTCTCTCTGTCTCTCTCTCTCTCTGTCTCTCTCTGTCTCTCTCTCTGTCTGTATATCTGTCTCTGTCTGTCTGTCTGTCTGTCTGCCTGCCCGTCTCTGTCTCTGTCTCTGTCTCTGTCTCTGTCTCTGTCTCTGTCTCTGTCTCTGTCTCTGTCTCTGTCTCTGTCTCTGTCTCTGTCTCTGTCTCTGTCTCTGTCTCTGTCTCTGTCTCTGTCTCTGTCTCTGTCTCTGTCTCTGTCTCTGTCTCTGTCTCTGTCTCTGTCTCTGTCTCTGTCTCTGTCTCTGTCTCTGTCTCTGTCTCTGTCTCTGTCTCTGTCTCTGTCTCTGTCTCTGTCTCTGTCTCTGTCTCTGTCTCTGTCTCTGTCTCTGTCTCTCTCTCTGTCTCTGTCTCTGTCTCTGTCTCTGTCTCTGTCTCTGTCTCTGTCTCTGTCTCTGTCTCTGTCTCTGTCTCTGTCTCTGTCTCTGTCTCTGTCTCTGTCTCTGTCTCTGTCTCTGTCTCTGTCTCTGTCTCTGTCTCTGTCTCTGTCTCTGTCTCTGTCTCTGTCTCTGTCTCTGTCTCTGTCTCTGTCTCTGTCTCTGTCTCTGTCTCTGTCTCTGTCTCTGTCTCTGTCTCTGTCTCTGTCTCTGTCTCTGTCTCTGTCTCTGTCTCTGTCTCTGTCTCTGTCTCTGTCTCTGTCTCTGTCTCTGTCTCTGTCTCTGTCTCTGTCTCTGTCTCTGTCTCTGTCTCTGTCTCTGTCTCTGTCTCTGTCTCTGTCTCTGTCTCTGTCTCTGTCTCTGTCTCTGTCTCTGTCTCTGTCTCTGTCTCTGTCTCTGTCTCTGTCTCTGTCTCTGTCTCTGTCTCTGTCTCTGTCTCTGTCTCTGTCTCTGTCTCTGTCTCTGTCTCTGTCTCTGTCTCTGTCTCTGTCTCTGTCTCTGTCTCTGTCTCTGTCTCTGTCTCTGTCTCTGTCTCTGTCTCTGTCTCTGTCTCTGTCTCTGTCTCTGTCTCTGTCTATCTGTCTCTATGTCTGTCTCTATGTCTGTCTCTATGTCTGTCTCTATGTCTGTCTTTATCTACCTCTGTCTATCTGTCTCTATGTCTGTCTCTATGTCTGTCTTTATCTACCTCTGTCTCTCTCCTATCTATATCGCTCTCTCGTAACTGCAATAGATAAAGTAGTTCAACTGTTATTTGACACTAAACATATTTGTTCTTTGTTTGTATGTTTATTAGTTTCATTCCATTAAGAGTTTTCACATCTTCAAAATCAAATGCTACAATTCGGTAGTGGCTTCTTGCTAATCACTCACGTACAAATGCATGTCAAACTCCTAAAGTCAATCTTGTCAAAAGTACCTTCAACCTAACCATAAAACTAACACTAAACCTTACTCCACATAACAGTAATACAACAATGGGCATTTTTATGTGAGTGGTTAGCAAGAAGCCACAATCACACAACGGAAATAGATGACGCCTAATACTGTAAACTCAGTCCTAATACTGTAAACTCAGTCCACACTCAATTCGACGTGTCGTTATTGTAGTATCAGAATGTACTGAACGGTGGGAAGTGCGGCGTCTGTGGCGATCCCTGGGGAAAGCCGAATCCCCAGTTCGTGGCTGGTGGGAAATATGCCAATGGAATCATCACACGCACTTACAAGGAGGGTCAGGTAAGAAAACGAAATCATACTTTTTATTAGAAAATATATTTTCATTGCTTATTTTGATGCGCAACGGGTAATTACAAGAACATTATATATGTTTGCGAATTTACTACACCTGTCTGTAGGTTACAATAAATATTTTTTGAACTTCATCACTATAACCTGTTTATTGTGTCAATACACTTCAAGCTGGTCAAGTGTCGCGCGTGCTACGATTACACGCAAGAAACTATTCTTATTGCGTTTTTAGTTAATTTATATGTCTCAAGGTAAAAAAGTTATTTCATGAAATGTCATCGAAATTACAACAAAGCTGTTTTTCACTATAATATGTAAAAATGCTCATATACTTCCCTCCCAAATATGGTTTACCGATGCACAACAATCTATTAGTTGATCATTTCGGTAATTATAAAAACTAGCGGATCTGTTACTAATTGACGGAATGTGAAAATGTTTGTCACGTGGCTCATTTCCACCTCAATAATCAAACGTGAGATGACGTCTTCTAAACACCGCGTTACATTGCCAACAAACAATTCCCACAAACTCTTACATCAGAAATATATCTAGGGTTTATTAAAGCACATTTCTGCTGAAATCACAAAAATAATAACGTGTCTTGCTCGTGTTACAGGAGATAGCAGTAGCCGTTGACGTCACAGCACCACATGGCGGTTGGTTCGAGTTCCGAATATGTCCGAACAATGACTTCCGGGTTCCGGTCACGCACGAATGTCTCAACAGAAACTTGCTCCCCCTGGCGGACGGAACCGGTTACCGAGTGTACCTGGACATCAAACAACCCGCCGGATTCAAGAATGCCACCCTTCGTTTGCCGACGGGACTTGTCTGCACGCAGTGTGTGCTGCAGTGGAGGTGGCATACGGGTAAGTCACGACGCACGCGCTCAGACACACACACACACACACACACACACACATACACATACATACACACATGTATATATATATATATATATATATATATATATATATATATATATATATATATACATACATAATAGCAGTAATTTCGTCCTATAATATGTGTGTTACAATGCTACAAAGGTTTCACACACACACACACACACACACACACACACACACACACACACACACACACACACACACACACACACACACACACACACACACACACACACACACACACACACACACACACACACACACACACACACACACACACACACACACACACACACACACACACACACACACACACACACACACACACACACACATATATATATATAATAACAGTAATTTCGTCCTATAATATGTATGTTACAATGCTAGAAAGGTTTCGCACGCACACATACACACATACACACACACGCCCGCACGCACGCGTACATTGTAAATTGTAAATACACACATATATTATAGACCGAAATTATTGGCATTATTATGTATTATAAAATACAACTTGAATACCCGTTTACATGTTACTGTTTTAGAGGCTATTTCCTCAGTCAGTTGTATTAATTATTTAATTATGCTTAGTGTGTGGTTTACCGAGCTTCATGGGTTGATAAAATTAGTATATTATGTTACAATATGCGAGTAGGTCATGTTTGCTATATCATGTATAAATATATCTAAGCCAACATTTGAATAATTATCTGATGGAACCATCAATAAAAAGTCCTCGATAAGTCAACTGCGTCGTTGTGCGTTTGTTACGTGACAATTTCGTTCTGGTTGGCAATCTTATCTGTTTAAATACGTGGTAGTTCTAACTGCTATGTGGTATCACCGTCACAGGGAACAATTGGGGAACTGGTGAGGATGGCCGATCGTGCGTTGGCTGCGGACTACAGGAAGAGTTCTACGGCTGCGCAGATGTCGAGATCGTCGCACATCCGGTTACGTTGACCCTTCAGGCGGCCGCAGGAGAACCATCGAGCACAACACCGCCACCAGCCGCGAAGACAACACAACCGCCTTCCGATCGACCTGCCAAGAATTCACTACCTCCTAAGGAAGAGAGACCGACCACCCAGCCACCAATATGGCTACCGGGTGTTGTCACAGCCTCACCTGCCAAGCCATGGGTGCCGGATGTTGTCACTGCTGCCCCTGCGAAGCAACAGCTCCCAATTCTGGCCGCCAAAGACTGCGGCGTTACAGATGGTTACGAAGACAACAAGATCTTGGACAGGTTAGCGGTTTTTCTCTAATGACAACTATTCAGACGGCTAATCACATGAATATATTTCGACGTTTATCTCAGTCAATCGGCAATTCAATATCTTAAAACACTGCACTCAACTTAAACACTATTTTAGTTCTTTTTTTATCAGTTTTAAACACTACATAATGGGACATTTTTTCGTCGAAATCCGTGAACAGACAAGACAGACAGATAGACAATGAGCGTACTTAGTGTGTACTCTTCGCCGGCGAATTGAAATGTATGTATTGAGCATCTTGTACGTGGCGCTTTCTTCGTTCCATGGGGTGCTAATGCTACAACAAGTATTCTTTTTTAAATAAAAACATCGTTCGACCATTCGTTATAATTGTTTTCTTTGTCCGACAGGTGGTGCCGGGTGAACTGTCCTCTCGGCCACTGTCCGGCGATGCTGTGCCGGTGCGGGCCTCGTCCCGCCATTCGGAAGGTGTGTAAGACGACAAAGGTCGGGCCGTGGAAGAACGCCAACCTCGACCCGTGGTGCGCCCGTAACTGTGCGGCCGGACTCTGTCCAGCGACTCACTGCACGTGTGAGATAGTCACCTTCCGGCCGATGTGAGCAACGCCGAGTAGACACTACGTTCCTCGACCGATGGTTTCAAGGAGTGCGTTCGTGTGACATTCATTGAACGGTTTTAAGAGTCGCGTTCATGTGGCATTCGTTGAACAGTTTTAAGAGTCGCGTTCATGTGACATTCGTTGAACAGTTTTAAGAGTCGCGTTCATGTGACATTCGTTGAATAGTTTCAAGAGTCGCGTTCATGTGACATTCGTTGAACGGTTTCAAGAGTCGCGTTTATGTGACATTCGTTCAGTCGTCTCAAGAGTCGCGTTCATGTGACATTCGTTGAACGCTTTCAAGGGTCGCTTTCGTGTGATATTCATTGAACGGTTTGAACAGTTGTTCGTGTGACGTTCATATTGGACCCCCACGATTATATAGCTCAATACTTTCACAGAAACGAAACTTTTAAATAGGAATTTGTTTTTGTAATTTGTTTACCAATACCCTGTTCATTTATTTTGCTTTCCCACTAAATAATCTGTGTTGGACTTCACAAAATGTTAACACAATTCATCAAAACAATATCAATCTATGTTATAATCAAGCAAGTTGCATATTGTAATTTGGAGAATTGTTTATTGCTGTTTTCGACATCAAAACTGATTTACAATTGCATTTTTGGCATAACATTTCGGTGTATTGTAGTTTTGTTCTTGACAAAATAATCACCATCGTGTTTCTGTATAGATTACTAGTATATAGGTTTATGTGCACGTTTGTAGTGATATGTCCACATACGTACGCTCTAGGTTTCGTAATATTGAAGTCTTCTTGGATGATATATTAAAGCTATTCGTATATTTTATATATGTTTTACTTACTTATTATATACACATACCTTAAATACTTTAATCAATGTATTTAGAAATAGCAGACACCACTTTATTTGGTACCGTTACTAATGCGGGCTCTTTTTGGATGGGATTCAAAAACTATAAGTGTATTATTTGTTCGGACCTGCGAGTTCTAAAGAGGTTGCTTATAAATGTCTAAACGCAATAGGCCTACTTATAAGCACATTTTTCATATGACAGTCATTGTTAGCCATTTGTTTTGTGGAGAAACCCTCATTGTCGGGCTCATCCACGTGAAGCTCAGCAGTTAAAGCAGTCCAATCCTAAGTAGTCTAAAGACGTCAAGGCTGACGGCGGCTCTCTGGGTGAGACATGATCTACATGCTACTTCCCCCAAACAAACACACGAACACACGAACACACGAACACACGAACACACGAACACACGAACACACGAACACACGAACACACGAACACACGAGCACACGAGCACACGAGCACACGAGCACACGAGCACACGAGCACACGAGCACACGAGCACACGAGCACACGAGCACACGAGCACACGAGCACACGAGCACACGAGCACACGAGCACACGAGCACACGAGCACACGAGCACACGAGCACACGAGCACACGAGCACACGAGCACACGAGCACACGAGCACACGAGCACACGAGCACTCGAGCACACGAGCACTCGAGCACTCGAGCACACGAGCACACGAGCACACGAACACACGAACTCACGAACACACGAACACACGAACACACACAAAACCAAAAAAAAAAAAAAACACAAACACACACAAACGCACAAACACATAAACACACACGCACACAAACACACACATACATACATACATACACAAACACACACACACAAACACACACACACACTCACGCACACTCACACACACACGCACGCGCACACACACACACACACCCATACGCGCACGCGCACGAGCACGAACACGAATACACATACACACACACACACACACACACACACACACACACGCACGCACGCACGCACGCACGCACGCACGCACGCACACACACACACACACACACAGTGGCATAGCATGGCTCTCGTAATCCCGGAAGAAATTTGGATGGTAGGGAACGAAGAACCGACAACTGGGTGCCTGGTTCATTGAGTCATCAAGTACAGTGGGTTTCAGGATGCCTGTGTAAGATTGTCCTTCCCATTCCCATCCTTTCGCAAAAAAATCATCATTCAAATAGGATTAAGTAAGGAATTCTCAACTTTTGTCGCTGGCTGCAGCATAAGAGTTGACAGAGAAATAAAAATGTCATTATTCTCGATGTGCTTAATGGCAAATGGCTATTAAGGATTAAAAATTATAGTTGACCGGTTACTAGACTATGGTCAAATTGCATTTTGTTGTTAGTGTTTTTTTGGCATCACTGTCGTCAGAGGTGAGTTGACCATGATTTTATTTTCCATTGTCTTTTTTCTTCGTGTAACTTTTCTCTTACTACGTTCTTTGTCAGCAGTCTCCAATTCTTTCTATTTATAATTTTTCCGTTCTTCTTCCACTCTTTCTAGGTCACTTTTAATGCAATTCCCCATCGCAATTTTAGTCTTCCTCGCCTCAGTCTCCCGTCCACTTTCTGGGCATCTGCTGTCTTTACCAACTTTCATCTCCAACTTTTTTCCACCTGAACAGCCCATGTACTCCTCACCCATTTATTCTTAGAACTTTCCTCCACTCCAACCTCCACTCCTATTTCGTCCATTTTCTCTTATCAGCTCCCTTAACTCCCACTAGTCTTCTTACCAGGTTTTTGTTTGGTTGTCGGATGGTCCCTCAAATGCAGAATCCTGACTACGCCACTGCACACACACACACACACACACACACACACACACACACACACACACACACACACACGCACACGCGCACGCGCACGCGCACGCGCACGCGCACGCGCACGCGCACGTGTAAGTTCGCAAATGTCATTCCCTATTGGTACGAGTGTCACAGGAAATAACCGTATTTGTTATTTCACAATAGATGTTTAACCAGCAAGCCTCCAAATGGTGTGGAGGTTTACAATACATTCACATTGCTCACACCAGTGTCAACCACCGATCTGTCCATAGTTTGGGTGGATAATCCACCTGGGATATTGACCTCAGGGTAAACTACTCATTTCGAAGTCACAACCCCTCCCCAATGACAAATCTGGAGTCTACTAATTAATCACATGTCACTTTGTCAAGGAACCCAGTGACAAATCTCCAGATCACGACCGTCAACCAACTCAAATCACTCACCAGCTGCCCGCTGCTGGCCTACTCTAGAAATTAACCATGAACGATCTTATCTGCTCTGGGGGGGGGGGCACAGTGACACAACCTTCAAGTTAAACATGTCGTCTTCCCAGACTTGTTTCCACTTATTCCTTTGTTCAACAGTTCTATTTTATATGTCCTGCCAGTGGACACAGGACTTTCTGTCGTGCAAGTAAATGGCAGCCAGTGGTCTAAGGCGGCTTCAGTGCAGCGGGCCAGCTTGTTACTCTAAGGGGAAATATTTACTTGTGGCGCCGTGCAACGGAGACAGATTCATTAAATGAATAAAACTTAACTGCTTTTATAGTGTATTGTATGACGCAAGGGACTGCAAATGGGCATATTAGCACTGAATGAGTAACTAATGTGCATCGGTGCTATATTTATGGTCGGTAATAAATCTGGAAATGTTAATAATATTTAAAAAATCATAGACATGTTTTAAACGGTTTACTAACCCGTTCGGTCGCAAGGTGGCAGCAGTGTTGTTTTGATTGCATTGTTATCAATCGGTTTACGTTAGGGACCTGCAAAAAAAAAAACATTAACTTTATCATGTTTATGGTGGTGCACGTTGATCGTATGTATAATAGGTAACAAGATACCGTTTACAGAATTTAAATATATTTATACATTCAAAACTGATGGCAATTATAACTTTCTGAAAATGATACCAAATGTGTGACCACTGGACAGCCTGCTGTGTAGCATACGTTCATACTGCGTCTGGATCACTCAACTGAAATGCATTCGCAAACTGCTATAACCTTATATTTTGTCAGATATATTTGTAAAAACTATTTTTTTGACCTCAATGTAGTGTGACATTGAGACGGGTATGACTTTGAAATAGCATTTTATATTCAATATCGGCTATATTATTTAGTCTATTTTCTGGATTATTTGTCGGACTTTTAGCAACTTTTTCTATTCAACTATCTTTAAGGTCCAATAAATTGTTCTGCACCCACGATGGAATCCAGTGTACTCTTAACATAACTTACTATTTTCTTGTGAGACTTTTCAGCAACGTATTTTATGTAAGTATTAACGGGCTCAGTACAAATACCGTTTTGCGACATTCTTCAATAACCTTTACATATGCTTTATTAGCAGATTGACATATAGTACATATTTCTGTAGCAGATCTGTTTGTCAACCCTGACATATAACTTGGCGATGTTTCTCTGTAAATAAATTTAACACGAACCAGTCACCATAAGTAGCGTATTGATTAGCATAGGAAATACCACTATACCAATATTTATTGATAACGGGCTCAAATGAGCACATAAATTTAAAATATTAACCTGATTAGAAATATTATGTATTTAAATATACATTCACGCCAAAATAGTGTCTTTAAATAGCATCGTGTTCAACGATGCGGTTAGATTATGTAATATATTACTATAAAAATGACCGTCATTGCGTCAGCGCAATCTTAAACAATTGGTGGGTAAATATTCGAAACAACACAATGCGCTACATGCGATTTGTATGACATTCGTACGTCTTCTTATTAAATATTCATCAAATCACTAGCCAAATTTCAGAAAACTTCCTTAACGTGCTACGTTAAGGAAAAATTAAATAATTTACAATTCATACGGTGGCATTCTCTGTCATCTTGGGTCTCAAAAAAAATAGTTTCACCGTCATACGATTAATGCGAGATTCTTAAAAGGAATTTCCCTTTCCGCATGAGCAGAAAGTCTAGTGGACACAAATTGCAGCCGACCTACCGACGCGCCCATAACGGATTTGCAGGTCCCTATTTACGCGGAACAATTTAGGATACTTGTGCAGTTTTGTACTTTAGGTGCTGTTTCAGTAAGATAAATAACTCTTACGGAAAATGCATCATTAAACACAATCCTTTGTTAAATTTAATTTTTTTTTCAAAACGCAAATATCCATTGCCGTTTTACCGAGACGTGGTGTTGAAAATGTTCATAAAGTAAAGATAACTGTTAACGAAAAAAATATGTAATACTGCAAAATCGGATTTAAGAGCTTTTAACAACGTTAATGAAAGGGTCTCCTGATTTTGAATGTATGGTCTCTGTCTCTCTCCCTCTCCCTCTCCCTCTCCCTCTCCCTCTCCCTCTCCCTCTCCCTCTCCCTCTCCCTCTCCCTCTCCCTCTCCCTCTCCCTCTCCCTCTCCCTCTCCCTCTCCCTCTCCCTCTCTCCCTCTCCCTCTCCCTCTCCCTCTTCCTCTCCCTCTCCCTCTGCCTCTCTCCCTACCCTCTCTCCCTACCCTCTCTCCCTACCCTCTCTCCCTTCCCTCTCTCCCTACCCTCTCTCCCTTGCCTCTCTCCCTTCCCTCTCTCCCTTCCCTCTCTCCCTTCCCTCTCTCCCTACCCTCTCTCCCTTCCCTCTCTCCCTTCCCTCTCTCCCTTCCCTCTCTCCCTTCCCTCTCTCCCTTCCCTCTCTCCCTTCCCTCTCTCCCTTCCCTCTCTCCCTTCCCTCTCTCCCTTCCCTCTCTCCCTACCCTCTCTCCCTACCCTCTCTCCCTACCCTCTCTCCCTACCCTCTCTCCCTTCCCTCTCTCCCTTCCCTCTCTCCCTACCCTCTCTCCCTTCCCTCTCTCCCTTCCCTCTCTCCCTTCCCTCTCTCCCTACCCTCTCTCCCTACCCTCTCTCCCTACCCTCTCTCCCTACCCTCTCTCCCTTCCCTCTCTCCCTTCCCTCTCTCCCTACCCTCTCTAGCCCTCTCGCTACCCTCTCTAGGAATGCAGTAGTAATACTTGTCTGAAATAATAGGCAACATCACATATACCTAATTAAACATTATGGCCCACAGAAAAAACTACTGGGGAAATGGAACCCTGCCCTAAATGCAGCTACACGGCTACGGTAACATATGTTATTCGCAGAACTGAATCAGTGCACATTGTCACAGATGACTGAAACACGATATTGTGACTGACGACGTCACATCACACTGTAATCACGTCAGTGTATAGCTGTGATAGTTACAGCTACACTACGTTTATGGGACAAGTCGAGACTCGTTCGACGTCACACTCCAGTCAAGACAAAGGCAGATGCACAATGCGACTTGTTGTTCCGGTCGCGCATGGCTGGATCCTGATTCACCGAACCGTGACGACAACAAGACGGCCATTCTGATTTATCCCGCCTCTACTGCCAATCGTTTGATAACTCATAACTTCGAGGTAATTGTTAATTAGCCAGGAACTGAGTGACGAAAAGAGTGACACCTTTTCACATATATAATGATCGCCTTTTGCAGGACGTCAATCAGTCAAACAGCGACATAGAAGAGAGTCGGACTATTGGCGGCAGATTGTCACCCGAACGAACCACTATTTGAGAGCCTTACGATCGAAACGCAGCTACAACTTCGACGATACATTTCGTAAGTTTCTACTAGATCGTATCAATTATTTATCGATGTTATAAAGAAAAAATTATATTGATGTGATTGTTCTTACTTATTTATATATTTTATTTAAAGTAGTCGTATATTTTATCATCATCGTTTGGTGCATGAGAATGTTTTGTCATGTGAATGTACTAGCACCACGACTATCATTACACATTCCTATGTTTTATTGGAACACATGGCAATACAGCTATCTTATCTTATCTTATCTGTGCCAAGAGATCACTTGAATAGTTTCGCAGAATATATTATTTCATCCTGTGTCACGATTGTACGTTGCTTCCATTACGCGCGTGCCGGGAGAAGTCTTGTAGCCGTTGACGTTTTTTTTACGTCAATGCTTGTAGCTATGTTGTTAGGCTAAATATGGGGATACCAGGCAAACTTTATTTTAAGATTTGAGCACTCCTCTGCAGTTGCAATGCGTGAGAAATACTTCTGGTTTTGCAACGTTGGCTTGGTTGGCGCAAAATAATAATCGTACGATGGCATCAGTTTTTGTTTTCGTGGGATCGTCGATGTCTGTGTTTCGAGTTCATTGCGTGATCACTTCTATGGTGAACGTGCCACTGTAAACACAACCTGGAGTTGCTGCACCACTCAGTGTTAGCGTACAACTTTGATTATTATTTGATTGATTTGTCTGCTCAATTTTGATCATTTTGATGTACTTGATGAACTAATCGTGTCTATTCGACAGGATCTTCATCGACCTTCACGATGCGTCTCGCTTGTGCTGTGCCGTTGGTGACGCTGCTACTGGTGATGTGTGCCGTGGAGATCCGTGGTCATGGCCGACTGAGGGTTCCTCCTTCGCGGACCAGTATGTGGCGTGACGGATTCAGTACTCCTGCCAACTATAACGACAATGAACTGTTCTGCGGCGGTTCTTGGGTAAGTTCCTGAAGTTGCTCCATGACGCACAGTATGTGGAAATGTATTTACATCCTCGTGTGTGCTCGCGAGCTGAATACGCAGCTCTATATGTATCTCTTTGTCTGTCTGTCTGTCTGTCTGTCTGTCTGTCTCTCTCTCTCTCTCTGTCTGTCTGTCTGTATGTCTGTCTGTCTGTCTGTCTGTCTGTCTGTCTGTCTCTGTCTCTCTCTCTCTGTCTCTCTCTCTCTCTGTCTCTCTCTGTCTCTCTCTCTGTCTGTATATCTGTCTCTGTCTGTCTGTCTGTCTGTCTGCCTGCCCGTCTCTGTCTCTGTCTCTGTCTCTGTCTCTGTCTCTGTCTCTGTCTCTGTCTCTGTCTCTGTCTCTGTCTCTGTCTCTGTCTCTGTCTCTGTCTCTGTCTCTGTCTCTGTCTCTGTCTCTGTCTCTGTCTCTGTCTCTGTCTCTGTCTCTGTCTCTGTCTCTGTCTCTGTCTCTGTCTCTGTCTCTGTCTCTGTCTCTGTCTCTGTCTCTGTCTCTGTCTCTGTCTCTGTCTCTGTCTCTGTCTCTGTCTCTGTCTCTGTCTCTGTCTCTGTCTCTGTCTCTGTCTCTGTCTCTGTCTCTGTCTCTGTCTCTGTCTCTGTCTCTGTCTCTGTCTCTGTCTCTGTCTCTGTCTCTGTCTCTGTCTCTGTCTCTGTCTCTGTCTCTGTCTCTGTCTCTGTCTCTGTCTCTGTCTCTGTCTCTGTCTCTGTCTCTGTCTCTGTCTCTGTCTCTGTCTCTGTCTCTGTCTCTGTCTCTGTCTCTGTCTCTGTCTCTGTCTCTGTCTCTGTCTCTGTCTCTGTCTCTGTCTCTGTCTCTGTCTCTGTCTCTGTCTCTGTCTCTGTCTCTGTCTCTGTCTCTGTCTCTGTCTCTGTCTCTGTCTCTGTCTCTGTCTCTGTCTCTGTCTCTGTCTCTGTCTCTGTCTCTGTCTCTGTCTCTGTCTCTGTCTCTGTCTCTGTCTCTGTCTCTGTCTCTGTCTCTGTCTCTGTCTCTGTCTCTGTCTCTGTCTCTGTCTCTGTCTCTGTCTCTGTCTCTGTCTCTGTCTCTGTCTCTGTCTCTGTCTCTGTCTCTGTCTCTGTCTCTGTCTCTGTCTCTGTCTCTGTCTCTGTCTCTGTCTCTGTCTCTGTCTCTGTCTCTGTCTCTGTCTCTGTCTCTGTCTCTGTCTCTGTCTCTGTCTCTGTCTCTGTCTCTGTCTCTGTCTCTGTCTCTGTCTCTGTCTCTGTCTCTGTCTCTGTCTCTGTCTCTGTCTCTGTCTCTGTCTCTGTCTCTGTCTCTGTCTCTGTCTCTGTCTCTGTCTCTGTCTCTGTCTCTGTCTCTGTCTCTGTCTCTGTCTCTGTCTCTGTCTCTGTCTATCTGTCTCTATGTCTGTCTCTATGTCTGTCTTTATCTACCTCTGTCTATCTGTCTCTATGTCTGTCTCTATGTCTGTCTTTATCTACCTCTGTCTCTCTCCTATCTATATCGCTCTCTCGTAACTGCAATAGATAAAGTAGTTCAACTGTTATTTGACACTAAACATATTTGTTCTTTGTTTGTATGTTTATTAGTTTCATTCCATTAAGAGTTTTCACATCTTCAAAATCAAATGCTACAATTCGGTAGTGGCTTCTTGCTAATCACTCACGTACAAATGCATGTCAAACTCCTAAAGTCAATCTTGTCAAAAGTACCTTCAACCTAACCATAAAACTAACACTAAACCTTACTCCACATAACAGTAATACAACAATGGGCATTTTTATGTGAGTGGTTAGCAAGAAGCCACAATCACACAACGGAAATAGATGACGCCTAATACTGTAAACTCAGTCCTAATACTGTAAACTCAGTCCACACTCAATTCGACGTGTCGTTATTGTAGTATCAGAATGTACTGAACGGTGGGAAGTGCGGCGTCTGTGGCGATCCCTGGGGAAAGCCGAATCCCCAGTTCGTGGCTGGTGGGAAATATGCCAATGGAATCATCACACGCACTTACAAGGAGGGTCAGGTAAGAAAACGAAATCATACTTTTTATTAGAAAATATATTTTCATTGCTTATTTTGATGCGCAACGGGTAATTACAAGAACATTATATATTTTTGCGAATTTACTACACCTGTCTGTAGGTTACAATAAATATTTTTTGAACTTCATCACTATAACCTGTTTATTGTGTCAATACACTTCAAGCTGGTCAAGTGTCGCGCGTGCTACGATTACACGCAAGAAACTATTCTTATTGCGTTTTTAGTTAATTTATATGTCTCAAGGTAAAAAAGTTATTTCATGAAATGTCATCGAAATTACAACAAAGCTGTTTTTCACTATAATATGTAAAAATGCTCATATACTTCCCTCCCAAATATGGTTTACCGATGCACAACAATCTATTAGTTGATCATTTCGGTAATTATAAAAACTAGCGGATCTGTTACTAATTGACGGAATGTGAAAATGTTTGTCACGTGGCTCATTTCCACCTCAATAATCAAACGTGAGATGACGTCTTCTAAACACCGCGTTACATTGCCAACAAACAATTCCCACAAACTCTTACATCAGAAATATATCTAGGGTTTATTAAAGCACATTTCTGCTGAAATCACAAAAATACATTAGATAACGTGTCTTGCTCGTGTTACAGGAGATAGCAGTAGCCGTTGACGTCACAGCACCACATGGCGGTTGGTTCGAGTTCCGAATATGTCCGAACAATGACTTCCGGGTTCCGGTCACGCACGAATGTCTCAACAGAAACTTGCTCCCCCTGGCGGACGGAACCGGTTACCGAGTGTACCTGGACATCAAACAACCCGCCGGATTCAAGAATGCCACCCTTCGTTTGCCGACGGGACTTGTCTGCACGCAGTGTGTGCTGCAGTGGAGGTGGCATACGGGTAAGTCACGACGCACGCGCTCAGACACACACACACACACACACACACACACACATACACATACATACACACATGTATATATATATATATATATATATATATATATATATATATATATATATATATATACATACATAATAGCAGTAATTTCGTCCTATAATATGTGTGTTACAATGCTACAAAGGTTTCACACACACACACACACACACACACACACACACACACACACACACACACACACACACACACACACACACACACACACACACACACACACACACACACACACACACACACACACACACACACACACACACACACACACACACACACACACACACACACACACACACACACACACACACACACACACACACACATATATATATAATAACAGTAATTTCGTCCTATAATATGTATGTTACAATGCTAGAAAGGTTTCGCACGCACACATACACACATACACACACACGCCCGCACGCACGCGTACATTGTAAATTGTAAATACACACATATATTATAGACCGAAATTATTGGCATTATTATGTATTATAAAATACAACTTGAATACCCGTTTACATGTTACTGTTTTAGAGGCTATTTCCTCAGTCAGTTGTATTAATTATTTAATTATGCTTAGTGTGTGGTTTACCGAGCTTCATGGGTTGATAAAATTAGTATATTATGTTACAATATGCGAGTAGGTCATGTTTGCTATATCATGTATAAATATATCTAAGCCAACATTTGAATAATTATCTGATGGAACCATCAATAAAAAGTCCTCGATAAGTCAACTGCGTCGTTGTGCGTTTGTTACGTGACAATTTCGTTCTGGTTGGCAATCTTATCTGTTTAAATACGTGGTAGTTCTAACTGCTATGTGGTATCACCGTCACAGGGAACAATTGGGGAACTGGTGAGGATGGCCGATCGTGCGTTGGCTGCGGACTACAGGAAGAGTTCTACGGCTGCGCAGATGTCGAGATCGTCGCACATCCGGTTACGTTGACCCTTCAGGCGGCCGCAGGAGAACCATCGAGCACAACACCGCCACCAGCCGCGAAGACAACACAACCGCCTTCCGATCGACCTGCCAAGAATTCACTACCTCCTAAGGAAGAGAGACCGACCACCCAGCCACCAATATGGCTACCGGGTGTTGTCACAGCCTCACCTGCCAAGCCATGGGTGCCGGATGTTGTCACTGCTGCCCCTGCGAAGCAACAGCTCCCAATTCTGGCCGCCAAAGACTGCGGCGTTACAGATGGTTACGAAGACAACAAGATCTTGGACAGGTTAGCGGTTTTTCTCTAATGACAACTATTCAGACGGCTAATCACATGAATATATTTCGACGTTTATCTCAGTCAATCGGCAATTCAATATCTTAAAACACTGCACTCAACTTAAACACTATTTTAGTTCTTTTTTTATCAGTTTTAAACACTACATAATGGGACATTTTTTCGTCGAAATCCGTGAACAGACAAGACAGACAGATAGACAATGAGCGTACTTAGTGTGTACTCTTCGCCGGCGAATTGAAATGTATGTATTGAGCATCTTGTACGTGGCGCTTTCTTCGTTCCATGGGGTGCTAATGCTACAACAAGTATTCTTTTTTAAATAAAAACATCGTTCGACCATTCGTTATAATTGTTTTCTTTGTCCGACAGGTGGTGCCGGGTGAACTGTCCTCTCGGCCACTGTCCGGCGATGCTGTGCCGGTGCGGGCCTCGTCCCGCCATTCGGAAGGTGTGTAAGACGACAAAGGTCGGGCCGTGGAAGAACGCCAACCCGTGGTGCGCCCGTAACTGTGCGGCCGGACTCTGTCCAGCGACTCACTGCACGTGTGAGATAGTCACCTTCCGGCCGATGTGAGCAACGCCGAGTAGACACTACGTTCCTCGACCGATGGTTTCAAGGAGTGCGTTCGTGTGACATTCATTGAACGGTTTTAAGAGTCGCGTTCATGTGGCATTCGTTGAACAGTTTTAAGAGTCGCGTTCATGTGACATTCGTTGAACAGTTTTAAGAGTCGCGTTCATGTGACATTCGTTGAATAGTTTCAAGAGTCGCGTTCATGTGACATTCGTTGAACGGTTTCAAGAGTCGCGTTTATGTGACATTCGTTCAGTCGTCTCAAGAGTCGCGTTCATGTGACATTCGTTGAACGCTTTCAAGGGTCGCTTTCGTGTGATATTCATTGAACGGTTTGAACAGTTGTTCGTGTGACGTTCATATTGGACCCCCACGATTATATAGCTCAATACTTTCACAGAAACGAAACTTTTAAATAGGAATTTGTTTTTGTAATTTGTTTACCAATACCCTGTTCATTTATTTTGCTTTCCCACTAAATAATCTGTGTTGGACTTCACAAAATGTTAACACAATTCATCAAAACAATATCAATCTATGTTATAATCAAGCAAGTTGCATATTGTAATTTGGAGAATTGTTTATTGCTGTTTTCGACATCAAAACTGATTTACAATTGCATTTTTGGCATAACATTTCGGTGTATTGTAGTTTTGTTCTTGACAAAATAATCACCATCGTGTTTCTGTATAGATTACTAGTATATAGGTTTATGTGCACGTTTGTAGTGATATGTCCACATACGTACGCTCTAGGTTTCGTAATATTGAAGTCTTCTTGGATGATATATTAAAGCTATTCGTATATTTTATATATGTTTTACTTACTTATTATATACACATACCTTAAATACTTTAATCAATGTATTTAGAAATAGCAGACACCACTTTATTTGGTACCGTTACTAATGCGGGCTCTTTTTGGATGGGATTCAAAAACTATAAGTGTATTATTTGTTCGGACCTGCGAGTTCTAAAGAGGTTGCTTATAAATGTCTAAACGCAATAGGCCTACTTATAAGCACATTTTTCATATGACAGTCATTGTTAGCCATTTGTTTTGTGGAGAAACCCTCATTGTCGGGCTCATCCACGTGAAGCTCAGCAGTTAAAGCAGTCCAATCCTAAGTAGTCTAAAGACGTCAAGGCTGACGGCGGCTCTCTGGGTGAGACATGATCTACATGCTACTTCCCCCAAACAAACACACGAACACACGAACACACGAACACACGAACACACGAACACACGAACACACGAACACACGAACACACGAACACACGAGCACACGAGCACACGAGCACACGAGCACACGAGCACACGAGCACACGAGCACACGAGCACACGAGCACACGAGCACACGAGCACACGAGCACACGAGCACACGAGCACACGAGCACACGAGCACACGAGCACACGAGCACACGAGCACACGAGCACACGAGCACACGAGCACACGAGCACACGAGCACACGAGCACACGAGCACACGAGCACACGAGCACACGAGCACACGAGCACTCGAGCACACGAGCACTCGAGCACTCGAGCACACGAGCACACGAGCACACGAACACACGAACTCACGAACACACGAACACACGAACACACACAAAACCAAAAAAAAAAAAAACACAAACACACACAAACGCACAAACACATAAACACACACGCACACAAACACACACATACATACATACATACACAAACACACACACACAAACACACACACACACTCACGCACACTCACACACACACGCACGCGCACACACACACACACACCCATACGCGCACGCGCACGAGCACGAACACGAATACACATACACACACACACACACACACACACACGCACGCACGCACGCACGCACGCACGCACACACACACACACACACACACAGTGGCATAGCATGGCTCTCGTAATCCCGGAAGAAATTTGGATGGTAGGGAACGAAGAACCGACAACTGGGTGCCTGGTTCATTGAGTCATCAAGTACAGTGGGTTTCAGGATGCCTGTGTAAGATTGTCCTTCCCATTCCCATCCTTTCGCAAAAAAATCATCATTCAAATAGGATTAAGTAAGGAATTCTCAACTTTTGTCGCTGGCTGCAGCATAAGAGTTGACAGAGAAATAAAAATGTCATTATTCTCGATGTGCTTAATGGCAAATGGCTATTAAGGATTAAAAATTATAGTTGACCGGTTACTAGACTATGGTCAAATTGCATTTTGTTGTTAGTGTTTTTTTGGCATCACTGTCGTCAGAGGTGAGTTGACCATGATTTTATTTTCCATTGCGTGTAACTTTTCTCTTACTACGTTCTTTGTCAGCAGTCTCCAATTCTTTCTATTTATAATTTTTCCGTTCTTCTTCCACTCTTTCTAGGTCACTTTTAATGCAATTCCCCATCGCAATTTTAGTCTTCCTCGCCTCAGTCTCCCGTCCACTTTCTGGGCATCTGCTGTCTTTACCAACTTTCATCTCCAACTTTTTTCCACCTGAACAGCCCATGTACTCCTCACCCATTTATTCTTAGAACTTTCCTCCACTCCAACCTCCACTCCTATTTCGTCCATTTTCTCTTATCAGCTCCCTTAACTCCCACTAGTCTTCTTACCAGGTTTTTGTTTGGTTGTCGGATGGTCCCTCAAATGCAGAATCCTGACTACGCCACTGCACACACACACACACACACACACACACACACACACACACACACACACACACACACGCACACGCGCACGCGCACGCGCACGCGCACGCGCACGCGCACGCGCACGTGTAAGTTCGCAAATGTCATTCCCTATTGGTACGAGTGTCACAGGAAATAACCGTATTTGTTATTTCACAATAGATGTTTAACCAGCAAGCCTCCAAATGGTGTGGAGGTTTACAATACATTCACATTGCTCACACCAGTGTCAACCACCGATCTGTCCATAGTTTGGGTGGATAATCCACCTGGGATATTGACCTCAGGGTAAACTACTCATTTCGAAGTCACAACCCCTCCCCAATGACAAATCTGGAGTCTACTAATTAATCACATGTCACTTTGTCAAGGAACCCAGTGACAAATCTCCAGATCACGACCGTCAACCAACTCAAATCACTCACCAGCTGCCCGCTGCTGGCCTACTCTAGAAATTAACCATGAACGATCTTATCTGCTCTGGGGGGGGGGGCACAGTGACACAACCTTCAAGTTAAACATGTCGTCTTCCCAGACTTGTTTCCACTTATTCCTTTGTTCAACAGTTCTATTTTATATGTCCTGCCAGTGGACACAGGACTTTCTGTCGTGCAAGTAAATGGCAGCCAGTGGTCTAAGGCGGCTTCAGTGCAGCGGGCCAGCTTGTTACTCTAAGGGGAAATATTTACTTGTGGCGCCGTGCAACGGAGACAGATTCATTAAATGAATAAAACTTAACTGCTTTTATAGTGTATTGTATGACGCAAGGGACTGCAAATGGGCATATTAGCACTGAATGAGTAACTAATGTGCATCGGTGCTATATTTATGGTCGGTAATAAATCTGGAAATGTTAATAATATTTAAAAAATCATAGACATGTTTTAAACGGTTTACTAACCCGTTCGGTCGCAAGGTGGCAGCAGTGTTGTTTTGATTGCATTGTTATCAATCGGTTTACGTTAGGGACCTGCAAAAAAAAAAACATTAACTTTATCATGTTTATGGTGGTGCACGTTGATCGTATGTATAATAGGTAACAAGATACCGTTTACAGAATTTAAATATATTTATACATTCAAAACTGATGGCAATTATAACTTTCTGAAAATGATACCAAATGTGTGACCACTGGACAGCCTGCTGTGTAGCATACGTTCATACTGCGTCTGGATCACTCAACTGAAATGCATTCGCAAACTGCTATAACCTTATATTTTGTCAGATATATTTGTAAAAACTATTTTTTTGACCTCAATGTAGTGTGACATTGAGACGGGTATGACTTTGAAATAGCATTTTATATTCAATATCGGCTATATTATTTAGTCTATTTTCTGGATTATTTGTCGGACTTTTAGCAACTTTTTCTATTCAACTATCTTTAAGGTCCAATAAATTGTTCTGCACCCACGATGGAATCCAGTGTACTCTTAACATAACTTACTATTTTCTTGTGAGACTTTTCAGCAACGTATTTTATGTAAGTATTAACGGGCTCAGTACAAATACCGTTTTGCGACATTCTTCAATAACCTTTACATATGCTTTATTAGCAGATTGACATATAGTACATATTTCTGTAGCAGATCTGTTTGTCAACCCTGACATATAACTTGGCGATGTTTCTCTGTAAATAAATTTAACACGAACCAGTCACCATAAGTAGCGTATTGATTAGCATAGGAAATACCACTATACCAATATTTATTGATAACGGGCTCAAATGAGCACATAAATTTAAAATATTAACCTGATTAGAAATATTATGTATTTAAATATACATTCACGCCAAAATAGTGTCTTTAAATAGCATCGTGTTCAACGATGCGGTTAGATTATGTAATATATTACTATAAAAATGACCGTCATTGCGTCAGCGCAATCTTAAACAATTGGTGGGTAAATATTCGAAACAACACAATGCGCTACATGCGATTTGTATGACATTCGTACGTCTTCTTATTAAATATTCATCAAATCACTAGCCAAATTTCAGAAAACTTCCTTAACGTGCTACGTTAAGGAAAAATTAAATAATTTACAATTCATACGGTGGCATTCTCTGTCATCTTGGGTCTCAAAAAAAATAGTTTCACCGTCATACGATTAATGCGAGATTCTTAAAAGGAATTTCCCTTTCCGCATGAGCAGAAAGTCTAGTGGACACAAATTGCAGCCGACCTACCGACGCGCCCATAACGGATTTGCAGGTCCCTATTTACGCGGAACAATTTAGGATACTTGTGCAGTTTTGTACTTTAGGTGCTGTTTCAGTAAGATAAATAACTCTTACGGAAAATGCATCATTAAACACAATCCTTTGTTAAATTTAATTTTTTTTTCAAAACGCAAATATCCATTGCCGTTTTACCGAGACGTGGTGTTGAAAATGTTCATAAAGTAAAGATAACTGTTAACGAAAAAAATATGTAATACTGCAAAATCGGATTTAAGAGCTTTTAACAACGTTAATGAAAGGGTCTCCTGATTTTGAATGTATGGTCTCTGTCTCTCTCCCTCTCCCTCTCCCTCTCCCTCTCCCTCTCCCTCTCCCTCTCCCTCTCCCTCTCCCTCTCCCTCTCCCTCTCCCTCTCCCTCTCCCTCTCCCTCTCCCTCTCCCTCTCCCTCTCTCCCTCTCCCTCTCCCTCTCCCTCTTCCTCTCCCTCTCCCTCTGCCTCTCTCCCTACCCTCTCTCCCTACCCTCTCTCCCTACCCTCTCTCCCTTCCCTCTCTC
>OZ024861.1:26151828-26154427 GCA_964017155.1 Oasisia sp. SBJ-2009 | reverse complement strand
GATAATTGCATAGATATAAATAGAACACACTGGTAGAACAAGATCGCTCGGCCGCTATGCCGCGAAGTCAATATGGGCTGCACGGCAGAAAGCCACTGCAGTCCCTGTATGTACATAGCACTGCACCAATTTTTCTACACAATTATGACGTCATTTATTTACTGACATCAGTCAGTGTTCTTTAATGTGCCACACTAATATGCCTGTCTGAAACGAATCAGTTGGCTTACACTTAGTATATAGTGTCTAACTGTGTGAGGGGTCAGTACAGATTAGTAATATATTTAATGTGGGACCCGAGCTTTCTCGGTTGCCGCACCAACGGTGTGGAATTCGCTTCCTGCCCGTGTTAAATCACAAGGTAATATAGTTTCATTCCGCCGACATCTAAAAACCTATCTCTTTAATGCTGCCTATCCTCCTTAGCCTCCTAGCTTTTCCATCCATCCGTTGACGACTCACGCATTGCTTTCGATTATGAGATTGATTAATCCCCTTGTTTTGTCGCGCCACTGAGCTTGATTTTCGAGGATATTGGCGCAAAAGAAGTTACTATTATTATTATTATTATTATCTGGACAAGTGTTGACCGCTCATGAGGTAGACGAATAATACTAGTAAAACAGTCAACTAACTAATTATATTGTGTCAACAGTAATAACGACAGTTAAACAAATAAGTTTAGGCAAACTACAACAAAACAATTGGGATATCATAGTAGCAGTTTTTCAATGAACTTAAACAAATTTTTTTAGTTGCTATATTAGTATAATTATTAAAATTCGTTTTAATACGTAATTAAGCCAACATATATTATTTTTGCTCAACCATAATATGCATGTCTGTAATGTCTTAAACCAGTTAATTTCCTAAATTAATGGCAGTGGAGCATGTTCAGTTAGGCTTTATTATAACTGAGATTCTCACATGTGGAAAGATGTGCCAGTTCCTGTTTTTGTCGATTGTTACAGTTGTACGCTACATAGGAAATAACCGTATTTGCTATTTCGCAATGGATGTTTAACCAGCAAGCCTCCAAATGGTGTGGAGGTTTAAAATACATTCACATTACTCACACCAGTGTCAACCACCGACCTGTCCATAGTTTGGGTGGATAATCCACCTGGGATATTAACCTCAGGGTAAACTACTCATTTCGAAGTCACAACGACAAATCTGGAGTCTACCCCATTAATTAATCACCAGTCACTTTGTCAAGGAACCCAGTGACAAATCGCCAGATCACGACCGTCAACCAACTCAAATCACTCACCAGCTGCCCGCTGCTGGCCTACTCTAGAAATTAACCATGAACGGTCTTATCTGCTCTGGGGGGTGACAGTGACACACCTTCAAAATGTCGTGTTCGCCGATTTTTACCATTTATTACTTTGTTCAACAGTTCTATTTTATATGTCCTGCCAGTGGACACAGGACTTTCTGTCGTGCAAGTAGATGGCAGCCAGTGGTCTAAGGCGGTTTCAGTGCAGCGGGCCAGCTTGTTACTCTAGTCTATATATAATAGGGGGAAAGATTAATTATCTAACTCTGTGGGTTCAGATTATTGCTCCATGGCGCCGTCTAGCGAATTAAACTGATATTACTACTCATTGCATGCGATAGTTGTACTCTTTACTGAAGCACATATTACTACATATATGTGTGTATATGCCAATACACACACACACACACACACACACACACACACACACACACACACACACACACACACACACACACACACACACACACACACACACACACACACACACACACACACACATATATATATGCAGTAATAATAATCACTAATTAAGCAAACAAAGCAAAATGAAACTACGTATTTCATGAATTTATTCAAGGATAGATACAGATCATACTTCAGAGAAAACAACTACTTCACTACTACAGTCTAGAAACTACATAAGCACCAAGCACTATTTGTCTACTATGAAAGAGAAATACATGAACGCGATTTTATGTCGCGTTGGTCATATCCATGAGCTGTTGTTATTCATTCTGGGAGCATCCTCTACAATTTCATCAGGTCGACGATGTCTTGTTGAGAAAGTACACGCTGGTACACCCGCAACTGAAGAAAAGATACACACATACAGTGTCATGCCGTAATAGCCACACGGAACTTGGCAGACATACAAGTATATGCGAGTACAAGTTACCCCCACGTCAGTAGCATTGTGTGACATGGGATAGAAAGTCAACACAGACAGCTAAACAAGTAGTGGAGGCAGCGAGACGCGTTAAGAGAATGGATGGTTTTCCCAGTGAGAGCACACACTCAAGAGGACAAGAGAAGACAAGAGAAGACAGGAGAAGACAAGAGAAGACAAGAGAAGACAAGAGAAGACAAGAGAAGACAAGAGAAGACAAGAGAAGACAAGAGAAGACAAGAGAAGACAGGAGAAGACAGGAGAAGACAAGATAAGACAGAACGGAACGGAACGGAACGGAACGGAACGGAACGGAACGGAACGGAACGGAACGGAACGGAACGGAACGGAACGGAACGGAACGGAACGGAACGGAACGGAACGGAACGGAACGGAACGGAACGGAACGGAACGGAACGGAACGGAAC
>OZ024861.1:26134328-26136828 GCA_964017155.1 Oasisia sp. SBJ-2009 | reverse complement strand
ATATATATACATACATATATATATATATATAATTATATATATATACATATATATATATATATATGTATATCATCTTTACCAAATAAACTCAATCAATCAATCCATCGCGCAAATTGTTGCAAATTAACAAATCAAATTAATATTGAGCAACGTGACGGAAATAAGACAATTCCTGAAGAGGCGTTTACAATTCTTACCAAATAGGCAGAAGCCAGCCAGAGCCCAAGACGTTTTGCCGTATGAAATCATGATCTTTGAACCGTCTCCTGCGATGGAAAAGCAGCGTGCATCGATAAGACAACGCCATGTTGTAAATACATTTACTAGGATAGGACATTTTACGTGTTCTGTTTTTCATTGCAATACATTCAAGTCATTATTTTAACCACAACTGCAGGATAGTGAAATATCACTTTTAAGCAGTATAACACTTGAAGACTTGAAGACTTATAAGAGAGTAAACCATAATCTTTATTTAGTACGAATATATATGTGTGTGTGTGTGTGTGTGTGTGTGTGTGTGTGTGTGTGTGTGTGTGTGTGTGTGTGTGTGTGTGTGTGTGTGTGTGTGTGTGTGTGTGTGTGTGTGTGTGTGTGTGTGTGTGTGTGTGTGTGTGTGTGTGTGTGTGTGTGGTGTGTGTGTATCTGTCTGTCTGTCTGTCTGTCGGTGTTCGAGTGGACGCGTGATTTATTGTATAATATAATACACACACGCACCCACGCACGCACGCACGCAAGCACACACACACACACACATAAACATAAACACACACACACACACACACACACACACACACACACACACACACACACACACACACACACACACACATTATTGTGTACAGTACGGTAAGTGTAATATTATAAAATATAAAACAGTTTAACAATGTTGGATTGTTGTTCTGAAACAACATGTTTCTTAGAAGAACGTGCTTTTTTCAGAAAACCATACACTTGCAATTTGCGAGGTCTTCCGATCCTGTTAGTTGCACGCTAATTGCAACAGCTCAAAACTAGTCAAGAAAACAAACCTAACGCATTGGATACTAAATTGCTGCGAACTTTCAGTTAGGGGTTTTGTGGCGAATGAAGACATTAGATTAGAATCCGGATAACAAATCGATATGCAAAATATTCGCAAGGTAACAGACGACCTGTTGTCACACTACTGTCTGCGATGTGTATATACAGGACAACAGATTTTGACGATAGAGTGACACCAGGAAGGTAGATGTTGACAGTTCAAAATGGAACACGTCGACTGTTTCGTGCGACGTAGCGCTTACATTTGTCCGGTCGTTAAAAACGTTCCGATTGACGTTTCTGCGCATGCGCAATAAATGTAAAACATCAATGTCCAGTGAAACGACAAAGGATTTTCTGTATAAATGCTGTTTGTTAATTAGCCTGTGATGATTACTAAGAAAAGTTTCTTAAAATGTCGATCAATGCAATAAAATATTACGTTTTTTATAAATCAGTTTCAGGGATTATGGTGCACTACAGTCACGTGAGTTACGCTTGCTATCAAAATATGCCTCAAAACGTGTTAATTTGGGACACATAACTTCGGTGAGAGGTTATATACATCTTAACGAACAACCCGTTGTATTTTCGCCACAAATGCTTTGTCCTTTCGCTGCACATTGATGATTTTAAATTTATCACGCATGCGCAGAAACGTCATTCGGAACGTTTATAACGCCGGAAAAATGTAAGCGCTACAGCGTCGCTAACGCAAGAGACGTCAAATGTAGATTTACGTAAGAAATGAAGGATTTACCTGAACAGCGACGATTGGAGCTTGTTGAGTGACGACAGAGCTTGGATGTCTGGCGTCTTCTGCTCCGTCTCATCACTATACCCCTTTATAAAGGCCCTTAGTGATGACGCCTACTGCTGATTGATGACACGATGAAATCGCATTTGGTTTCATCCCAAGTAATGCCCAAATGACAAATTGCATAATTGTAAATGATTGTCATCGGTGTGTGTGTCGCCAAGTTAGCGTTTCGTTGCTCGCGTGTAATCTAACAATTACGAATGGACTCGCATCACCAGACCGACCCGCCTATGATACAGCGATTGGGGATGGATGGACGGACGGACGGAGGGGGGGAGGAAGGGGTAGAGGGAGAGACAGGGGAGGGAGGGAGGGAAGGAGGGAGGAAGGGAGGGAAGGAGAAAGGGAGGGAGGGATAGAGGGAGAGAGAGGGGAGGGAGGGAGCGAGGGAGGAAGGTAGGGAAGGAGAAAGGGAGGGAGGGATAGAGGGAGAGAGAGGGGAGGGAGGGAGGGAAGGAGGGAAGGAGGCAGGGAAGGAGGGAGAGATCACTGATGCTTATTATGACAATAACGCAACTTTTGCTGTAGATACTTAAAAACCAAGTTCACGGACGCTACCAGACAAAGGGGCTGGTAAATTCCTGTGTCGACAGACTGCGTTAAATTGCCAGTATATAGAGTATATAGGCAGACACGCCAGGGAGAAAGGTGACTACT
>OZ024861.1:26074328-26126828 GCA_964017155.1 Oasisia sp. SBJ-2009 | reverse complement strand
CATAGTACAAATTACATCGACAGTGTAATTGTAATATGCGGCGTTTGTGAGAATTTAAATATTTTTAACGTGTGGTGGAAACGTGGTTTCTTTTGCATTACGATGTAGTTTGTTATTCACCAGGCTACTCAGAATTTTAATTACGGCCCAGTCATGCACAACCAGGGTCATCAGTCAATGTATGTAGGCACGGCTCTGTTTAAACTGTGGTTTCCTGTTTTGGTGTTTCGCAATCTGGTTTGGTGTTTCCCAATCGGCCCACGGTCCTATTTAAACTGGTGTTTGGCGGCAAATCGGTCTCCCTGGCTTCAGCAGCCGCTCTACTCAGTTATTCGATATCCATCGAAAGCGGTGTTATTATTTTACCCGGGCAACGTTAAGCTCCCACCCACCCTCCCTTTATTGACTGGTTTACTTATGTTTATAGTGCGGTTATTGTATAATTTACTTATGTTCGTAGTTCGATTATTGTATAAAACATTTAATGTATTGTGTAGATGTTAGTTAGTAGGTAGACTGCAGATAGTTAGTAAGTAGTCTGACTTGTAGATCAGGGAGTTTGCATTGTTATGTGGCGATTGTCTGTGTACTTGCACATGTTTACTATGTATGGTGATTATTTGAATATATGGTTATTGCATAACATTAAAATAATGCACATCTATAAGTTCACCCACAACCCTGTCTTACTCTTATTTGTTCACCAACCTGACCCAGCGTCAGGGCGATTTATTGCTAACAGACTGATTAATCTTATCATAAACTACATTTATTGAGACGGTGAGCACATGTCCGTATAACAACCTCAAACTGTCGTTGAACCTTTTGCCCAGACTCCTGGCACAGCACTAGTGTAAAAATGTGGGTACTCGAGTACTTGAGTACGGACTTCATGCGCCCCAGGTCTGACGTACTGAAACCTGAACATGCTACAAATTCTAGGAAGATATGTATAATTTCACATTACATCTATCTTTACATCAGACTCCTTGAATTCTGATTCAACAGATTCTAGGAAATATAAATTACTATCTGTCTTAAGATTATGCAATAAGCCAATCTTTGAGTATTCCTATCAATGATGTTTCTTGTGTTACTAATTGTATGACATCTGGTAATATTATTACACTTTTCATTTAACTTAAATGGTTAGCAATGGTATTTATTTTAGAAAACAAAGATGCAGGACTTATATATGGTGCACTTGAATAGCAAGTATAATTATATAGATATAATTATATAGATATAACTTACCTGGTGTTGTAAGATCTAGTGGTAAAAAGCTATATGTTAACAATCTTCTTTATACTGACCTTGAATACAAGTGCCAATGTGTAAGGTAGGAACAAAATAATAATGTTGTGTCATATTGGCAAGAAAATGGATGGAGTTATTGGCAATTGTATTGTTAGTTATTTTGTGTACATGAGAATATGTTATGATTCCCGTTCACTTAGCTGTATGATGAGTATCTGGTTATTGACAGTGGTGCATATTTGTGTACGAATAGTCTTTGCGCATTAATTGCAGCATGGCTGGATGCTTCCCAGAAACGCCGATATAGTGTTCCTTTCAAGAGGTAAAGTGTAAAGCGCTTTGAGCAATATATTCTTCCCTCCCTAAATACGCCACATATGATGAGGTCAGATTATATAAAAACTAATTTTTGAAATGCATCCCGAATGTCTCTGATATTACCATTATGGAACTTTCACATATCCAAATCTTATAATAATATTAATATTTTATAATCATGTCCTGGGTGTTTGAACTATTTTATGAACATTAAAAAGAAATAATGGATTTTGTTTATGAAAATACAATAGAGTGTCACGCCATTGCATTCGACTGTGAATACCATGCAATGTTATTTAAAGCTGAGAATGTGGTTCAAGTGAAAACTACAACATCATTACACCGTTACTGTACGCAACCGATATGCCGAGCTCTGCACTGACGATGACACCATCACCGAACGGTATGGCCATTCTGTCCAAGCAAATGCTGAAGCCACTGAGAAGCTAATTCCACTGAAACCGAAAAACAAGCGTAAGAAAACTGCAGAAGATCTACGGATAAATGAAGCACGAGAAGCAGTACAAAAAGCATTCACAGCCTTCTCCAACAACCCCACTACACAACTACAACAACAACTCCAGGAAGAAAAATCTAAGCTCAAAGAAATCTACGATGACATACAAGAAAAAGAACTCGATGAAATGATTAATCAAGTAGAGATGGCAGACAACAAAAGAAAGCACGGAGAGAGCTGGCAACTAATCAACACAATCACTGAACGAAAGTCATCCAAGCGAGGAATCCTAAAGGGAAACACGAAAGAAGAACGAGTAAACAAATGGTTCGAACACTTCAGCAACCTCCTCGGCAAGGAACCTGTATTACTAGAAGATCCCCCTGAAGAAGTTCTAGCAAAAGTCCTAAATGACATTCATATAAACGACGACGACTTTACACTCGATGAATTGAAAGTAGCCAAGTACAACCTTCGCGAAGGAAAACATCCGGACCTGACAACATCCGGCCAGAAGTTCTGAAAAGATGCGATTTGGACGACATTCTTCTTGAATTTGCCAACAAATTACTAAACGATAACATTAAACCAGACCAATGGTCAGAAATTGACATGCTCCCTCTCCCAAAATCTGGAGTTCTGAGCCTCACCGCAAATTACAGAGGCATCAGCCTATCATCAATGGTTGCTAAACTAAACAGACTGCAACCAAAAATCGACAAACACCTTCGCCCAAATCAAAAACGGATTCCGACCCGGTCGATCAACAACCTCACACATACTTGCCCTGCGTAGACTAATTGAAGGAGTTAAAACCCGAAATAAAAAAGCAATCATATTATATGTAGACTTCCGCAAGGCAGATGCATGATGATGAACATTCTAAAAGCGTATGACGTTCCACCAAGACTACTTGCAGCAATCAACAAACTGCACGAGAACACAAGAGCAAGAGTAATTACACCAGATGGAGAAACAGAATTCTTACTAATCATCGCCGGGGTATTTCAAGGGGACACACTAGCTCCATACCTTTTCGCAATCGTCCTCGACTACGTCATGAGAAAAACATACCAGGGCAGAGAGGAAGAACTTGGATTTCACCTACAAAAACGACAGAGTCGACGCGTTCCCCCAACAATAGTAACTGACCTTGACTTCGCAGACGATCTTGCCCTAATAACTGAAGAAACAGAGCAGGCACAAGAGGTACTAACACGCTTAGAACAAGAAGCAGGACAAGTCGGCCTACACTGCAATGCAAACAAAACAGAAATTCAAACATTCAACCATGATACACCGATAATTGTAAACTCAAGTGACGGAACAAAATTAAAAATCATTGAAAACTTTAAATACTTAGGATCATGGATGGAAAGCACAGACAAAGACTTCAAAGTAAGAAAAGCTATTGCCTGGAGTGCCTGTCACAAACTAAGAAAGATATGGTCGTCAACACTCTCAAAAAGGATAAAAATCAGACTGTTTATTGCTACCGTCGAATCAGTTCTCCTATATGGTGCGGAAACGTGGACAATAACAAAAACTATGAAAAAGCAACTTGACGGATGTTACACTAGAGTGTTACGGATGTCTCATGGAAACAACACATAACCAACATACAACTATATGGTGAATTACCACCAGTATCCACCAAAGTGCAACAGAGAAGAATGCGGCTCGCTGGGCATTGTGTCAGACACGAGGATGAAGTCACCAACAAACTTGTCCTGTGGCAGCCAACGGATGGACATGCAAACCGGGGAAGACAAAGAATTACTTATGTTGACAACCTGCTGCAAGATACAGGGCTGGGAAACATAAGTGATCTGCAGACAGTCATGATGGACAGAGGGTGCTGGAAGGGCTGTGTATTCAACGCGGGGCGTCTTGAAAGACGACCTAGGTGAGGTCAAATGAAATTAAACGTGCTTACATTAATTTATAAATAAGGGCAGGGATGAAATAATTGCACGCAGTCAATCTGCTAATTACTGCTACCGTTTATTGACATTTTGCATGCAATTACAAGGATCAAATAAAATTGACAAATGCACATCAGTGTCACCGAATTTAACACTATTTATTAATCGAAGTGGTTACGTAGCCGAGCATCGGAACCCTGTTCCTCAGCGTTATAGGTCCGAGCACTCAACGCGCATGCGCCAATTGTCACGTGTTGCCTCTTGCTTCCGCTCTTTCTCACGGCAGCCGAGCATGGTGTGGTTGTACTTGGGTTGGGATGAACGTAGGCGATGCTTTTGACGCAAATAAAGGAAATAGAACAGCCGTGCAACTCTACATTGACTACAGGCGGGACTGTAAGACATTGGCTGCGGCTCTATATCCTGGACGCACTGGCAAGATTAAGCCCGAGCACAAAAATACTTCGAAGACAAATGCCAGTCGATTCAGCTCACAGACAACTCGGCCCGGGCCGAGTCGGCTCAAGATAACTCGGCGTCCATACGAGACAAATCAAATGGGGACATTTGTTTAAATTTTGCACCACTTCAATTTAGCTGTTATCACTATCTTTATCGAATTGCAATATGACACTTTTAACCACATAATAAGTGTCAGTTTTATATTACAATAATAATGTAATTCATGCTTAATGTTATTATACTAGTTATTGTTTTGCTTGATTAATGTTATATTAGTGAAATAGTTATGTGTCAATGAATGCACTATTACGTTTTAATTCAATATTTATTTATATAAAATTATAATAAAATGTATTAAAACTGCAATTAAAATGTCGCAAGCATAATGTCATAATGACCATAATTTTCATTTGTTTGTTATAAAAGATATATGTTATGTTGACTTAATTGTTTATTATTGATATTCTTTGCCTACATTTTATTATTTCAGTGCATTAAATTAATAATTATCCCAGGCATAATTGTGTTTTACAAATATAACCCCTACTATCTTAGATATTACGCAGTTCCTGCTGTTAAATAGTAGATTATCCGCAAATCTCATGTGTCATGATAACCCTTTTGTGCAATGTTTTACAATCAATTTATCTATGTATTTATATTTGTATTGAGCATCGAAAATAAATTCACCTTCATGTCATGTATATGTTTTACATTTCTCCTCTTACATAAACACTGTCATCAAAATATAGCAACCATAACGAAACTCAAAACTGGCAGTGTTGACTTCATGAGCTATTTTCCCATTTCGCTACATTACCCACTAATCTAGCATGTGTCATGGTAACCCTTTTGTATAACTATATATAACTAGTATTATGCCATTTGTGAAATATATATATGATTTATCTTTCTCCTTTCTTACTTTTATGCTTATATTAGTGCACTACATGTGCATATTTTGCATTACTGTGTCAGATTTCAAGTGCATGACGTAGTTATATACCCTGTTCATAATGTCAGTATGGAATCAGTTACCATGCATTAGTAATGTCTTCTAGATAATAGAAATCACGTAGCAAGTTTTTTTTACAGTAGTGCAATACGCTTTACATTACTCTGTCAGATTGCAAGTCGATTTATCTTCGCGCATAACGTGTACATACGTCACTTAAATATTAATGTTGCCTCATTGCAGAGAAGTTCTTTTGTCATCTGCCAGTAATAAATTGCTACATACAATATTGCTACATTACACATGTGTGTATTTAATAATTCTGCATAAAGTAATACAGCAGATATATAATTTCAGGAAACAGCATCTATATTCGTATTATTTGTACCACAGCAACTAGTATATAAGCTGCAAATAAATATTATCTTCTAACACTTATTACTTATAATCTTTTTCTAATGGAACTGGCTCTATTAAAATGATAATATTAAATTTACTATATAAAAACACGAAGTCCATAAATCATTCTGCTATACTACAGCAATTACAATCTGCAGTTCTCAAAACGCAATTACTTTAGCCTGTTATGCCCTATGAAAAAAAAAATTCCTCAACCAGCCATACGCTGTATGATGCCCCAGTTGTTTCTTTCGGTGCTCATGTAATTATTAATAATGCTCATATTTATTAATTATAATGTCGTTATGGATATATATTACGTACTTAAATTCATGCCATTAACGCAAAAAACATTTCTAATCATGCAATTGGGCTTATAAATGTAATGTATATATTTCAATTCTTTTCCATAGGCTATTAATCGAATATCCTTATGAATCGCTAGTAGCAGTATTATGCACCCGTACTGATACTGATGCGAAGGGTAACGTGAAAGTACGACCAAAAAATCGCCTGTGCGTTGAATGCTCGGACCTTTATCACAAACAAACACGGTTCCGATGCTCGGCCTGCTGCACCGCGTCCGAGCACCGGGGAAAGTCAAAGTAGGCGCATGCGCGTTGAGTGCTCGGACCTTTATCACCAGCGAACACGGTTCCGATGCTCGGCTACGCAACAACGTCCTTTATTAATATATATGTTGACGATGTTGTAGCACCAAACTAAATTCGAAATAGTCATTACGCTCCTCTTGATATTGCTTTGCCGTTCCAAGGCCATTTGCGAATATTCGTATGGTGATTATTTCGAGAATAGCACTCACAACAAACTCATAACCGACGATGTTTTCTGTAAAACAGTGGGGCTAATAAGTTCCTAAGTTGCTCGAGAAAATGGGACCGCATCGCAGGCTGAAACGAGTTTACCTGAGCGAGAGTGTTCTAGAAACAGCCCCAGCCACAAGCGCAAGCCTAGTCAGTCGGACTTTGAGGGGCTGAAAAGTGCTGCCACATCACGGAGGTTAATCGAAGCTAGCGTCGGCCTAAGTTGTGGTGCCATCTATCGACTAACACGTAGATGTATTTGTAATAAACCAATTGACGTAAGACCACCAAAATGTGCACGTCCGCCATTACCCGACCGCAGAGTACCTTAAAAAAGCAGCATTATGCACGTTGTCTGGATTTCTGTGAGCACATATGTAGTGTGGAGTGATTATAAATGACGTTTTTGTGCAGCGTGACATCAGAGCTGTCAAATTACGACCGCTGTCATTCGGTGCATTTCTGCGTATTAATACATTTGTCATTTTGCTTGGTGATGTAATCAGGGGCAATCCGTGGGTGGCTCAAGCAGAAATGGAGGGGTGTAAGGTTTGAATGAACTTTGTGGGAGCCTGAGGTATTAAAAGTTCACGAATTTTCCACTGAACCTCTGTCTGTGGAGGGTAAACATGCTGTGAAATTGTCAATAAGAGAGCTGATCAAGATTAATAGGAAATGAAGGAAACGTTATAATGGTCGCCTATGGAAAATGCAAATGTGGTCTTAGGCCTAATTGAAAAACGGCCGTTTTGACATAAGAGGCACGAAAACGTAGTTTGAGCGATGCGTGAGGTTGTTGTTTTGCTTCATTTGAAGTTGCTATTGACTGTAACACAATGGAGTCATTATTTACTGATAATGCTCCATCTAGGAGAGTTATTAAAAGCAATTAGCAAGCTAGTTACCGCGTGATATGCAAGGAAAATACACTGATAATATTGGTTATGTGGAAGTTACACGCTGCATTTTACACACCATGCGTAATATCCTATATTGAAGACAGCATGAGTTTGTGCTTCAAATGTCCCTGTTCAAGAGCGTGAATAATTTGTTTCGTATTTAAAAAAATGCGCCACATTAACGACATATTTCCAGTACGATGAGTTTAGCTGCAATTACATTACTTATACTGTGTATGCGACATCTACAAATGCGTGTTTCTTAATAGCAAATACTAAAATGAACATCCGATAGCTTCCTATTTGTTAATCCTAATTATGTGATGCTTGCTTGTGTCGTATTTAGAACACAAAATAAGCATCAACGGGCGAGCAAAGGACATTTGATTACACCCCCACCCCTTAAACGCAGCCTCTATTTTAGTCAATTGTTGGTCGCCGAATGAAGCAGATTGTCCACGCGCGTCTAAAAATGTACTATCTTTCACCTGCTCATTTTAGCGACATATATACCCTAACTGAAACACCGAACACAATTGAGAATATATTTAAATATACCCCAGATGTGACTGAGAATAAGAAAGCAGCGCATTTTATCCAAGTATGCCCCGACTGCCGTAATCCGATTAGGTTCATTGATGCTCATACAAACTAAAATTGGGCACCTAACAGAAGTGTCAGTGTGTTGAAATTGTCTACAAGAACTATCACACCATCCCTGTCGACAGTCTTGCACTTTTCAGCTGTAACATAACCGAATTATACAGATATTTGCATATGACATGTCAGCTTAAACTAATCACATACATAAGTGATATATAGTCTGATAAGAAACTATATAAATCACTGGTAATTTGTATGTTCTATCCGAATTGTCAACATCTAAGATGCTCTTTAATGCACTAAAAGCAATGTGGATATGTTTTAGTAACAACATTATTACCACAATGAATGCGTTTACAGCGATCAAGTTGCGGCAGAGGGTGGCGCAACTGTCTATTCAACATTTGCCTCGTGTCTATGGTGTCACTGGCCAACATTTTTTTCTGACAGTAACTAATCTACCAGCTGTATCTGATGTGTTCAATAGTGTATGTACACCAGCGAAATAATTGGTGGCATAAAAAACGACGTGTGATGGTTATGGAAGTGTCTCTGTCTAATATAATGGGTTGCGCCCGAGTAAAGTGCGGCTTATTGCTAGGGGGGTAGGGTGATAATTTGTTTGACGCAAGAGATACGTTCTACTGTGTATCACGAATATGCTTCCATCATGTAACGTGTATATTCCTGAATGTATGTCCCACATTTCAGCGTTCTACATACAATTTAATTGAAATTACCATCGAAAGACGCTGCCTGGCCTTTCAATACTGCGACAATTTATGAGAAACTGGCCTGTGATTCTGAGCCCTCCTGGGGACGTATATATACGACGCACAGTTCATAATTGCATCATACAATTAAGCAAAGTTGGTGAGCATTACGATATACAGAAATTCGTGAAATTTAGCACTTTGCGTGTCCGAAAAAATGCTGTTCAAAAATATGACTTTTGCATTTTTATGGTGAAATTGACAACATTTAATAAAAAATTGTCAAAAAATATATATCTTCTATATTCTCTATATGTTACTGTCAGATCGTTAAGAGACTGTGGTGGACTGTTTGTTGTGTACAGTGCCATTAGTTTCAGGCAAACGTCTGATCTATTATCGCTTTCTGAATAAACGTGTTTCAACCCACGCACGGTGCTATTTATCTGGGAGGGGTGCAACTTTTGAAGACGCATATTATAATTATTATCGAGATGGTGTCAATTTCCCTAGACAGTTAATCTAGCTATATGTCATTCTTGATGTATGACTAATTTTTGTGAACTTTTGACGTTTTTGGCCAATCTATTTGACGTAAGACCACCAAAATGTGCACGTCCGCCATTACCCGACCGCAGAGTACCTTAAAAAAGCAGCATTATGCACGTTGTCTGGATTTCTGTGAGCACATATGTAGTGTGGAGTGATTATAAATGACGTTTTTGTGCAGCGTGACATCAGAGCTGTCAAATTACGACCGCTGTCATTCGGTGCATTTCTGCGTATTAATACATTTGTCATTTTGCTTGGTGATGTAATCAGGGGCAATCCGTGGGTGGCTCAAGCAGAAATGGAGGGGTGTAAGGTTTGAATGAACTTTGTGGGAGCCTGAGGTATTAAAAGTTCACGAATTTTCCACTGAACCTCTGTCTGTGGAGGGTAAACATGCTGTGAAATTGTCAATAAGAGAGCTGATCAAGATTAATAGGAAATGAAGGAAACGTTATAATGGTCGCCTATGGAAAATGCAAATGTGGTCTTAGGCCTAATTGAAAAACGGCCGTTTTGACATAAGAGGCACGAAAACGTAGTTTGAGCGATGCGTGAGGTTGTTGTTTTGCTTCATTTGAAGTTGCTATTGACTGTAACACAATGGAGTCATTATTTACTGATAATGCTCCATCTAGGAGAGTTATTAAAAGCAATTAGCAAGCTAGTTACCGCGTGATATGCAAGGAAAATACACTGATAATATTGGTTATGTGGAAGTTACACGCTGCATTTTACACACCATGCGTAATATCCTATATTGAAGACAGCATGAGTTTGTGCTTCAAATGTCCCTGTTCAAGAGCGTGAATAATTTGTTTCGTATTTAAAAAAATGCGCCACATTAACGACATATTTCCAGTACGATGAGTTTAGCTGCAATTACATTACTTATACTGTGTATGCGACATCTACAAATGCGTGTTTCTTAATAGCAAATACTAAAATGAACATCCGATAGCTTCCTATTTGTTAATCCTAATTATGTGATGCTTGCTTGTGTCGTATTTAGAACACAAAATAAGCATCAACGGGCGAGCAAAGGACATTTGATTACACCCCCACCCCTTAAACGCAGCCTCTATTTTAGTCAATTGTTGGTCGCCGAATGAAGCAGATTGTCCACGCGCGTCTAAAAATGTACTATCTTTCACCTGCTCATTTTAGCGACATATATACCCTAACTGAAACACCGAACACAATTGAGAATATATTTAAATATACCCCAGATGTGACTGAGAATAAGAAAGCAGCGCATTTTATCCAAGTATGCCCCGACTGCCGTAATCCGATTAGGTTCATTGATGCTCATACAAACTAAAATTGGGCACCTAACAGAAGTGTCAGTGTGTTGAAATTGTCTACAAGAACTATCACACCATCCCTGTCGACAGTCTTGCACTTTTCAGCTGTAACATAACCGAATTATACAGATATTTGCATATGACATGTCAGCTTAAACTAATCACATACATAAGTGATATATAGTCTGATAAGAAACTATATAAATCACTGGTAATTTGTATGTTCTATCCGAATTGTCAACATCTAAGATGCTCTTTAATGCACTAAAAGCAATGTGGATATGTTTTAGTAACAACATTATTACCACAATGAATGCGTTTACAGCGATCAAGTTGCGGCAGAGGGTGGCGCAACTGTCTATTCAACATTTGCCTCGTGTCTATGGTGTCACTGGCCAACATTTTTTTCTGACAGTAACTAATCTACCAGCTGTATCTGATGTGTTCAATAGTGTATGTACACCAGCGAAATAATTGGTGGCATAAAAAACGACGTGTGATGGTTATGGAAGTGTCTCTGTCTAATATAATGGGTTGCGCCCGAGTAAAGTGCGGCTTATTGCTAGGGGGGTAGGGTGATAATTTGTTTGACGCAAGAGATACGTTCTACTGTGTATCACGAATATGCTTCCATCATGTAACGTGTATATTCCTGAATGTATGTCCCACATTTCAGCGTTCTACATACAATTTAATTGAAATTACCATCGAAAGACGCTGCCTGGCCTTTCAATACTGCGACAATTTATGAGAAACTGGCCTGTGATTCTGAGCCCTCCTGGGGACGTATATATACGACGCACAGTTCATAATTGCATCATACAATTAAGCAAAGTTGGTGAGCATTACGATATACAGAAATTCGTGAAATTTAGCACTTTGCGTGTCCGAAAAAATGCTGTTCAAAAATATGACTTTTGCATTTTTATGGTGAAATTGACAACATTTAATAAAAAATTGTCAAAAAATATATATCTTCTATATTCTCTATATGTTACTGTCAGATCGTTAAGAGACTGTGGTGGACTGTTTGTTGTGTACAGTGCCATTAGTTTCAGGCAAACGTCTGATCTATTATCGCTTTCTGAATAAACGTGTTTCAACCCACGCACGGTGCTATTTATCTGGGAGGGGTGCAACTTTTGAAGACGCATATTATAATTATTATCGAGATGGTGTCAATTTCCCTAGACAGTTAATCTAGCTATATGTCATTCTTGATGTATGACTAATTTTTGTGAACTTTTGACGTTTTTGGCCAATCTATTTGACGTAAGACCACCAAAATGTGCACGTCCGCCATTACCCGACCGCAGAGTACCTTAAAAAAGCAGCATTATGCACGTTGTCTGGATTTCTGTGAGCACATATGTAGTGTGGAGTGATTATAAATGACGTTTTTGTGCAGCGTGACATCAGAGCTGTCAAATTACGACCGCTGTCATTCGGTGCATTTCTGCGTATTAATACATTTGTCATTTTGCTTGGTGATGTAATCAGGGGCAATCCGTGGGTGGCTCAAGCAGAAATGGAGGGGTGTAAGGTTTGAATGAACTTTGTGGGAGCCTGAGGTATTAAAAGTTCACGAATTTTCCACTGAACCTCTGTCTGTGGAGGGTAAACATGCTGTGAAATTGTCAATAAGAGAGCTGATCAAGATTAATAGGAAATGAAGGAAACGTTATAATGGTCGCCTATGGAAAATGCAAATGTGGTCTTAGGCCTAATTGAAAAACGGCCGTTTTGACATAAGAGGCACGAAAACGTAGTTTGAGCGATGCGTGAGGTTGTTGTTTTGCTTCATTTGAAGTTGCTATTGACTGTAACACAATGGAGTCATTATTTACTGATAATGCTCCATCTAGGAGAGTTATTAAAAGCAATTAGCAAGCTAGTTACCGCGTGATATGCAAGGAAAATACACTGATAATATTGGTTATGTGGAAGTTACACGCTGCATTTTACACACCATGCGTAATATCCTATATTGAAGACAGCATGAGTTTGTGCTTCAAATGTCCCTGTTCAAGAGCGTGAATAATTTGTTTCGTATTTAAAAAAATGCGCCACATTAACGACATATTTCCAGTACGATGAGTTTAGCTGCAATTACATTACTTATACTGTGTATGCGACATCTACAAATGCGTGTTTCTTAATAGCAAATACTAAAATGAACATCCGATAGCTTCCTATTTGTTAATCCTAATTATGTGATGCTTGCTTGTGTCGTATTTAGAACACAAAATAAGCATCAACGGGCGAGCAAAGGACATTTGATTACACCCCCACCCCTTAAACGCAGCCTCTATTTTAGTCAATTGTTGGTCGCCGAATGAAGCAGATTGTCCACGCGCGTCTAAAAATGTACTATCTTTCACCTGCTCATTTTAGCGACATATATACCCTAACTGAAACACCGAACACAATTGAGAATATATTTAAATATACCCCAGATGTGACTGAGAATAAGAAAGCAGCGCATTTTATCCAAGTATGCCCCGACTGCCGTAATCCGATTAGGTTCATTGATGCTCATACAAACTAAAATTGGGCACCTAACAGAAGTGTCAGTGTGTTGAAATTGTCTACAAGAACTATCACACCATCCCTGTCGACAGTCTTGCACTTTTCAGCTGTAACATAACCGAATTATACAGATATTTGCATATGACATGTCAGCTTAAACTAATCACATACATAAGTGATATATAGTCTGATAAGAAACTATATAAATCACTGGTAATTTGTATGTTCTATCCGAATTGTCAACATCTAAGATGCTCTTTAATGCACTAAAAGCAATGTGGATATGTTTTAGTAACAACATTATTACCACAATGAATGCGTTTACAGCGATCAAGTTGCGGCAGAGGGTGGCGCAACTGTCTATTCAACATTTGCCTCGTGTCTATGGTGTCACTGGCCAACATTTTTTTCTGACAGTAACTAATCTACCAGCTGTATCTGATGTGTTCAATAGTGTATGTACACCAGCGAAATAATTGGTGGCATAAAAAACGACGTGTGATGGTTATGGAAGTGTCTCTGTCTAATATAATGGGTTGCGCCCGAGTAAAGTGCGGCTTATTGCTAGGGGGGTAGGGTGATAATTTGTTTGACGCAAGAGATACGTTCTACTGTGTATCACGAATATGCTTCCATCATGTAACGTGTATATTCCTGAATGTATGTCCCACATTTCAGCGTTCTACATACAATTTAATTGAAATTACCATCGAAAGACGCTGCCTGGCCTTTCAATACTGCGACAATTTATGAGAAACTGGCCTGTGATTCTGAGCCCTCCTGGGGACGTATATATACGACGCACAGTTCATAATTGCATCATACAATTAAGCAAAGTTGGTGAGCATTACGATATACAGAAATTCGTGAAATTTAGCACTTTGCGTGTCCGAAAAAATGCTGTTCAAAAATATGACTTTTGCATTTTTATGGTGAAATTGACAACATTTAATAAAAAATTGTCAAAAAATATATATCTTCTATATTCTCTATATGTTACTGTCAGATCGTTAAGAGACTGTGGTGGACTGTTTGTTGTGTACAGTGCCATTAGTTTCAGGCAAACGTCTGATCTATTATCGCTTTCTGAATAAACGTGTTTCAACCCACGCACGGTGCTATTTATCTGGGAGGGGTGCAACTTTTGAAGACGCATATTATAATTATTATCGAGATGGTGTCAATTTCCCTAGACAGTTAATCTAGCTATATGTCATTCTTGATGTATGACTAATTTTTGTGAACTTTTGACGTTTTTGGCCAATCTATTTGACGTAAGACCACCAAAATGTGCACGTCCGCCATTACCCGACCGCAGAGTACCTTAAAAAAGCAGCATTATGCACGTTGTCTGGATTTCTGTGAGCACATATGTAGTGTGGAGTGATTATAAATGACGTTTTTGTGCAGCGTGACATCAGAGCTGTCAAATTACGACCGCTGTCATTCGGTGCATTTCTGCGTATTAATACATTTGTCATTTTGCTTGGTGATGTAATCAGGGGCAATCCGTGGGTGGCTCAAGCAGAAATGGAGGGGTGTAAGGTTTGAATGAACTTTGTGGGAGCCTGAGGTATTAAAAGTTCACGAATTTTCCACTGAACCTCTGTCTGTGGAGGGTAAACATGCTGTGAAATTGTCAATAAGAGAGCTGATCAAGATTAATAGGAAATGAAGGAAACGTTATAATGGTCGCCTATGGAAAATGCAAATGTGGTCTTAGGCCTAATTGAAAAACGGCCGTTTTGACATAAGAGGCACGAAAACGTAGTTTGAGCGATGCGTGAGGTTGTTGTTTTGCTTCATTTGAAGTTGCTATTGACTGTAACACAATGGAGTCATTATTTACTGATAATGCTCCATCTAGGAGAGTTATTAAAAGCAATTAGCAAGCTAGTTACCGCGTGATATGCAAGGAAAATACACTGATAATATTGGTTATGTGGAAGTTACACGCTGCATTTTACACACCATGCGTAATATCCTATATTGAAGACAGCATGAGTTTGTGCTTCAAATGTCCCTGTTCAAGAGCGTGAATAATTTGTTTCGTATTTAAAAAAATGCGCCACATTAACGACATATTTCCAGTACGATGAGTTTAGCTGCAATTACATTACTTATACTGTGTATGCGACATCTACAAATGCGTGTTTCTTAATAGCAAATACTAAAATGAACATCCGATAGCTTCCTATTTGTTAATCCTAATTATGTGATGCTTGCTTGTGTCGTATTTAGAACACAAAATAAGCATCAACGGGCGAGCAAAGGACATTTGATTACACCCCCACCCCTTAAACGCAGCCTCTATTTTAGTCAATTGTTGGTCGCCGAATGAAGCAGATTGTCCACGCGCGTCTAAAAATGTACTATCTTTCACCTGCTCATTTTAGCGACATATATACCCTAACTGAAACACCGAACACAATTGAGAATATATTTAAATATACCCCAGATGTGACTGAGAATAAGAAAGCAGCGCATTTTATCCAAGTATGCCCCGACTGCCGTAATCCGATTAGGTTCATTGATGCTCATACAAACTAAAATTGGGCACCTAACAGAAGTGTCAGTGTGTTGAAATTGTCTACAAGAACTATCACACCATCCCTGTCGACAGTCTTGCACTTTTCAGCTGTAACATAACCGAATTATACAGATATTTGCATATGACATGTCAGCTTAAACTAATCACATACATAAGTGATATATAGTCTGATAAGAAACTATATAAATCACTGGTAATTTGTATGTTCTATCCGAATTGTCAACATCTAAGATGCTCTTTAATGCACTAAAAGCAATGTGGATATGTTTTAGTAACAACATTATTACCACAATGAATGCGTTTACAGCGATCAAGTTGCGGCAGAGGGTGGCGCAACTGTCTATTCAACATTTGCCTCGTGTCTATGGTGTCACTGGCCAACATTTTTTTCTGACAGTAACTAATCTACCAGCTGTATCTGATGTGTTCAATAGTGTATGTACACCAGCGAAATAATTGGTGGCATAAAAAACGACGTGTGATGGTTATGGAAGTGTCTCTGTCTAATATAATGGGTTGCGCCCGAGTAAAGTGCGGCTTATTGCTAGGGGGGTAGGGTGATAATTTGTTTGACGCAAGAGATACGTTCTACTGTGTATCACGAATATGCTTCCATCATGTAACGTGTATATTCCTGAATGTATGTCCCACATTTCAGCGTTCTACATACAATTTAATTGAAATTACCATCGAAAGACGCTGCCTGGCCTTTCAATACTGCGACAATTTATGAGAAACTGGCCTGTGATTCTGAGCCCTCCTGGGGACGTATATATACGACGCACAGTTCATAATTGCATCATACAATTAAGCAAAGTTGGTGAGCATTACGATATACAGAAATTCGTGAAATTTAGCACTTTGCGTGTCCGAAAAAATGCTGTTCAAAAATATGACTTTTGCATTTTTATGGTGAAATTGACAACATTTAATAAAAAATTGTCAAAAAATATATATCTTCTATATTCTCTATATGTTACTGTCAGATCGTTAAGAGACTGTGGTGGACTGTTTGTTGTGTACAGTGCCATTAGTTTCAGGCAAACGTCTGATCTATTATCGCTTTCTGAATAAACGTGTTTCAACCCACGCACGGTGCTATTTATCTGGGAGGGGTGCAACTTTTGAAGACGCATATTATAATTATTATCGAGATGGTGTCAATTTCCCTAGACAGTTAATCTAGCTATATGTCATTCTTGATGTATGACTAATTTTTGTGAACTTTTGACGTTTTTGGCCAATCTATTTGACGTAAGACCACCAAAATGTGCACGTCCGCCATTACCCGACCGCAGAGTACCTTAAAAAAGCAGCATTATGCACGTTGTCTGGATTTCTGTGAGCACATATGTAGTGTGGAGTGATTATAAATGACGTTTTTGTGCAGCGTGACATCAGAGCTGTCAAATTACGACCGCTGTCATTCGGTGCATTTCTGCGTATTAATACATTTGTCATTTTGCTTGGTGATGTAATCAGGGGCAATCCGTGGGTGGCTCAAGCAGAAATGGAGGGGTGTAAGGTTTGAATGAACTTTGTGGGAGCCTGAGGTATTAAAAGTTCACGAATTTTCCACTGAACCTCTGTCTGTGGAGGGTAAACATGCTGTGAAATTGTCAATAAGAGAGCTGATCAAGATTAATAGGAAATGAAGGAAACGTTATAATGGTCGCCTATGGAAAATGCAAATGTGGTCTTAGGCCTAATTGAAAAACGGCCGTTTTGACATAAGAGGCACGAAAACGTAGTTTGAGCGATGCGTGAGGTTGTTGTTTTGCTTCATTTGAAGTTGCTATTGACTGTAACACAATGGAGTCATTATTTACTGATAATGCTCCATCTAGGAGAGTTATTAAAAGCAATTAGCAAGCTAGTTACCGCGTGATATGCAAGGAAAATACACTGATAATATTGGTTATGTGGAAGTTACACGCTGCATTTTACACACCATGCGTAATATCCTATATTGAAGACAGCATGAGTTTGTGCTTCAAATGTCCCTGTTCAAGAGCGTGAATAATTTGTTTCGTATTTAAAAAAATGCGCCACATTAACGACATATTTCCAGTACGATGAGTTTAGCTGCAATTACATTACTTATACTGTGTATGCGACATCTACAAATGCGTGTTTCTTAATAGCAAATACTAAAATGAACATCCGATAGCTTCCTATTTGTTAATCCTAATTATGTGATGCTTGCTTGTGTCGTATTTAGAACACAAAATAAGCATCAACGGGCGAGCAAAGGACATTTGATTACACCCCCACCCCTTAAACGCAGCCTCTATTTTAGTCAATTGTTGGTCGCCGAATGAAGCAGATTGTCCACGCGCGTCTAAAAATGTACTATCTTTCACCTGCTCATTTTAGCGACATATATACCCTAACTGAAACACCGAACACAATTGAGAATATATTTAAATATACCCCAGATGTGACTGAGAATAAGAAAGCAGCGCATTTTATCCAAGTATGCCCCGACTGCCGTAATCCGATTAGGTTCATTGATGCTCATACAAACTAAAATTGGGCACCTAACAGAAGTGTCAGTGTGTTGAAATTGTCTACAAGAACTATCACACCATCCCTGTCGACAGTCTTGCACTTTTCAGCTGTAACATAACCGAATTATACAGATATTTGCATATGACATGTCAGCTTAAACTAATCACATACATAAGTGATATATAGTCTGATAAGAAACTATATAAATCACTGGTAATTTGTATGTTCTATCCGAATTGTCAACATCTAAGATGCTCTTTAATGCACTAAAAGCAATGTGGATATGTTTTAGTAACAACATTATTACCACAATGAATGCGTTTACAGCGATCAAGTTGCGGCAGAGGGTGGCGCAACTGTCTATTCAACATTTGCCTCGTGTCTATGGTGTCACTGGCCAACATTTTTTTCTGACAGTAACTAATCTACCAGCTGTATCTGATGTGTTCAATAGTGTATGTACACCAGCGAAATAATTGGTGGCATAAAAAACGACGTGTGATGGTTATGGAAGTGTCTCTGTCTAATATAATGGGTTGCGCCCGAGTAAAGTGCGGCTTATTGCTAGGGGGGTAGGGTGATAATTTGTTTGACGCAAGAGATACGTTCTACTGTGTATCTCGAATATGCTTCCATCATGTAACGTGTATATTCCTGAATGTATGTCCCACATTTCAGCGTTCTACATACAATTTAATTGAAATTACCATCGAAAGACGCTGCCTGGCCTTTCAATACTGCGACAATTTATGAGAAACTGGCCTGTGATTCTGAGCCCTCCTGGGGACGTATATATACGACGCACAGTTCATAATTGCATCATACAATTAAGCAAAGTTGGTGAGCATTACGATATACAGAAATTCGTGAAATTTAGCACTTTGCGTGTCCGAAAAAATGCTGTTCAAAAATATGACTTTTGCATTTTTATGGTGAAATTGACAACATTTAATAAAAAATTGTCAAAAAATATATATCTTCTATATTCTCTATATGTTACTGTCAGATCGTTAAGAGACTGTGGTGGACTGTTTGTTGTGTACAGTGCCATTAGTTTCAGGCAAACGTCTGATCTATTATCGCTTTCTGAATAAACGTGTTTCAACCCACGCACGGTGCTATTTATCTGGGAGGGGTGCAACTTTTGAAGACGCATATTATAATTATTATCGAGATGGTGTCAATTTCCCTAGACAGTTAATCTAGCTATATGTCATTCTTGATGTATGACTAATTTTTGTGAACTTTTGACGTTTTTGGCCAATCTATTTGACGTAAGACCACCAAAATGTGCACGTCCGCCATTACCCGACCGCAGAGTACCTTAAAAAAGCAGCATTATGCACGTTGTCTGGATTTCTGTGAGCACATATGTAGTGTGGAGTGATTATAAATGACGTTTTTGTGCAGCGTGACATCAGAGCTGTCAAATTACGACCGCTGTCATTCGGTGCATTTCTGCGTATTAATACATTTGTCATTTTGCTTGGTGATGTAATCAGGGGCAATCCGTGGGTGGCTCAAGCAGAAATGGAGGGGTGTAAGGTTTGAATGAACTTTGTGGGAGCCTGAGGTATTAAAAGTTCACGAATTTTCCACTGAACCTCTGTCTGTGGAGGGTAAACATGCTGTGAAATTGTCAATAAGAGAGCTGATCAAGATTAATAGGAAATGAAGGAAACGTTATAATGGTCGCCTATGGAAAATGCAAATGTGGTCTTAGGCCTAATTGAAAAACGGCCGTTTTGACATAAGAGGCACGAAAACGTAGTTTGAGCGATGCGTGAGGTTGTTGTTTTGCTTCATTTGAAGTTGCTATTGACTGTAACACAATGGAGTCATTATTTACTGATAATGCTCCATCTAGGAGAGTTATTAAAAGCAATTAGCAAGCTAGTTACCGCGTGATATGCAAGGAAAATACACTGATAATATTGGTTATGTGGAAGTTACACGCTGCATTTTACACACCATGCGTAATATCCTATATTGAAGACAGCATGAGTTTGTGCTTCAAATGTCCCTGTTCAAGAGCGTGAATAATTTGTTTCGTATTTAAAAAAATGCGCCACATTAACGACATATTTCCAGTACGATGAGTTTAGCTGCAATTACATTACTTATACTGTGTATGCGACATCTACAAATGCGTGTTTCTTAATAGCAAATACTAAAATGAACATCCGATAGCTTCCTATTTGTTAATCCTAATTATGTGATGCTTGCTTGTGTCGTATTTAGAACACAAAATAAGCATCAACGGGCGAGCAAAGGACATTTGATTACACCCCCACCCCTTAAACGCAGCCTCTATTTTAGTCAATTGTTGGTCGCCGAATGAAGCAGATTGTCCACGCGCGTCTAAAAATGTACTATCTTTCACCTGCTCATTTTAGCGACATATATACCCTAACTGAAACACCGAACACAATTGAGAATATATTTAAATATACCCCAGATGTGACTGAGAATAAGAAAGCAGCGCATTTTATCCAAGTATGCCCCGACTGCCGTAATCCGATTAGGTTCATTGATGCTCATACAAACTAAAATTGGGCACCTAACAGAAGTGTCAGTGTGTTGAAATTGTCTACAAGAACTATCACACCATCCCTGTCGACAGTCTTGCACTTTTCAGCTGTAACATAACCGAATTATACAGATATTTGCATATGACATGTCAGCTTAAACTAATCACATACATAAGTGATATATAGTCTGATAAGAAACTATATAAATCACTGGTAATTTGTATGTTCTATCCGAATTGTCAACATCTAAGATGCTCTTTAATGCACTAAAAGCAATGTGGATATGTTTTAGTAACAACATTATTACCACAATGAATGCGTTTACAGCGATCAAGTTGCGGCAGAGGGTGGCGCAACTGTCTATTCAACATTTGCCTCGTGTCTATGGTGTCACTGGCCAACATTTTTTTCTGACAGTAACTAATCTACCAGCTGTATCTGATGTGTTCAATAGTGTATGTACACCAGCGAAATAATTGGTGGCATAAAAAACGACGTGTGATGGTTATGGAAGTGTCTCTGTCTAATATAATGGGTTGCGCCCGAGTAAAGTGCGGCTTATTGCTAGGGGGGTAGGGTGATAATTTGTTTGACGCAAGAGATACGTTCTACTGTGTATCACGAATATGCTTCCATCATGTAACGTGTATATTCCTGAATGTATGTCCCACATTTCAGCGTTCTACATACAATTTAATTGAAATTACCATCGAAAGACGCTGCCTGGCCTTTCAATACTGCGACAATTTATGAGAAACTGGCCTGTGATTCTGAGCCCTCCTGGGGACGTATATATACGACGCACAGTTCATAATTGCATCATACAATTAAGCAAAGTTGGTGAGCATTACGATATACAGAAATTCGTGAAATTTAGCACTTTGCGTGTCCGAAAAAATGCTGTTCAAAAATATGACTTTTGCATTTTTATGGTGAAATTGACAACATTTAATAAAAAATTGTCAAAAAATATATATCTTCTATATTCTCTATATGTTACTGTCAGATCGTTAAGAGACTGTGGTGGACTGTTTGTTGTGTACAGTGCCATTAGTTTCAGGCAAACGTCTGATCTATTATCGCTTTCTGAATAAACGTGTTTCAACCCACGCACGGTGCTATTTATCTGGGAGGGGTGCAACTTTTGAAGACGCATATTATAATTATTATCGAGATGGTGTCAATTTCCCTAGACAGTTAATCTAGCTATATGTCATTCTTGATGTATGACTAATTTTTGTGAACTTTTGACGTTTTTGGCCAATCTATTTGACGTAAGACCACCAAAATGTGCACGTCCGCCATTACCCGACCGCAGAGTACCTTAAAAAAGCAGCATTATGCACGTTGTCTGGATTTCTGTGAGCACATATGTAGTGTGGAGTGATTATAAATGACGTTTTTGTGCAGCGTGACATCAGAGCTGTCAAATTACGACCGCTGTCATTCGGTGCATTTCTGCGTATTAATACATTTGTCATTTTGCTTGGTGATGTAATCAGGGGCAATCCGTGGGTGGCTCAAGCAGAAATGGAGGGGTGTAAGGTTTGAATGAACTTTGTGGGAGCCTGAGGTATTAAAAGTTCACGAATTTTCCACTGAACCTCTGTCTGTGGAGGGTAAACATGCTGTGAAATTGTCAATAAGAGAGCTGATCAAGATTAATAGGAAATGAAGGAAACGTTATAATGGTCGCCTATGGAAAATGCAAATGTGGTCTTAGGCCTAATTGAAAAACGGCCGTTTTGACATAAGAGGCACGAAAACGTAGTTTGAGCGATGCGTGAGGTTGTTGTTTTGCTTCATTTGAAGTTGCTATTGACTGTAACACAATGGAGTCATTATTTACTGATAATGCTCCATCTAGGAGAGTTATTAAAAGCAATTAGCAAGCTAGTTACCGCGTGATATGCAAGGAAAATACACTGATAATATTGGTTATGTGGAAGTTACACGCTGCATTTTACACACCATGCGTAATATCCTATATTGAAGACAGCATGAGTTTGTGCTTCAAATGTCCCTGTTCAAGAGCGTGAATAATTTGTTTCGTATTTAAAAAAATGCGCCACATTAACGACATATTTCCAGTACGATGAGTTTAGCTGCAATTACATTACTTATACTGTGTATGCGACATCTACAAATGCGTGTTTCTTAATAGCAAATACTAAAATGAACATCCGATAGCTTCCTATTTGTTAATCCTAATTATGTGATGCTTGCTTGTGTCGTATTTAGAACACAAAATAAGCATCAACGGGCGAGCAAAGGACATTTGATTACACCCCCACCCCTTAAACGCAGCCTCTATTTTAGTCAATTGTTGGTCGCCGAATGAAGCAGATTGTCCACGCGCGTCTAAAAATGTACTATCTTTCACCTGCTCATTTTAGCGACATATATACCCTAACTGAAACACCGAACACAATTGAGAATATATTTAAATATACCCCAGATGTGACTGAGAATAAGAAAGCAGCGCATTTTATCCAAGTATGCCCCGACTGCCGTAATCCGATTAGGTTCATTGATGCTCATACAAACTAAAATTGGGCACCTAACAGAAGTGTCAGTGTGTTGAAATTGTCTACAAGAACTATCACACCATCCCTGTCGACAGTCTTGCACTTTTCAGCTGTAACATAACCGAATTATACAGATATTTGCATATGACATGTCAGCTTAAACTAATCACATACATAAGTGATATATAGTCTGATAAGAAACTATATAAATCACTGGTAATTTGTATGTTCTATCCGAATTGTCAACATCTAAGATGCTCTTTAATGCACTAAAAGCAATGTGGATATGTTTTAGTAACAACATTATTACCACAATGAATGCGTTTACAGCGATCAAGTTGCGGCAGAGGGTGGCGCAACTGTCTATTCAACATTTGCCTCGTGTCTATGGTGTCACTGGCCAACATTTTTTTCTGACAGTAACTAATCTACCAGCTGTATCTGATGTGTTCAATAGTGTATGTACACCAGCGAAATAATTGGTGGCATAAAAAACGACGTGTGATGGTTATGGAAGTGTCTCTGTCTAATATAATGGGTTGCGCCCGAGTAAAGTGCGGCTTATTGCTAGGGGGGTAGGGTGATAATTTGTTTGACGCAAGAGATACGTTCTACTGTGTATCTCGAATATGCTTCCATCATGTAACGTGTATATTCCTGAATGTATGTCCCACATTTCAGCGTTCTACATACAATTTAATTGAAATTACCATCGAAAGACGCTGCCTGGCCTTTCAATACTGCGACAATTTATGAGAAACTGGCCTGTGATTCTGAGCCCTCCTGGGGACGTATATATACGACGCACAGTTCATAATTGCATCATACAATTAAGCAAAGTTGGTGAGCATTACGATATACAGAAATTCGTGAAATTTAGCACTTTGCGTGTCCGAAAAAATGCTGTTCAAAAATATGACTTTTGCATTTTTATGGTGAAATTGACAACATTTAATAAAAAATTGTCAAAAAATATATATCTTCTATATTCTCTATATGTTACTGTCAGATCGTTAAGAGACTGTGGTGGACTGTTTGTTGTGTACAGTGCCATTAGTTTCAGGCAAACGTCTGATCTATTATCGCTTTCTGAATAAACGTGTTTCAACCCACGCACGGTGCTATTTATCTGGGAGGGGTGCAACTTTTGAAGACGCATATTATAATTATTATCGAGATGGTGTCAATTTCCCTAGACAGTTAATCTAGCTATATGTCATTCTTGATGTATGACTAATTTTTGTGAACTTTTGACGTTTTTGGCCAATCTATTTGACGTAAGACCACCAAAATGTGCACGTCCGCCATTACCCGACCGCAGAGTACCTTAAAAAAGCAGCATTATGCACGTTGTCTGGATTTCTGTGAGCACATATGTAGTGTGGAGTGATTATAAATGACGTTTTTGTGCAGCGTGACATCAGAGCTGTCAAATTACGACCGCTGTCATTCGGTGCATTTCTGCGTATTAATACATTTGTCATTTTGCTTGGTGATGTAATCAGGGGCAATCCGTGGGTGGCTCAAGCAGAAATGGAGGGGTGTAAGGTTTGAATGAACTTTGTGGGAGCCTGAGGTATTAAAAGTTCACGAATTTTCCACTGAACCTCTGTCTGTGGAGGGTAAACATGCTGTGAAATTGTCAATAAGAGAGCTGATCAAGATTAATAGGAAATGAAGGAAACGTTATAATGGTCGCCTATGGAAAATGCAAATGTGGTCTTAGGCCTAATTGAAAAACGGCCGTTTTGACATAAGAGGCACGAAAACGTAGTTTGAGCGATGCGTGAGGTTGTTGTTTTGCTTCATTTGAAGTTGCTATTGACTGTAACACAATGGAGTCATTATTTACTGATAATGCTCCATCTAGGAGAGTTATTAAAAGCAATTAGCAAGCTAGTTACCGCGTGATATGCAAGGAAAATACACTGATAATATTGGTTATGTGGAAGTTACACGCTGCATTTTACACACCATGCGTAATATCCTATATTGAAGACAGCATGAGTTTGTGCTTCAAATGTCCCTGTTCAAGAGCGTGAATAATTTGTTTCGTATTTAAAAAAATGCGCCACATTAACGACATATTTCCAGTACGATGAGTTTAGCTGCAATTACATTACTTATACTGTGTATGCGACATCTACAAATGCGTGTTTCTTAATAGCAAATACTAAAATGAACATCCGATAGCTTCCTATTTGTTAATCCTAATTATGTGATGCTTGCTTGTGTCGTATTTAGAACACAAAATAAGCATCAACGGGCGAGCAAAGGACATTTGATTACACCCCCACCCCTTAAACGCAGCCTCTATTTTAGTCAATTGTTGGTCGCCGAATGAAGCAGATTGTCCACGCGCGTCTAAAAATGTACTATCTTTCACCTGCTCATTTTAGCGACATATATACCCTAACTGAAACACCGAACACAATTGAGAATATATTTAAATATACCCCAGATGTGACTGAGAATAAGAAAGCAGCGCATTTTATCCAAGTATGCCCCGACTGCCGTAATCCGATTAGGTTCATTGATGCTCATACAAACTAAAATTGGGCACCTAACAGAAGTGTCAGTGTGTTGAAATTGTCTACAAGAACTATCACACCATCCCTGTCGACAGTCTTGCACTTTTCAGCTGTAACATAACCGAATTATACAGATATTTGCATATGACATGTCAGCTTAAACTAATCACATACATAAGTGATATATAGTCTGATAAGAAACTATATAAATCACTGGTAATTTGTATGTTCTATCCGAATTGTCAACATCTAAGATGCTCTTTAATGCACTAAAAGCAATGTGGATATGTTTTAGTAACAACATTATTACCACAATGAATGCGTTTACAGCGATCAAGTTGCGGCAGAGGGTGGCGCAACTGTCTATTCAACATTTGCCTCGTGTCTATGGTGTCACTGGCCAACATTTTTTTCTGACAGTAACTAATCTACCAGCTGTATCTGATGTGTTCAATAGTGTATGTACACCAGCGAAATAATTGGTGGCATAAAAAACGACGTGTGATGGTTATGGAAGTGTCTCTGTCTAATATAATGGGTTGCGCCCGAGTAAAGTGCGGCTTATTGCTAGGGGGGTAGGGTGATAATTTGTTTGACGCAAGAGATACGTTCTACTGTGTATCACGAATATGCTTCCATCATGTAACGTGTATATTCCTGAATGTATGTCCCACATTTCAGCGTTCTACATACAATTTAATTGAAATTACCATCGAAAGACGCTGCCTGGCCTTTCAATACTGCGACAATTTATGAGAAACTGGCCTGTGATTCTGAGCCCTCCTGGGGACGTATATATACGACGCACAGTTCATAATTGCATCATACAATTAAGCAAAGTTGGTGAGCATTACGATATACAGAAATTCGTGAAATTTAGCACTTTGCGTGTCCGAAAAAATGCTGTTCAAAAATATGACTTTTGCATTTTTATGGTGAAATTGACAACATTTAATAAAAAATTGTCAAAAAATATATATCTTCTATATTCTCTATATGTTACTGTCAGATCGTTAAGAGACTGTGGTGGACTGTTTGTTGTGTACAGTGCCATTAGTTTCAGGCAAACGTCTGATCTATTATCGCTTTCTGAATAAACGTGTTTCAACCCACGCACGGTGCTATTTATCTGGGAGGGGTGCAACTTTTGAAGACGCATATTATAATTATTATCGAGATGGTGTCAATTTCCCTAGACAGTTAATCTAGCTATATGTCATTCTTGATGTATGACTAATTTTTGTGAACTTTTGACGTTTTTGGCCAATCTATTTGACGTAAGACCACCAAAATGTGCACGTCCGCCATTACCCGACCGCAGAGTACCTTAAAAAAGCAGCATTATGCACGTTGTCTGGATTTCTGTGAGCACATATGTAGTGTGGAGTGATTATAAATGACGTTTTTGTGCAGCGTGACATCAGAGCTGTCAAATTACGACCGCTGTCATTCGGTGCATTTCTGCGTATTAATACATTTGTCATTTTGCTTGGTGATGTAATCAGGGGCAATCCGTGGGTGGCTCAAGCAGAAATGGAGGGGTGTAAGGTTTGAATGAACTTTGTGGGAGCCTGAGGTATTAAAAGTTCACGAATTTTCCACTGAACCTCTGTCTGTGGAGGGTAAACATGCTGTGAAATTGTCAATAAGAGAGCTGATCAAGATTAATAGGAAATGAAGGAAACGTTATAATGGTCGCCTATGGAAAATGCAAATGTGGTCTTAGGCCTAATTGAAAAACGGCCGTTTTGACATAAGAGGCACGAAAACGTAGTTTGAGCGATGCGTGAGGTTGTTGTTTTGCTTCATTTGAAGTTGCTATTGACTGTAACACAATGGAGTCATTATTTACTGATAATGCTCCATCTAGGAGAGTTATTAAAAGCAATTAGCAAGCTAGTTACCGCGTGATATGCAAGGAAAATACACTGATAATATTGGTTATGTGGAAGTTACACGCTGCATTTTACACACCATGCGTAATATCCTATATTGAAGACAGCATGAGTTTGTGCTTCAAATGTCCCTGTTCAAGAGCGTGAATAATTTGTTTCGTATTTAAAAAAATGCGCCACATTAACGACATATTTCCAGTACGATGAGTTTAGCTGCAATTACATTACTTATACTGTGTATGCGACATCTACAAATGCGTGTTTCTTAATAGCAAATACTAAAATGAACATCCGATAGCTTCCTATTTGTTAATCCTAATTATGTGATGCTTGCTTGTGTCGTATTTAGAACACAAAATAAGCATCAACGGGCGAGCAAAGGACATTTGATTACACCCCCACCCCTTAAACGCAGCCTCTATTTTAGTCAATTGTTGGTCGCCGAATGAAGCAGATTGTCCACGCGCGTCTAAAAATGTACTATCTTTCACCTGCTCATTTTAGCGACATATATACCCTAACTGAAACACCGAACACAATTGAGAATATATTTAAATATACCCCAGATGTGACTGAGAATAAGAAAGCAGCGCATTTTATCCAAGTATGCCCCGACTGCCGTAATCCGATTAGGTTCATTGATGCTCATACAAACTAAAATTGGGCACCTAACAGAAGTGTCAGTGTGTTGAAATTGTCTACAAGAACTATCACACCATCCCTGTCGACAGTCTTGCACTTTTCAGCTGTAACATAACCGAATTATACAGATATTTGCATATGACATGTCAGCTTAAACTAATCACATACATAAGTGATATATAGTCTGATAAGAAACTATATAAATCACTGGTAATTTGTATGTTCTATCCGAATTGTCAACATCTAAGATGCTCTTTAATGCACTAAAAGCAATGTGGATATGTTTTAGTAACAACATTATTACCACAATGAATGCGTTTACAGCGATCAAGTTGCGGCAGAGGGTGGCGCAACTGTCTATTCAACATTTGCCTCGTGTCTATGGTGTCACTGGCCAACATTTTTTTCTGACAGTAACTAATCTACCAGCTGTATCTGATGTGTTCAATAGTGTATGTACACCAGCGAAATAATTGGTGGCATAAAAAACGACGTGTGATGGTTATGGAAGTGTCTCTGTCTAATATAATGGGTTGCGCCCGAGTAAAGTGCGGCTTATTGCTAGGGGGGTAGGGTGATAATTTGTTTGACGCAAGAGATACGTTCTACTGTGTATCACGAATATGCTTCCATCATGTAACGTGTATATTCCTGAATGTATGTCCCACATTTCAGCGTTCTACATACAATTTAATTGAAATTACCATCGAAAGACGCTGCCTGGCCTTTCAATACTGCGACAATTTATGAGAAACTGGCCTGTGATTCTGAGCCCTCCTGGGGACGTATATATACGACGCACAGTTCATAATTGCATCATACAATTAAGCAAAGTTGGTGAGCATTACGATATACAGAAATTCGTGAAATTTAGCACTTTGCGTGTCCGAAAAAATGCTGTTCAAAAATATGACTTTTGCATTTTTATGGTGAAATTGACAACATTTAATAAAAAATTGTCAAAAAATATATATCTTCTATATTCTCTATATGTTACTGTCAGATCGTTAAGAGACTGTGGTGGACTGTTTGTTGTGTACAGTGCCATTAGTTTCAGGCAAACGTCTGATCTATTATCGCTTTCTGAATAAACGTGTTTCAACCCACGCACGGTGCTATTTATCTGGGAGGGGTGCAACTTTTGAAGACGCATATTATAATTATTATCGAGATGGTGTCAATTTCCCTAGACAGTTAATCTAGCTATATGTCATTCTTGATGTATGACTAATTTTTGTGAACTTTTGACGTTTTTGGCCAATCTATTTGACGTAAGACCACCAAAATGTGCACGTCCGCCATTACCCGACCGCAGAGTACCTTAAAAAAGCAGCATTATGCACGTTGTCTGGATTTCTGTGAGCACATATGTAGTGTGGAGTGATTATAAATGACGTTTTTGTGCAGCGTGACATCAGAGCTGTCAAATTACGACCGCTGTCATTCGGTGCATTTCTGCGTATTAATACATTTGTCATTTTGCTTGGTGATGTAATCAGGGGCAATCCGTGGGTGGCTCAAGCAGAAATGGAGGGGTGTAAGGTTTGAATGAACTTTGTGGGAGCCTGAGGTATTAAAAGTTCACGAATTTTCCACTGAACCTCTGTCTGTGGAGGGTAAACATGCTGTGAAATTGTCAATAAGAGAGCTGATCAAGATTAATAGGAAATGAAGGAAACGTTATAATGGTCGCCTATGGAAAATGCAAATGTGGTCTTAGGCCTAATTGAAAAACGGCCGTTTTGACATAAGAGGCACGAAAACGTAGTTTGAGCGATGCGTGAGGTTGTTGTTTTGCTTCATTTGAAGTTGCTATTGACTGTAACACAATGGAGTCATTATTTACTGATAATGCTCCATCTAGGAGAGTTATTAAAAGCAATTAGCAAGCTAGTTACCGCGTGATATGCAAGGAAAATACACTGATAATATTGGTTATGTGGAAGTTACACGCTGCATTTTACACACCATGCGTAATATCCTATATTGAAGACAGCATGAGTTTGTGCTTCAAATGTCCCTGTTCAAGAGCGTGAATAATTTGTTTCGTATTTAAAAAAATGCGCCACATTAACGACATATTTCCAGTACGATGAGTTTAGCTGCAATTACATTACTTATACTGTGTATGCGACATCTACAAATGCGTGTTTCTTAATAGCAAATACTAAAATGAACATCCGATAGCTTCCTATTTGTTAATCCTAATTATGTGATGCTTGCTTGTGTCGTATTTAGAACACAAAATAAGCATCAACGGGCGAGCAAAGGACATTTGATTACACCCCCACCCCTTAAACGCAGCCTCTATTTTAGTCAATTGTTGGTCGCCGAATGAAGCAGATTGTCCACGCGCGTCTAAAAATGTACTATCTTTCACCTGCTCATTTTAGCGACATATATACCCTAACTGAAACACCGAACACAATTGAGAATATATTTAAATATACCCCAGATGTGACTGAGAATAAGAAAGCAGCGCATTTTATCCAAGTATGCCCCGACTGCCGTAATCCGATTAGGTTCATTGATGCTCATACAAACTAAAATTGGGCACCTAACAGAAGTGTCAGTGTGTTGAAATTGTCTACAAGAACTATCACACCATCCCTGTCGACAGTCTTGCACTTTTCAGCTGTAACATAACCGAATTATACAGATATTTGCATATGACATGTCAGCTTAAACTAATCACATACATAAGTGATATATAGTCTGATAAGAAACTATATAAATCACTGGTAATTTGTATGTTCTATCCGAATTGTCAACATCTAAGATGCTCTTTAATGCACTAAAAGCAATGTGGATATGTTTTAGTAACAACATTATTACCACAATGAATGCGTTTACAGCGATCAAGTTGCGGCAGAGGGTGGCGCAACTGTCTATTCAACATTTGCCTCGTGTCTATGGTGTCACTGGCCAACATTTTTTTCTGACAGTAACTAATCTACCAGCTGTATCTGATGTGTTCAATAGTGTATGTACACCAGCGAAATAATTGGTGGCATAAAAAACGACGTGTGATGGTTATGGAAGTGTCTCTGTCTAATATAATGGGTTGCGCCCGAGTAAAGTGCGGCTTATTGCTAGGGGGGTAGGGTGATAATTTGTTTGACGCAAGAGATACGTTCTACTGTGTATCTCGAATATGCTTCCATCATGTAACGTGTATATTCCTGAATGTATGTCCCACATTTCAGCGTTCTACATACAATTTAATTGAAATTACCATCGAAAGACGCTGCCTGGCCTTTCAATACTGCGACAATTTATGAGAAACTGGCCTGTGATTCTGAGCCCTCCTGGGGACGTATATATACGACGCACAGTTCATAATTGCATCATACAATTAAGCAAAGTTGGTGAGCATTACGATATACAGAAATTCGTGAAATTTAGCACTTTGCGTGTCCGAAAAAATGCTGTTCAAAAATATGACTTTTGCATTTTTATGGTGAAATTGACAACATTTAATAAAAAATTGTCAAAAAATATATATCTTCTATATTCTCTATATGTTACTGTCAGATCGTTAAGAGACTGTGGTGGACTGTTTGTTGTGTACAGTGCCATTAGTTTCAGGCAAACGTCTGATCTATTATCGCTTTCTGAATAAACGTGTTTCAACCCACGCACGGTGCTATTTATCTGGGAGGGGTGCAACTTTTGAAGACGCATATTATAATTATTATCGAGATGGTGTCAATTTCCCTAGACAGTTAATCTAGCTATATGTCATTCTTGATGTATGACTAATTTTTGTGAACTTTTGACGTTTTTGGCCAATCTATTTGACGTAAGACCACCAAAATGTGCACGTCCGCCATTACCCGACCGCAGAGTACCTTAAAAAAGCAGCATTATGCACGTTGTCTGGATTTCTGTGAGCACATATGTAGTGTGGAGTGATTATAAATGACGTTTTTGTGCAGCGTGACATCAGAGCTGTCAAATTACGACCGCTGTCATTCGGTGCATTTCTGCGTATTAATACATTTGTCATTTTGCTTGGTGATGTAATCAGGGGCAATCCGTGGGTGGCTCAAGCAGAAATGGAGGGGTGTAAGGTTTGAATGAACTTTGTGGGAGCCTGAGGTATTAAAAGTTCACGAATTTTCCACTGAACCTCTGTCTGTGGAGGGTAAACATGCTGTGAAATTGTCAATAAGAGAGCTGATCAAGATTAATAGGAAATGAAGGAAACGTTATAATGGTCGCCTATGGAAAATGCAAATGTGGTCTTAGGCCTAATTGAAAAACGGCCGTTTTGACATAAGAGGCACGAAAACGTAGTTTGAGCGATGCGTGAGGTTGTTGTTTTGCTTCATTTGAAGTTGCTATTGACTGTAACACAATGGAGTCATTATTTACTGATAATGCTCCATCTAGGAGAGTTATTAAAAGCAATTAGCAAGCTAGTTACCGCGTGATATGCAAGGAAAATACACTGATAATATTGGTTATGTGGAAGTTACACGCTGCATTTTACACACCATGCGTAATATCCTATATTGAAGACAGCATGAGTTTGTGCTTCAAATGTCCCTGTTCAAGAGCGTGAATAATTTGTTTCGTATTTAAAAAAATGCGCCACATTAACGACATATTTCCAGTACGATGAGTTTAGCTGCAATTACATTACTTATACTGTGTATGCGACATCTACAAATGCGTGTTTCTTAATAGCAAATACTAAAATGAACATCCGATAGCTTCCTATTTGTTAATCCTAATTATGTGATGCTTGCTTGTGTCGTATTTAGAACACAAAATAAGCATCAACGGGCGAGCAAAGGACATTTGATTACACCCCCACCCCTTAAACGCAGCCTCTATTTTAGTCAATTGTTGGTCGCCGAATGAAGCAGATTGTCCACGCGCGTCTAAAAATGTACTATCTTTCACCTGCTCATTTTAGCGACATATATACCCTAACTGAAACACCGAACACAATTGAGAATATATTTAAATATACCCCAGATGTGACTGAGAATAAGAAAGCAGCGCATTTTATCCAAGTATGCCCCGACTGCCGTAATCCGATTAGGTTCATTGATGCTCATACAAACTAAAATTGGGCACCTAACAGAAGTGTCAGTGTGTTGAAATTGTCTACAAGAACTATCACACCATCCCTGTCGACAGTCTTGCACTTTTCAGCTGTAACATAACCGAATTATACAGATATTTGCATATGACATGTCAGCTTAAACTAATCACATACATAAGTGATATATAGTCTGATAAGAAACTATATAAATCACTGGTAATTTGTATGTTCTATCCGAATTGTCAACATCTAAGATGCTCTTTAATGCACTAAAAGCAATGTGGATATGTTTTAGTAACAACATTATTACCACAATGAATGCGTTTACAGCGATCAAGTTGCGGCAGAGGGTGGCGCAACTGTCTATTCAACATTTGCCTCGTGTCTATGGTGTCACTGGCCAACATTTTTTTCTGACAGTAACTAATCTACCAGCTGTATCTGATGTGTTCAATAGTGTATGTACACCAGCGAAATAATTGGTGGCATAAAAAACGACGTGTGATGGTTATGGAAGTGTCTCTGTCTAATATAATGGGTTGCGCCCGAGTAAAGTGCGGCTTATTGCTAGGGGGGTAGGGTGATAATTTGTTTGACGCAAGAGATACGTTCTACTGTGTATCACGAATATGCTTCCATCATGTAACGTGTATATTCCTGAATGTATGTCCCACATTTCAGCGTTCTACATACAATTTAATTGAAATTACCATCGAAAGACGCTGCCTGGCCTTTCAATACTGCGACAATTTATGAGAAACTGGCCTGTGATTCTGAGCCCTCCTGGGGACGTATATATACGACGCACAGTTCATAATTGCATCATACAATTAAGCAAAGTTGGTGAGCATTACGATATACAGAAATTCGTGAAATTTAGCACTTTGCGTGTCCGAAAAAATGCTGTTCAAAAATATGACTTTTGCATTTTTATGGTGAAATTGACAACATTTAATAAAAAATTGTCAAAAAATATATATCTTCTATATTCTCTATATGTTACTGTCAGATCGTTAAGAGACTGTGGTGGACTGTTTGTTGTGTACAGTGCCATTAGTTTCAGGCAAACGTCTGATCTATTATCGCTTTCTGAATAAACGTGTTTCAACCCACGCACGGTGCTATTTATCTGGGAGGGGTGCAACTTTTGAAGACGCATATTATAATTATTATCGAGATGGTGTCAATTTCCCTAGACAGTTAATCTAGCTATATGTCATTCTTGATGTATGACTAATTTTTGTGAACTTTTGACGTTTTTGGCCAATCTATTTGACGTAAGACCACCAAAATGTGCACGTCCGCCATTACCCGACCGCAGAGTACCTTAAAAAAGCAGCATTATGCACGTTGTCTGGATTTCTGTGAGCACATATGTAGTGTGGAGTGATTATAAATGACGTTTTTGTGCAGCGTGACATCAGAGCTGTCAAATTACGACCGCTGTCATTCGGTGCATTTCTGCGTATTAATACATTTGTCATTTTGCTTGGTGATGTAATCAGGGGCAATCCGTGGGTGGCTCAAGCAGAAATGGAGGGGTGTAAGGTTTGAATGAACTTTGTGGGAGCCTGAGGTATTAAAAGTTCACGAATTTTCCACTGAACCTCTGTCTGTGGAGGGTAAACATGCTGTGAAATTGTCAATAAGAGAGCTGATCAAGATTAATAGGAAATGAAGGAAACGTTATAATGGTCGCCTATGGAAAATGCAAATGTGGTCTTAGGCCTAATTGAAAAACGGCCGTTTTGACATAAGAGGCACGAAAACGTAGTTTGAGCGATGCGTGAGGTTGTTGTTTTGCTTCATTTGAAGTTGCTATTGACTGTAACACAATGGAGTCATTATTTACTGATAATGCTCCATCTAGGAGAGTTATTAAAAGCAATTAGCAAGCTAGTTACCGCGTGATATGCAAGGAAAATACACTGATAATATTGGTTATGTGGAAGTTACACGCTGCATTTTACACACCATGCGTAATATCCTATATTGAAGACAGCATGAGTTTGTGCTTCAAATGTCCCTGTTCAAGAGCGTGAATAATTTGTTTCGTATTTAAAAAAATGCGCCACATTAACGACATATTTCCAGTACGATGAGTTTAGCTGCAATTACATTACTTATACTGTGTATGCGACATCTACAAATGCGTGTTTCTTAATAGCAAATACTAAAATGAACATCCGATAGCTTCCTATTTGTTAATCCTAATTATGTGATGCTTGCTTGTGTCGTATTTAGAACACAAAATAAGCATCAACGGGCGAGCAAAGGACATTTGATTACACCCCCACCCCTTAAACGCAGCCTCTATTTTAGTCAATTGTTGGTCGCCGAATGAAGCAGATTGTCCACGCGCGTCTAAAAATGTACTATCTTTCACCTGCTCATTTTAGCGACATATATACCCTAACTGAAACACCGAACGCAATTGAGAATATATTTAAATATACCCCAGATGTGACTGAGAATAAGAAAGCAGCGCATTTTATCCAAGTATGCCCCGACTGCCGTAATCCGATTAGGTTCATTGATGCTCATACAAACTAAAATTGGGCACCTAACAGAAGTGTCAGTGTGTTGAAATTGTCTACAAGAACTATCACACCATCCCTGTCGACAGTCTTGCACTTTTCAGCTGTAACATAACCGAATTATACAGATATTTGCATATGACATGTCAGCTTAAACTAATCACATACATAAGTGATATATAGTCTGATAAGAAACTATATAAATCACTGGTAATTTGTATGTTCTATCCGAATTGTCAACATCTAAGATGCTCTTTAATGCACTAAAAGCAATGTGGATATGTTTTAGTAACAACATTATTACCACAATGAATGCGTTTACAGCGATCAAGTTGCGGCAGAGGGTGGCGCAACTGTCTATTCAACATTTGCCTCGTGTCTATGGTGTCACTGGCCAACATTTTTTTCTGACAGTAACTAATCTACCAGCTGTATCTGATGTGTTCAATAGTGTATGTACACCAGCGAAATAATTGGTGGCATAAAAAACGACGTGTGATGGTTATGGAAGTGTCTCTGTCTAATATAATGGGTTGCGCCCGAGTAAAGTGCGGCTTATTGCTAGGGGGGTAGGGTGATAATTTGTTTGACGCAAGAGATACGTTCTACTGTGTATCACGAATATGCTTCCATCATGTAACGTGTATATTCCTGAATGTATGTCCCACATTTCAGCGTTCTACATACAATTTAATTGAAATTACCATCGAAAGACGCTGCCTGGCCTTTCAATACTGCGACAATTTATGAGAAACTGGCCTGTGATTCTGAGCCCTCCTGGGGACGTATATATACGACGCACAGTTCATAATTGCATCATACAATTAAGCAAAGTTGGTGAGCATTACGATATACAGAAATTCGTGAAATTTAGCACTTTGCGTGTCCGAAAAAATGCTGTTCAAAAATATGACTTTTGCATTTTTATGGTGAAATTGACAACATTTAATAAAAAATTGTCAAAAAATATATATCTTCTATATTCTCTATATGTTACTGTCAGATCGTTAAGAGACTGTGGTGGACTGTTTGTTGTGTACAGTGCCATTAGTTTCAGGCAAACGTCTGATCTATTATCGCTTTCTGAATAAACGTGTTTCAACCCACGCACGGTGCTATTTATCTGGGAGGGGTGCAACTTTTGAAGACGCATATTATAATTATTATCGAGATGGTGTCAATTTCCCTAGACAGTTAATCTAGCTATATGTCATTCTTGATGTATGACTAATTTTTGTGAACTTTTGACGTTTTTGGCCAATCTATTTGACGTAAGACCACCAAAATGTGCACGTCCGCCATTACCCGACCGCAGAGTACCTTAAAAAAGCAGCATTATGCACGTTGTCTGGATTTCTGTGAGCACATATGTAGTGTGGAGTGATTATAAATGACGTTTTTGTGCAGCGTGACATCAGAGCTGTCAAATTACGACCGCTGTCATTCGGTGCATTTCTGCGTATTAATACATTTGTCATTTTGCTTGGTGATGTAATCAGGGGCAATCCGTGGGTGGCTCAAGCAGAAATGGAGGGGTGTAAGGTTTGAATGAACTTTGTGGGAGCCTGAGGTATTAAAAGTTCACGAATTTTCCACTGAACCTCTGTCTGTGGAGGGTAAACATGCTGTGAAATTGTCAATAAGAGAGCTGATCAAGATTAATAGGAAATGAAGGAAACGTTATAATGGTCGCCTATGGAAAATGCAAATGTGGTCTTAGGCCTAATTGAAAAACGGCCGTTTTGACATAAGAGGCACGAAAACGTAGTTTGAGCGATGCGTGAGGTTGTTGTTTTGCTTCATTTGAAGTTGCTATTGACTGTAACACAATGGAGTCATTATTTACTGATAATGCTCCATCTAGGAGAGTTATTAAAAGCAATTAGCAAGCTAGTTACCGCGTGATATGCAAGGAAAATACACTGATAATATTGGTTATGTGGAAGTTACACGCTGCATTTTACACACCATGCGTAATATCCTATATTGAAGACAGCATGAGTTTGTGCTTCAAATGTCCCTGTTCAAGAGCGTGAATAATTTGTTTCGTATTTAAAAAAATGCGCCACATTAACGACATATTTCCAGTACGATGAGTTTAGCTGCAATTACATTACTTATACTGTGTATGCGACATCTACAAATGCGTGTTTCTTAATAGCAAATACTAAAATGAACATCCGATAGCTTCCTATTTGTTAATCCTAATTATGTGATGCTTGCTTGTGTCGTATTTAGAACACAAAATAAGCATCAACGGGCGAGCAAAGGACATTTGATTACACCCCCACCCCTTAAACGCAGCCTCTATTTTAGTCAATTGTTGGTCGCCGAATGAAGCAGATTGTCCACGCGCGTCTAAAAATGTACTATCTTTCACCTGCTCATTTTAGCGACATATATACCCTAACTGAAACACCGAACACAATTGAGAATATATTTAAATATACCCCAGATGTGACTGAGAATAAGAAAGCAGCGCATTTTATCCAAGTATGCCCCGACTGCCGTAATCCGATTAGGTTCATTGATGCTCATACAAACTAAAATTGGGCACCTAACAGAAGTGTCAGTGTGTTGAAATTGTCTACAAGAACTATCACACCATCCCTGTCGACAGTCTTGCACTTTTCAGCTGTAACATAACCGAATTATACAGATATTTGCATATGACATGTCAGCTTAAACTAATCACATACATAAGTGATATATAGTCTGATAAGAAACTATATAAATCACTGGTAATTTGTATGTTCTATCCGAATTGTCAACATCTAAGATGCTCTTTAATGCACTAAAAGCAATGTGGATATGTTTTAGTAACAACATTATTACCACAATGAATGCGTTTACAGCGATCAAGTTGCGGCAGAGGGTGGCGCAACTGTCTATTCAACATTTGCCTCGTGTCTATGGTGTCACTGGCCAACATTTTTTTCTGACAGTAACTAATCTACCAGCTGTATCTGATGTGTTCAATAGTGTATGTACACCAGCGAAATAATTGGTGGCATAAAAAACGACGTGTGATGGTTATGGAAGTGTCTCTGTCTAATATAATGGGTTGCGCCCGAGTAAAGTGCGGCTTATTGCTAGGGGGGTAGGGTGATAATTTGTTTGACGCAAGAGATACGTTCTACTGTGTATCACGAATATGCTTCCATCATGTAACGTGTATATTCCTGAATGTATGTCCCACATTTCAGCGTTCTACATACAATTTAATTGAAATTACCATCGAAAGACGCTGCCTGGCCTTTCAATACTGCGACAATTTATGAGAAACTGGCCTGTGATTCTGAGCCCTCCTGGGGACGTATATATACGACGCACAGTTCATAATTGCATCATACAATTAAGCAAAGTTGGTGAGCATTACGATATACAGAAATTCGTGAAATTTAGCACTTTGCGTGTCCGAAAAAATGCTGTTCAAAAATATGACTTTTGCATTTTTATGGTGAAATTGACAACATTTAATAAAAAATTGTCAAAAAATATATATCTTCTATATTCTCTATATGTTACTGTCAGATCGTTAAGAGACTGTGGTGGACTGTTTGTTGTGTACAGTGCCATTAGTTTCAGGCAAACGTCTGATCTATTATCGCTTTCTGAATAAACGTGTTTCAACCCACGCACGGTGCTATTTATCTGGGAGGGGTGCAACTTTTGAAGACGCATATTATAATTATTATCGAGATGGTGTCAATTTCCCTAGACAGTTAATCTAGCTATATGTCATTCTTGATGTATGACTAATTTTTGTGAACTTTTGACGTTTTTGGCCAATCTATTTGAAAAACGGCCGTTTTGACATAAGAGGCACGAAAACGTAGTTTGAGCGATGCGTGAGGTTGTTGTTTTGCTTCATTTGAAGTTGCTATTGACTGTAACACAATGGAGTCATTATTTACTGATAATGCTCCATCTAGGAGAGTTATTAAAAGCAATTAGCAAGCTAGTTACCGCGTGATATGCAAGGAAAATACACTGATAATATTGGTTATGTGGAAGTTACACGCTGCATTTTACACACCATGCGTAATATCCTATATTGAAGACAGCATGAGTTTGTGCTTCAAATGTCCCTGTTCAAGAGCGTGAATAATTTGTTTCGTATTTAAAAAAATGCGCCACATTAACGACATATTTCCAGTACGATGAGTTTAGCTGCAATTACATTACTTATACTGTGTATGCGACATCTACAAATGCGTGTTTCTTAATAGCAAATACTAAAATGAACATCCGATAGCTTCCTATTTGTTAATCCTAATTATGTGATGCTTGCTTGTGTCGTATTTAGAACACAAAATAAGCATCAACGGGCGAGCAAAGGACATTTGATTACACCCCCACCCCTTAAACGCAGCCTCTATTTTAGTCAATTGTTGGTCGCCGAATGAAGCAGATTGTCCACGCGCGTCTAAAAATGTACTATCTTTCACCTGCTCATTTTAGCGACATATATACCCTAACTGAAACACCGAACACAATTGAGAATATATTTAAATATACCCCAGATGTGACTGAGAATAAGAAAGCAGCGCATTTTATCCAAGTATGCCCCGACTGCCGTAATCCGATTAGGTTCATTGATGCTCATACAAACTAAAATTGGGCACCTAACAGAAGTGTCAGTGTGTTGAAATTGTCTACAAGAACTATCACACCATCCCTGTCGACAGTCTTGCACTTTTCAGCTGTAACATAACCGAATTATACAGATATTTGCATATGACATGTCAGCTTAAACTAATCACATACATAAGTGATATATAGTCTGATAAGAAACTATATAAATCACTGGTAATTTGTATGTTCTATCCGAATTGTCAACATCTAAGATGCTCTTTAATGCACTAAAAGCAATGTGGATATGTTTTAGTAACAACATTATTACCACAATGAATGCGTTTACAGCGATCAAGTTGCGGCAGAGGGTGGCGCAACTGTCTATTCAACATTTGCCTCGTGTCTATGGTGTCACTGGCCAACATTTTTTTCTGACAGTAACTAATCTACCAGCTGTATCTGATGTGTTCAATAGTGTATGTACACCAGCGAAATAATTGGTGGCATAAAAAACGACGTGTGATGGTTATGGAAGTGTCTCTGTCTAATATAATGGGTTGCGCCCGAGTAAAGTGCGGCTTATTGCTAGGGGGGTAGGGTGATAATTTGTTTGACGCAAGAGATACGTTCTACTGTGTATCACGAATATGCTTCCATCATGTAACGTGTATATTCCTGAATGTATGTCCCACATTTCAGCGTTCTACATACAATTTAATTGAAATTACCATCGAAAGACGCTGCCTGGCCTTTCAATACTGCGACAATTTATGAGAAACTGGCCTGTGATTCTGAGCCCTCCTGGGGACGTATATATACGACGCACAGTTCATAATTGCATCATACAATTAAGCAAAGTTGGTGAGCATTACGATATACAGAAATTCGTGAAATTTAGCACTTTGCGTGTCCGAAAAAATGCTGTTCAAAAATATGACTTTTGCATTTTTATGGTGAAATTGACAACATTTAATAAAAAATTGTCAAAAAATATATATCTTCTATATTCTCTATATGTTACTGTCAGATCGTTAAGAGACTGTGGTGGACTGTTTGTTGTGTACAGTGCCATTAGTTTCAGGCAAACGTCTGATCTATTATCGCTTTCTGAATAAACGTGTTTCAACCCACGCACGGTGCTATTTATCTGGGAGGGGTGCAACTTTTGAAGACGCATATTATAATTATTATCGAGATGGTGTCAATTTCCCTAGACAGTTAATCTAGCTATATGTCATTCTTGATGTATGACTAATTTTTGTGAACTTTTGACGTTTTTGGCCAATCTATTTGACGTAAGACCACCAAAATGTGCACGTCCGCCATTACCCGACCGCAGAGTACCTTAAAAAAGCAGCATTATGCACGTTGTCTGGATTTCTGTGAGCACATATGTAGTGTGGAGTGATTATAAATGACGTTTTTGTGCAGCGTGACATCAGAGCTGTCAAATTACGACCGCTGTCATTCGGTGCATTTCTGCGTATTAATACATTTGTCATTTTGCTTGGTGATGTAATCAGGGGCAATCCGTGGGTGGCTCAAGCAGAAATGGAGGGGTGTAAGGTTTGAATGAACTTTGTGGGAGCCTGAGGTATTAAAAGTTCACGAATTTTCCACTGAACCTCTGTCTGTGGAGGGTAAACATGCTGTGAAATTGTCAATAAGAGAGCTGATCAAGATTAATAGGAAATGAAGGAAACGTTATAATGGTCGCCTATGGAAAATGCAAATGTGGTCTTAGGCCTAATTGAAAAACGGCCGTTTTGACATAAGAGGCACGAAAACGTAGTTTGAGCGATGCGTGAGGTTGTTGTTTTGCTTCATTTGAAGTTGCTATTGACTGTAACACAATGGAGTCATTATTTACTGATAATGCTCCATCTAGGAGAGTTATTAAAAGCAATTAGCAAGCTAGTTACCGCGTGATATGCAAGGAAAATACACTGATAATATTGGTTATGTGGAAGTTACACGCTGCATTTTACACACCATGCGTAATATCCTATATTGAAGACAGCATGAGTTTGTGCTTCAAATGTCCCTGTTCAAGAGCGTGAATAATTTGTTTCGTATTTAAAAAAATGCGCCACATTAACGACATATTTCCAGTACGATGAGTTTAGCTGCAATTACATTACTTATACTGTGTATGCGACATCTACAAATGCGTGTTTCTTAATAGCAAATACTAAAATGAACATCCGATAGCTTCCTATTTGTTAATCCTAATTATGTGATGCTTGCTTGTGTCGTATTTAGAACACAAAATAAGCATCAACGGGCGAGCAAAGGACATTTGATTACACCCCCACCCCTTAAACGCAGCCTCTATTTTAGTCAATTGTTGGTCGCCGAATGAAGCAGATTGTCCACGCGCGTCTAAAAATGTACTATCTTTCACCTGCTCATTTTAGCGACATATATACCCTAACTGAAACACCGAACACAATTGAGAATATATTTAAATATACCCCAGATGTGACTGAGAATAAGAAAGCAGCGCATTTTATCCAAGTATGCCCCGACTGCCGTAATCCGATTAGGTTCATTGATGCTCATACAAACTAAAATTGGGCACCTAACAGAAGTGTCAGTGTGTTGAAATTGTCTACAAGAACTATCACACCATCCCTGTCGACAGTCTTGCACTTTTCAGCTGTAACATAACCGAATTATACAGATATTTGCATATGACATGTCAGCTTAAACTAATCACATACATAAGTGATATATAGTCTGATAAGAAACTATATAAATCACTGGTAATTTGTATGTTCTATCCGAATTGTCAACATCTAAGATGCTCTTTAATGCACTAAAAGCAATGTGGATATGTTTTAGTAACAACATTATTACCACAATGAATGCGTTTACAGCGATCAAGTTGCGGCAGAGGGTGGCGCAACTGTCTATTCAACATTTGCCTCGTGTCTATGGTGTCACTGGCCAACATTTTTTTCTGACAGTAACTAATCTACCAGCTGTATCTGATGTGTTCAATAGTGTATGTACACCAGCGAAATAATTGGTGGCATAAAAAACGACGTGTGATGGTTATGGAAGTGTCTCTGTCTAATATAATGGGTTGCGCCCGAGTAAAGTGCGGCTTATTGCTAGGGGGGTAGGGTGATAATTTGTTTGACGCAAGAGATACGTTCTACTGTGTATCACGAATATGCTTCCATCATGTAACGTGTATATTCCTGAATGTATGTCCCACATTTCAGCGTTCTACATACAATTTAATTGAAATTACCATCGAAAGACGCTGCCTGGCCTTTCAATACTGCGACAATTTATGAGAAACTGGCCTGTGATTCTGAGCCCTCCTGGGGACGTATATATACGACGCACAGTTCATAATTGCATCATACAATTAAGCAAAGTTGGTGAGCATTACGATATACAGAAATTCGTGAAATTTAGCACTTTGCGTGTCCGAAAAAATGCTGTTCAAAAATATGACTTTTGCATTTTTATGGTGAAATTGACAACATTTAATAAAAAATTGTCAAAAAATATATATCTTCTATATTCTCTATATGTTACTGTCAGATCGTTAAGAGACTGTGGTGGACTGTTTGTTGTGTACAGTGCCATTAGTTTCAGGCAAACGTCTGATCTATTATCGCTTTCTGAATAAACGTGTTTCAACCCACGCACGGTGCTATTTATCTGGGAGGGGTGCAACTTTTGAAGACGCATATTATAATTATTATCGAGATGGTGTCAATTTCCCTAGACAGTTAATCTAGCTATATGTCATTCTTGATGTATGACTAATTTTTGTGAACTTTTGACGTTTTTGGCCAATCTATTTGACGTAAGACCACCAAAATGTGCACGTCCGCCATTACCCGACCGCAGAGTACCTTAAAAAAGCAGCATTATGCACGTTGTCTGGATTTCTGTGAGCACATATGTAGTGTGGAGTGATTATAAATGACGTTTTTGTGCAGCGTGACATCAGAGCTGTCAAATTACGACCGCTGTCATTCGGTGCATTTCTGCGTATTAATACATTTGTCATTTTGCTTGGTGATGTAATCAGGGGCAATCCGTGGGTGGCTCAAGCAGAAATGGAGGGGTGTAAGGTTTGAATGAACTTTGTGGGAGCCTGAGGTATTAAAAGTTCACGAATTTTCCACTGAACCTCTGTCTGTGGAGGGTAAACATGCTGTGAAATTGTCAATAAGAGAGCTGATCAAGATTAATAGGAAATGAAGGAAACGTTATAATGGTCGCCTATGGAAAATGCAAATGTGGTCTTAGGCCTAATTGAAAAACGGCCGTTTTGACATAAGAGGCACGAAAACGTAGTTTGAGCGATGCGTGAGGTTGTTGTTTTGCTTCATTTGAAGTTGCTATTGACTGTAACACAATGGAGTCATTATTTACTGATAATGCTCCATCTAGGAGAGTTATTAAAAGCAATTAGCAAGCTAGTTACCGCGTGATATGCAAGGAAAATACACTGATAATATTGGTTATGTGGAAGTTACACGCTGCATTTTACACACCATGCGTAATATCCTATATTGAAGACAGCATGAGTTTGTGCTTCAAATGTCCCTGTTCAAGAGCGTGAATAATTTGTTTCGTATTTAAAAAAATGCGCCACATTAACGACATATTTCCAGTACGATGAGTTTAGCTGCAATTACATTACTTATACTGTGTATGCGACATCTACAAATGCGTGTTTCTTAATAGCAAATACTAAAATGAACATCCGATAGCTTCCTATTTGTTAATCCTAATTATGTGATGCTTGCTTGTGTCGTATTTAGAACACAAAATAAGCATCAACGGGCGAGCAAAGGACATTTGATTACACCCCCACCCCTTAAACGCAGCCTCTATTTTAGTCAATTGTTGGTCGCCGAATGAAGCAGATTGTCCACGCGCGTCTAAAAATGTACTATCTTTCACCTGCTCATTTTAGCGACATATATACCCTAACTGAAACACCGAACACAATTGAGAATATATTTAAATATACCCCAGATGTGACTGAGAATAAGAAAGCAGCGCATTTTATCCAAGTATGCCCCGACTGCCGTAATCCGATTAGGTTCATTGATGCTCATACAAACTAAAATTGGGCACCTAACAGAAGTGTCAGTGTGTTGAAATTGTCTACAAGAACTATCACACCATCCCTGTCGACAGTCTTGCACTTTTCAGCTGTAACATAACCGAATTATACAGATATTTGCATATGACATGTCAGCTTAAACTAATCACATACATAAGTGATATATAGTCTGATAAGAAACTATATAAATCACTGGTAATTTGTATGTTCTATCCGAATTGTCAACATCTAAGATGCTCTTTAATGCACTAAAAGCAATGTGGATATGTTTTAGTAACAACATTATTACCACAATGAATGCGTTTACAGCGATCAAGTTGCGGCAGAGGGTGGCGCAACTGTCTATTCAACATTTGCCTCGTGTCTATGGTGTCACTGGCCAACATTTTTTTCTGACAGTAACTAATCTACCAGCTGTATCTGATGTGTTCAATAGTGTATGTACACCAGCGAAATAATTGGTGGCATAAAAAACGACGTGTGATGGTTATGGAAGTGTCTCTGTCTAATATAATGGGTTGCGCCCGAGTAAAGTGCGGCTTATTGCTAGGGGGGTAGGGTGATAATTTGTTTGACGCAAGAGATACGTTCTACTGTGTATCTCGAATATGCTTCCATCATGTAACGTGTATATTCCTGAATGTATGTCCCACATTTCAGCGTTCTACATACAATTTAATTGAAATTACCATCGAAAGACGCTGCCTGGCCTTTCAATACTGCGACAATTTATGAGAAACTGGCCTGTGATTCTGAGCCCTCCTGGGGACGTATATATACGACGCACAGTTCATAATTGCATCATACAATTAAGCAAAGTTGGTGAGCATTACGATATACAGAAATTCGTGAAATTTAGCACTTTGCGTGTCCGAAAAAATGCTGTTCAAAAATATGACTTTTGCATTTTTATGGTGAAATTGACAACATTTAATAAAAAATTGTCAAAAAATATATATCTTCTATATTCTCTATATGTTACTGTCAGATCGTTAAGAGACTGTGGTGGACTGTTTGTTGTGTACAGTGCCATTAGTTTCAGGCAAACGTCTGATCTATTATCGCTTTCTGAATAAACGTGTTTCAACCCACGCACGGTGCTATTTATCTGGGAGGGGTGCAACTTTTGAAGACGCATATTATAATTATTATCGAGATGGTGTCAATTTCCCTAGACAGTTAATCTAGCTATATGTCATTCTTGATGTATGACTAATTTTTGTGAACTTTTGACGTTTTTGGCCAATCTATTTGACGTAAGACCACCAAAATGTGCACGTCCGCCATTACCCGACCGCAGAGTACCTTAAAAAAGCAGCATTATGCACGTTGTCTGGATTTCTGTGAGCACATATGTAGTGTGGAGTGATTATAAATGACGTTTTTGTGCAGCGTGACATCAGAGCTGTCAAATTACGACCGCTGTCATTCGGTGCATTTCTGCGTATTAATACATTTGTCATTTTGCTTGGTGATGTAATCAGGGGCAATCCGTGGGTGGCTCAAGCAGAAATGGAGGGGTGTAAGGTTTGAATGAACTTTGTGGGAGCCTGAGGTATTAAAAGTTCACGAATTTTCCACTGAACCTCTGTCTGTGGAGGGTAAACATGCTGTGAAATTGTCAATAAGAGAGCTGATCAAGATTAATAGGAAATGAAGGAAACGTTATAATGGTCGCCTATGGAAAATGCAAATGTGGTCTTAGGCCTAATTGAAAAACGGCCGTTTTGACATAAGAGGCACGAAAACGTAGTTTGAGCGATGCGTGAGGTTGTTGTTTTGCTTCATTTGAAGTTGCTATTGACTGTAACACAATGGAGTCATTATTTACTGATAATGCTCCATCTAGGAGAGTTATTAAAAGCAATTAGCAAGCTAGTTACCGCGTGATATGCAAGGAAAATACACTGATAATATTGGTTATGTGGAAGTTACACGCTGCATTTTACACACCATGCGTAATATCCTATATTGAAGACAGCATGAGTTTGTGCTTCAAATGTCCCTGTTCAAGAGCGTGAATAATTTGTTTCGTATTTAAAAAAATGCGCCACATTAACGACATATTTCCAGTACGATGAGTTTAGCTGCAATTACATTACTTATACTGTGTATGCGACATCTACAAATGCGTGTTTCTTAATAGCAAATACTAAAATGAACATCCGATAGCTTCCTATTTGTTAATCCTAATTATGTGATGCTTGCTTGTGTCGTATTTAGAACACAAAATAAGCATCAACGGGCGAGCAAAGGACATTTGATTACACCCCCACCCCTTAAACGCAGCCTCTATTTTAGTCAATTGTTGGTCGCCGAATGAAGCAGATTGTCCACGCGCGTCTAAAAATGTACTATCTTTCACCTGCTCATTTTAGCGACATATATACCCTAACTGAAACACCGAACACAATTGAGAATATATTTAAATATACCCCAGATGTGACTGAGAATAAGAAAGCAGCGCATTTTATCCAAGTATGCCCCGACTGCCGTAATCCGATTAGGTTCATTGATGCTCATACAAACTAAAATTGGGCACCTAACAGAAGTGTCAGTGTGTTGAAATTGTCTACAAGAACTATCACACCATCCCTGTCGACAGTCTTGCACTTTTCAGCTGTAACATAACCGAATTATACAGATATTTGCATATGACATGTCAGCTTAAACTAATCACATACATAAGTGATATATAGTCTGATAAGAAACTATATAAATCACTGGTAATTTGTATGTTCTATCCGAATTGTCAACATCTAAGATGCTCTTTAATGCACTAAAAGCAATGTGGATATGTTTTAGTAACAACATTATTACCACAATGAATGCGTTTACAGCGATCAAGTTGCGGCAGAGGGTGGCGCAACTGTCTATTCAACATTTGCCTCGTGTCTATGGTGTCACTGGCCAACATTTTTTTCTGACAGTAACTAATCTACCAGCTGTATCTGATGTGTTCAATAGTGTATGTACACCAGCGAAATAATTGGTGGCATAAAAAACGACGTGTGATGGTTATGGAAGTGTCTCTGTCTAATATAATGGGTTGCGCCCGAGTAAAGTGCGGCTTATTGCTAGGGGGGTAGGGTGATAATTTGTTTGACGCAAGAGATACGTTCTACTGTGTATCACGAATATGCTTCCATCATGTAACGTGTATATTCCTGAATGTATGTCCCACATTTCAGCGTTCTACATACAATTTAATTGAAATTACCATCGAAAGACGCTGCCTGGCCTTTCAATACTGCGACAATTTATGAGAAACTGGCCTGTGATTCTGAGCCCTCCTGGGGACGTATATATACGACGCACAGTTCATAATTGCATCATACAATTAAGCAAAGTTGGTGAGCATTACGATATACAGAAATTCGTGAAATTTAGCACTTTGCGTGTCCGAAAAAATGCTGTTCAAAAATATGACTTTTGCATTTTTATGGTGAAATTGACAACATTTAATAAAAAATTGTCAAAAAATATATATCTTCTATATTCTCTATATGTTACTGTCAGATCGTTAAGAGACTGTGGTGGACTGTTTGTTGTGTACAGTGCCATTAGTTTCAGGCAAACGTCTGATCTATTATCGCTTTCTGAATAAACGTGTTTCAACCCACGCACGGTGCTATTTATCTGGGAGGGGTGCAACTTTTGAAGACGCATATTATAATTATTATCGAGATGGTGTCAATTTCCCTAGACAGTTAATCTAGCTATATGTCATTCTTGATGTATGACTAATTTTTGTGAACTTTTGACGTTTTTGGCCAATCTATTTGACGTAAGACCACCAAAATGTGCACGTCCGCCATTACCCGACCGCAGAGTACCTTAAAAAAGCAGCATTATGCACGTTGTCTGGATTTCTGTGAGCACATATGTAGTGTGGAGTGATTATAAATGACGTTTTTGTGCAGCGTGACATCAGAGCTGTCAAATTACGACCGCTGTCATTCGGTGCATTTCTGCGTATTAATACATTTGTCATTTTGCTTGGTGATGTAATCAGGGGCAATCCGTGGGTGGCTCAAGCAGAAATGGAGGGGTGTAAGGTTTGAATGAACTTTGTGGGAGCCTGAGGTATTAAAAGTTCACGAATTTTCCACTGAACCTCTGTCTGTGGAGGGTAAACATGCTGTGAAATTGTCAATAAGAGAGCTGATCAAGATTAATAGGAAATGAAGGAAACGTTATAATGGTCGCCTATGGAAAATGCAAATGTGGTCTTAGGCCTAATTGAAAAACGGCCGTTTTGACATAAGAGGCACGAAAACGTAGTTTGAGCGATGCGTGAGGTTGTTGTTTTGCTTCATTTGAAGTTGCTATTGACTGTAACACAATGGAGTCATTATTTACTGATAATGCTCCATCTAGGAGAGTTATTAAAAGCAATTAGCAAGCTAGTTACCGCGTGATATGCAAGGAAAATACACTGATAATATTGGTTATGTGGAAGTTACACGCTGCATTTTACACACCATGCGTAATATCCTATATTGAAGACAGCATGAGTTTGTGCTTCAAATGTCCCTGTTCAAGAGCGTGAATAATTTGTTTCGTATTTAAAAAAATGCGCCACATTAACGACATATTTCCAGTACGATGAGTTTAGCTGCAATTACATTACTTATACTGTGTATGCGACATCTACAAATGCGTGTTTCTTAATAGCAAATACTAAAATGAACATCCGATAGCTTCCTATTTGTTAATCCTAATTATGTGATGCTTGCTTGTGTCGTATTTAGAACACAAAATAAGCATCAACGGGCGAGCAAAGGACATTTGATTACACCCCCACCCCTTAAACGCAGCCTCTATTTTAGTCAATTGTTGGTCGCCGAATGAAGCAGATTGTCCACGCGCGTCTAAAAATGTACTATCTTTCACCTGCTCATTTTAGCGACATATATACCCTAACTGAAACACCGAACACAATTGAGAATATATTTAAATATACCCCAGATGTGACTGAGAATAAGAAAGCAGCGCATTTTATCCAAGTATGCCCCGACTGCCGTAATCCGATTAGGTTCATTGATGCTCATACAAACTAAAATTGGGCACCTAACAGAAGTGTCAGTGTGTTGAAATTGTCTACAAGAACTATCACACCATCCCTGTCGACAGTCTTGCACTTTTCAGCTGTAACATAACCGAATTATACAGATATTTGCATATGACATGTCAGCTTAAACTAATCACATACATAAGTGATATATAGTCTGATAAGAAACTATATAAATCACTGGTAATTTGTATGTTCTATCCGAATTGTCAACATCTAAGATGCTCTTTAATGCACTAAAAGCAATGTGGATATGTTTTAGTAACAACATTATTACCACAATGAATGCGTTTACAGCGATCAAGTTGCGGCAGAGGGTGGCGCAACTGTCTATTCAACATTTGCCTCGTGTCTATGGTGTCACTGGCCAACATTTTTTTCTGACAGTAACTAATCTACCAGCTGTATCTGATGTGTTCAATAGTGTATGTACACCAGCGAAATAATTGGTGGCATAAAAAACGACGTGTGATGGTTATGGAAGTGTCTCTGTCTAATATAATGGGTTGCGCCCGAGTAAAGTGCGGCTTATTGCTAGGGGGGTAGGGTGATAATTTGTTTGACGCAAGAGATACGTTCTACTGTGTATCTCGAATATGCTTCCATCATGTAACGTGTATATTCCTGAATGTATGTCCCACATTTCAGCGTTCTACATACAATTTAATTGAAATTACCATCGAAAGACGCTGCCTGGCCTTTCAATACTGCGACAATTTATGAGAAACTGGCCTGTGATTCTGAGCCCTCCTGGGGACGTATATATACGACGCACAGTTCATAATTGCATCATACAATTAAGCAAAGTTGGTGAGCATTACGATATACAGAAATTCGTGAAATTTAGCACTTTGCGTGTCCGAAAAAATGCTGTTCAAAAATATGACTTTTGCATTTTTATGGTGAAATTGACAACATTTAATAAAAAATTGTCAAAAAATATATATCTTCTATATTCTCTATATGTTACTGTCAGATCGTTAAGAGACTGTGGTGGACTGTTTGTTGTGTACAGTGCCATTAGTTTCAGGCAAACGTCTGATCTATTATCGCTTTCTGAATAAACGTGTTTCAACCCACGCACGGTGCTATTTATCTGGGAGGGGTGCAACTTTTGAAGACGCATATTATAATTATTATCGAGATGGTGTCAATTTCCCTAGACAGTTAATCTAGCTATATGTCATTCTTGATGTATGACTAATTTTTGTGAACTTTTGACGTTTTTGGCCAATCTATTTGACGTAAGACCACCAAAATGTGCACGTCCGCCATTACCCGACCGCAGAGTACCTTAAAAAAGCAGCATTATGCACGTTGTCTGGATTTCTGTGAGCACATATGTAGTGTGGAGTGATTATAAATGACGTTTTTGTGCAGCGTGACATCAGAGCTGTCAAATTACGACCGCTGTCATTCGGTGCATTTCTGCGTATTAATACATTTGTCATTTTGCTTGGTGATGTAATCAGGGGCAATCCGTGGGTGGCTCAAGCAGAAATGGAGGGGTGTAAGGTTTGAATGAACTTTGTGGGAGCCTGAGGTATTAAAAGTTCACGAATTTTCCACTGAACCTCTGTCTGTGGAGGGTAAACATGCTGTGAAATTGTCAATAAGAGAGCTGATCAAGATTAATAGGAAATGAAGGAAACGTTATAATGGTCGCCTATGGAAAATGCAAATGTGGTCTTAGGCCTAATTGAAAAACGGCCGTTTTGACATAAGAGGCACGAAAACGTAGTTTGAGCGATGCGTGAGGTTGTTGTTTTGC
>OZ024861.1:26056626-26074128 GCA_964017155.1 Oasisia sp. SBJ-2009 | reverse complement strand
GGTGAAATTGACAACATTTAATAAAAAATTGTCAAAAAATATATATCTTCTATATTCTCTATATGTTACTGTCAGATCGTTAAGAGACTGTGGTGGACTGTTTGTTGTGTACAGTGCCATTAGTTTCAGGCAAACGTCTGATCTATTATCGCTTTCTGAATAAACGTGTTTCAACCCACGCACGGTGCTATTTATCTGGGAGGGGTGCAACTTTTGAAGACGCATATTATAATTATTATCGAGATGGTGTCAATTTCCCTAGACAGTTAATCTAGCTATATGTCATTCTTGATGTATGACTAATTTTTGTGAACTTTTGACGTTTTTGGCCAATCTATTTGACGTAAGACCACCAAAATGTGCACGTCCGCCATTACCCGACCGCAGAGTACCTTAAAAAAGCAGCATTATGCACGTTGTCTGGATTTCTGTGAGCACATATGTAGTGTGGAGTGATTATAAATGACGTTTTTGTGCAGCGTGACATCAGAGCTGTCAAATTACGACCGCTGTCATTCGGTGCATTTCTGCGTATTAATACATTTGTCATTTTGCTTGGTGATGTAATCAGGGGCAATCCGTGGGTGGCTCAAGCAGAAATGGAGGGGTGTAAGGTTTGAATGAACTTTGTGGGAGCCTGAGGTATTAAAAGTTCACGAATTTTCCACTGAACCTCTGTCTGTGGAGGGTAAACATGCTGTGAAATTGTCAATAAGAGAGCTGATCAAGATTAATAGGAAATGAAGGAAACGTTATAATGGTCGCCTATGGAAAATGCAAATGTGGTCTTAGGCCTAATTGAAAAACGGCCGTTTTGACATAAGAGGCACGAAAACGTAGTTTGAGCGATGCGTGAGGTTGTTGTTTTGCTTCATTTGAAGTTGCTATTGACTGTAACACAATGGAGTCATTATTTACTGATAATGCTCCATCTAGGAGAGTTATTAAAAGCAATTAGCAAGCTAGTTACCGCGTGATATGCAAGGAAAATACACTGATAATATTGGTTATGTGGAAGTTACACGCTGCATTTTACACACCATGCGTAATATCCTATATTGAAGACAGCATGAGTTTGTGCTTCAAATGTCCCTGTTCAAGAGCGTGAATAATTTGTTTCGTATTTAAAAAAATGCGCCACATTAACGACATATTTCCAGTACGATGAGTTTAGCTGCAATTACATTACTTATACTGTGTATGCGACATCTACAAATGCGTGTTTCTTAATAGCAAATACTAAAATGAACATCCGATAGCTTCCTATTTGTTAATCCTAATTATGTGATGCTTGCTTGTGTCGTATTTAGAACACAAAATAAGCATCAACGGGCGAGCAAAGGACATTTGATTACACCCCCACCCCTTAAACGCAGCCTCTATTTTAGTCAATTGTTGGTCGCCGAATGAAGCAGATTGTCCACGCGCGTCTAAAAATGTACTATCTTTCACCTGCTCATTTTAGCGACATATATACCCTAACTGAAACACCGAACACAATTGAGAATATATTTAAATATACCCCAGATGTGACTGAGAATAAGAAAGCAGCGCATTTTATCCAAGTATGCCCCGACTGCCGTAATCCGATTAGGTTCATTGATGCTCATACAAACTAAAATTGGGCACCTAACAGAAGTGTCAGTGTGTTGAAATTGTCTACAAGAACTATCACACCATCCCTGTCGACAGTCTTGCACTTTTCAGCTGTAACATAACCGAATTATACAGATATTTGCATATGACATGTCAGCTTAAACTAATCACATACATAAGTGATATATAGTCTGATAAGAAACTATATAAATCACTGGTAATTTGTATGTTCTATCCGAATTGTCAACATCTAAGATGCTCTTTAATGCACTAAAAGCAATGTGGATATGTTTTAGTAACAACATTATTACCACAATGAATGCGTTTACAGCGATCAAGTTGCGGCAGAGGGTGGCGCAACTGTCTATTCAACATTTGCCTCGTGTCTATGGTGTCACTGGCCAACATTTTTTTCTGACAGTAACTAATCTACCAGCTGTATCTGATGTGTTCAATAGTGTATGTACACCAGCGAAATAATTGGTGGCATAAAAAACGACGTGTGATGGTTATGGAAGTGTCTCTGTCTAATATAATGGGTTGCGCCCGAGTAAAGTGCGGCTTATTGCTAGGGGGGTAGGGTGATAATTTGTTTGACGCAAGAGATACGTTCTACTGTGTATCACGAATATGCTTCCATCATGTAACGTGTATATTCCTGAATGTATGTCCCACATTTCAGCGTTCTACATACAATTTAATTGAAATTACCATCGAAAGACGCTGCCTGGCCTTTCAATACTGCGACAATTTATGAGAAACTGGCCTGTGATTCTGAGCCCTCCTGGGGACGTATATATACGACGCACAGTTCATAATTGCATCATACAATTAAGCAAAGTTGGTGAGCATTACGATATACAGAAATTCGTGAAATTTAGCACTTTGCGTGTCCGAAAAAATGCTGTTCAAAAATATGACTTTTGCATTTTTATGGTGAAATTGACAACATTTAATAAAAAATTGTCAAAAAATATATATCTTCTATATTCTCTATATGTTACTGTCAGATCGTTAAGAGACTGTGGTGGACTGTTTGTTGTGTACAGTGCCATTAGTTTCAGGCAAACGTCTGATCTATTATCGCTTTCTGAATAAACGTGTTTCAACCCACGCACGGTGCTATTTATCTGGGAGGGGTGCAACTTTTGAAGACGCATATTATAATTATTATCGAGATGGTGTCAATTTCCCTAGACAGTTAATCTAGCTATATGTCATTCTTGATGTATGACTAATTTTTGTGAACTTTTGACGTTTTTGGCCAATCTATTTGACGTAAGACCACCAAAATGTGCACGTCCGCCATTACCCGACCGCAGAGTACCTTAAAAAAGCAGCATTATGCACGTTGTCTGGATTTCTGTGAGCACATATGTAGTGTGGAGTGATTATAAATGACGTTTTTGTGCAGCGTGACATCAGAGCTGTCAAATTACGACCGCTGTCATTCGGTGCATTTCTGCGTATTAATACATTTGTCATTTTGCTTGGTGATGTAATCAGGGGCAATCCGTGGGTGGCTCAAGCAGAAATGGAGGGGTGTAAGGTTTGAATGAACTTTGTGGGAGCCTGAGGTATTAAAAGTTCACGAATTTTCCACTGAACCTCTGTCTGTGGAGGGTAAACATGCTGTGAAATTGTCAATAAGAGAGCTGATCAAGATTAATAGGAAATGAAGGAAACGTTATAATGGTCGCCTATGGAAAATGCAAATGTGGTCTTAGGCCTAATTGAAAAACGGCCGTTTTGACATAAGAGGCACGAAAACGTAGTTTGAGCGATGCGTGAGGTTGTTGTTTTGCTTCATTTGAAGTTGCTATTGACTGTAACACAATGGAGTCATTATTTACTGATAATGCTCCATCTAGGAGAGTTATTAAAAGCAATTAGCAAGCTAGTTACCGCGTGATATGCAAGGAAAATACACTGATAATATTGGTTATGTGGAAGTTACACGCTGCATTTTACACACCATGCGTAATATCCTATATTGAAGACAGCATGAGTTTGTGCTTCAAATGTCCCTGTTCAAGAGCGTGAATAATTTGTTTCGTATTTAAAAAAATGCGCCACATTAACGACATATTTCCAGTACGATGAGTTTAGCTGCAATTACATTACTTATACTGTGTATGCGACATCTACAAATGCGTGTTTCTTAATAGCAAATACTAAAATGAACATCCGATAGCTTCCTATTTGTTAATCCTAATTATGTGATGCTTGCTTGTGTCGTATTTAGAACACAAAATAAGCATCAACGGGCGAGCAAAGGACATTTGATTACACCCCCACCCCTTAAACGCAGCCTCTATTTTAGTCAATTGTTGGTCGCCGAATGAAGCAGATTGTCCACGCGCGTCTAAAAATGTACTATCTTTCACCTGCTCATTTTAGCGACATATATACCCTAACTGAAACACCGAACACAATTGAGAATATATTTAAATATACCCCAGATGTGACTGAGAATAAGAAAGCAGCGCATTTTATCCAAGTATGCCCCGACTGCCGTAATCCGATTAGGTTCATTGATGCTCATACAAACTAAAATTGGGCACCTAACAGAAGTGTCAGTGTGTTGAAATTGTCTACAAGAACTATCACACCATCCCTGTCGACAGTCTTGCACTTTTCAGCTGTAACATAACCGAATTATACAGATATTTGCATATGACATGTCAGCTTAAACTAATCACATACATAAGTGATATATAGTCTGATAAGAAACTATATAAATCACTGGTAATTTGTATGTTCTATCCGAATTGTCAACATCTAAGATGCTCTTTAATGCACTAAAAGCAATGTGGATATGTTTTAGTAACAACATTATTACCACAATGAATGCGTTTACAGCGATCAAGTTGCGGCAGAGGGTGGCGCAACTGTCTATTCAACATTTGCCTCGTGTCTATGGTGTCACTGGCCAACATTTTTTTCTGACAGTAACTAATCTACCAGCTGTATCTGATGTGTTCAATAGTGTATGTACACCAGCGAAATAATTGGTGGCATAAAAAACGACGTGTGATGGTTATGGAAGTGTCTCTGTCTAATATAATGGGTTGCGCCCGAGTAAAGTGCGGCTTATTGCTAGGGGGGTAGGGTGATAATTTGTTTGACGCAAGAGATACGTTCTACTGTGTATCACGAATATGCTTCCATCATGTAACGTGTATATTCCTGAATGTATGTCCCACATTTCAGCGTTCTACATACAATTTAATTGAAATTACCATCGAAAGACGCTGCCTGGCCTTTCAATACTGCGACAATTTATGAGAAACTGGCCTGTGATTCTGAGCCCTCCTGGGGACGTATATATACGACGCACAGTTCATAATTGCATCATACAATTAAGCAAAGTTGGTGAGCATTACGATATACAGAAATTCGTGAAATTTAGCACTTTGCGTGTCCGAAAAAATGCTGTTCAAAAATATGACTTTTGCATTTTTATGGTGAAATTGACAACATTTAATAAAAAATTGTCAAAAAATATATATCTTCTATATTCTCTATATGTTACTGTCAGATCGTTAAGAGACTGTGGTGGACTGTTTGTTGTGTACAGTGCCATTAGTTTCAGGCAAACGTCTGATCTATTATCGCTTTCTGAATAAACGTGTTTCAACCCACGCACGGTGCTATTTATCTGGGAGGGGTGCAACTTTTGAAGACGCATATTATAATTATTATCGAGATGGTGTCAATTTCCCTAGACAGTTAATCTAGCTATATGTCATTCTTGATGTATGACTAATTTTTGTGAACTTTTGACGTTTTTGGCCAATCTATTTGACGTAAGACCACCAAAATGTGCACGTCCGCCATTACCCGACCGCAGAGTACCTTAAAAAAGCAGCATTATGCACGTTGTCTGGATTTCTGTGAGCACATATGTAGTGTGGAGTGATTATAAATGACGTTTTTGTGCAGCGTGACATCAGAGCTGTCAAATTACGACCGCTGTCATTCGGTGCATTTCTGCGTATTAATACATTTGTCATTTTGCTTGGTGATGTAATCAGGGGCAATCCGTGGGTGGCTCAAGCAGAAATGGAGGGGTGTAAGGTTTGAATGAACTTTGTGGGAGCCTGAGGTATTAAAAGTTCACGAATTTTCCACTGAACCTCTGTCTGTGGAGGGTAAACATGCTGTGAAATTGTCAATAAGAGAGCTGATCAAGATTAATAGGAAATGAAGGAAACGTTATAATGGTCGCCTATGGAAAATGCAAATGTGGTCTTAGGCCTAATTGAAAAACGGCCGTTTTGACATAAGAGGCACGAAAACGTAGTTTGAGCGATGCGTGAGGTTGTTGTTTTGCTTCATTTGAAGTTGCTATTGACTGTAACACAATGGAGTCATTATTTACTGATAATGCTCCATCTAGGAGAGTTATTAAAAGCAATTAGCAAGCTAGTTACCGCGTGATATGCAAGGAAAATACACTGATAATATTGGTTATGTGGAAGTTACACGCTGCATTTTACACACCATGCGTAATATCCTATATTGAAGACAGCATGAGTTTGTGCTTCAAATGTCCCTGTTCAAGAGCGTGAATAATTTGTTTCGTATTTAAAAAAATGCGCCACATTAACGACATATTTCCAGTACGATGAGTTTAGCTGCAATTACATTACTTATACTGTGTATGCGACATCTACAAATGCGTGTTTCTTAATAGCAAATACTAAAATGAACATCCGATAGCTTCCTATTTGTTAATCCTAATTATGTGATGCTTGCTTGTGTCGTATTTAGAACACAAAATAAGCATCAACGGGCGAGCAAAGGACATTTGATTACACCCCCACCCCTTAAACGCAGCCTCTATTTTAGTCAATTGTTGGTCGCCGAATGAAGCAGATTGTCCACGCGCGTCTAAAAATGTACTATCTTTCACCTGCTCATTTTAGCGACATATATACCCTAACTGAAACACCGAACACAATTGAGAATATATTTAAATATACCCCAGATGTGACTGAGAATAAGAAAGCAGCGCATTTTATCCAAGTATGCCCCGACTGCCGTAATCCGATTAGGTTCATTGATGCTCATACAAACTAAAATTGGGCACCTAACAGAAGTGTCAGTGTGTTGAAATTGTCTACAAGAACTATCACACCATCCCTGTCGACAGTCTTGCACTTTTCAGCTGTAACATAACCGAATTATACAGATATTTGCATATGACATGTCAGCTTAAACTAATCACATACATAAGTGATATATAGTCTGATAAGAAACTATATAAATCACTGGTAATTTGTATGTTCTATCCGAATTGTCAACATCTAAGATGCTCTTTAATGCACTAAAAGCAATGTGGATATGTTTTAGTAACAACATTATTACCACAATGAATGCGTTTACAGCGATCAAGTTGCGGCAGAGGGTGGCGCAACTGTCTATTCAACATTTGCCTCGTGTCTATGGTGTCACTGGCCAACATTTTTTTCTGACAGTAACTAATCTACCAGCTGTATCTGATGTGTTCAATAGTGTATGTACACCAGCGAAATAATTGGTGGCATAAAAAACGACGTGTGATGGTTATGGAAGTGTCTCTGTCTAATATAATGGGTTGCGCCCGAGTAAAGTGCGGCTTATTGCTAGGGGGGTAGGGTGATAATTTGTTTGACGCAAGAGATACGTTCTACTGTGTATCACGAATATGCTTCCATCATGTAACGTGTATATTCCTGAATGTATGTCCCACATTTCAGCGTTCTACATACAATTTAATTGAAATTACCATCGAAAGACGCTGCCTGGCCTTTCAATACTGCGACAATTTATGAGAAACTGGCCTGTGATTCTGAGCCCTCCTGGGGACGTATATATACGACGCACAGTTCATAATTGCATCATACAATTAAGCAAAGTTGGTGAGCATTACGATATACAGAAATTCGTGAAATTTAGCACTTTGCGTGTCCGAAAAAATGCTGTTCAAAAATATGACTTTTGCATTTTTATGGTGAAATTGACAACATTTAATAAAAAATTGTCAAAAAATATATATCTTCTATATTCTCTATATGTTACTGTCAGATCGTTAAGAGACTGTGGTGGACTGTTTGTTGTGTACAGTGCCATTAGTTTCAGGCAAACGTCTGATCTATTATCGCTTTCTGAATAAACGTGTTTCAACCCACGCACGGTGCTATTTATCTGGGAGGGGTGCAACTTTTGAAGACGCATATTATAATTATTATCGAGATGGTGTCAATTTCCCTAGACAGTTAATCTAGCTATATGTCATTCTTGATGTATGACTAATTTTTGTGAACTTTTGACGTTTTTGGCCAATCTATTTGACGTAAGACCACCAAAATGTGCACGTCCGCCATTACCCGACCGCAGAGTACCTTAAAAAAGCAGCATTATGCACGTTGTCTGGATTTCTGTGAGCACATATGTAGTGTGGAGTGATTATAAATGACGTTTTTGTGCAGCGTGACATCAGAGCTGTCAAATTACGACCGCTGTCATTCGGTGCATTTCTGCGTATTAATACATTTGTCATTTTGCTTGGTGATGTAATCAGGGGCAATCCGTGGGTGGCTCAAGCAGAAATGGAGGGGTGTAAGGTTTGAATGAACTTTGTGGGAGCCTGAGGTATTAAAAGTTCACGAATTTTCCACTGAACCTCTGTCTGTGGAGGGTAAACATGCTGTGAAATTGTCAATAAGAGAGCTGATCAAGATTAATAGGAAATGAAGGAAACGTTATAATGGTCGCCTATGGAAAATGCAAATGTGGTCTTAGGCCTAATTGAAAAACGGCCGTTTTGACATAAGAGGCACGAAAACGTAGTTTGAGCGATGCGTGAGGTTGTTGTTTTGCTTCATTTGAAGTTGCTATTGACTGTAACACAATGGAGTCATTATTTACTGATAATGCTCCATCTAGGAGAGTTATTAAAAGCAATTAGCAAGCTAGTTACCGCGTGATATGCAAGGAAAATACACTGATAATATTGGTTATGTGGAAGTTACACGCTGCATTTTACACACCATGCGTAATATCCTATATTGAAGACAGCATGAGTTTGTGCTTCAAATGTCCCTGTTCAAGAGCGTGAATAATTTGTTTCGTATTTAAAAAAATGCGCCACATTAACGACATATTTCCAGTACGATGAGTTTAGCTGCAATTACATTACTTATACTGTGTATGCGACATCTACAAATGCGTGTTTCTTAATAGCAAATACTAAAATGAACATCCGATAGCTTCCTATTTGTTAATCCTAATTATGTGATGCTTGCTTGTGTCGTATTTAGAACACAAAATAAGCATCAACGGGCGAGCAAAGGACATTTGATTACACCCCCACCCCTTAAACGCAGCCTCTATTTTAGTCAATTGTTGGTCGCCGAATGAAGCAGATTGTCCACGCGCGTCTAAAAATGTACTATCTTTCACCTGCTCATTTTAGCGACATATATACCCTAACTGAAACACCGAACACAATTGAGAATATATTTAAATATACCCCAGATGTGACTGAGAATAAGAAAGCAGCGCATTTTATCCAAGTATGCCCCGACTGCCGTAATCCGATTAGGTTCATTGATGCTCATACAAACTAAAATTGGGCACCTAACAGAAGTGTCAGTGTGTTGAAATTGTCTACAAGAACTATCACACCATCCCTGTCGACAGTCTTGCACTTTTCAGCTGTAACATAACCGAATTATACAGATATTTGCATATGACATGTCAGCTTAAACTAATCACATACATAAGTGATATATAGTCTGATAAGAAACTATATAAATCACTGGTAATTTGTATGTTCTATCCGAATTGTCAACATCTAAGATGCTCTTTAATGCACTAAAAGCAATGTGGATATGTTTTAGTAACAACATTATTACCACAATGAATGCGTTTACAGCGATCAAGTTGCGGCAGAGGGTGGCGCAACTGTCTATTCAACATTTGCCTCGTGTCTATGGTGTCACTGGCCAACATTTTTTTCTGACAGTAACTAATCTACCAGCTGTATCTGATGTGTTCAATAGTGTATGTACACCAGCGAAATAATTGGTGGCATAAAAAACGACGTGTGATGGTTATGGAAGTGTCTCTGTCTAATATAATGGGTTGCGCCCGAGTAAAGTGCGGCTTATTGCTAGGGGGGTAGGGTGATAATTTGTTTGACGCAAGAGATACGTTCTACTGTGTATCACGAATATGCTTCCATCATGTAACGTGTATATTCCTGAATGTATGTCCCACATTTCAGCGTTCTACATACAATTTAATTGAAATTACCATCGAAAGACGCTGCCTGGCCTTTCAATACTGCGACAATTTATGAGAAACTGGCCTGTGATTCTGAGCCCTCCTGGGGACGTATATATACGACGCACAGTTCATAATTGCATCATACAATTAAGCAAAGTTGGTGAGCATTACGATATACAGAAATTCGTGAAATTTAGCACTTTGCGTGTCCGAAAAAATGCTGTTCAAAAATATGACTTTTGCATTTTTATGGTGAAATTGACAACATTTAATAAAAAATTGTCAAAAAATATATATCTTCTATATTCTCTATATGTTACTGTCAGATCGTTAAGAGACTGTGGTGGACTGTTTGTTGTGTACAGTGCCATTAGTTTCAGGCAAACGTCTGATCTATTATCGCTTTCTGAATAAACGTGTTTCAACCCACGCACGGTGCTATTTATCTGGGAGGGGTGCAACTTTTGAAGACGCATATTATAATTATTATCGAGATGGTGTCAATTTCCCTAGACAGTTAATCTAGCTATATGTCATTCTTGATGTATGACTAATTTTTGTGAACTTTTGACGTTTTTGGCCAATCTATTTGACGTAAGACCACCAAAATGTGCACGTCCGCCATTACCCGACCGCAGAGTACCTTAAAAAAGCAGCATTATGCACGTTGTCTGGATTTCTGTGAGCACATATGTAGTGTGGAGTGATTATAAATGACGTTTTTGTGCAGCGTGACATCAGAGCTGTCAAATTACGACCGCTGTCATTCGGTGCATTTCTGCGTATTAATACATTTGTCATTTTGCTTGGTGATGTAATCAGGGGCAATCCGTGGGTGGCTCAAGCAGAAATGGAGGGGTGTAAGGTTTGAATGAACTTTGTGGGAGCCTGAGGTATTAAAAGTTCACGAATTTTCCACTGAACCTCTGTCTGTGGAGGGTAAACATGCTGTGAAATTGTCAATAAGAGAGCTGATCAAGATTAATAGGAAATGAAGGAAACGTTATAATGGTCGCCTATGGAAAATGCAAATGTGGTCTTAGGCCTAATTGAAAAACGGCCGTTTTGACATAAGAGGCACGAAAACGTAGTTTGAGCGATGCGTGAGGTTGTTGTTTTGCTTCATTTGAAGTTGCTATTGACTGTAACACAATGGAGTCATTATTTACTGATAATGCTCCATCTAGGAGAGTTATTAAAAGCAATTAGCAAGCTAGTTACCGCGTGATATGCAAGGAAAATACACTGATAATATTGGTTATGTGGAAGTTACACGCTGCATTTTACACACCATGCGTAATATCCTATATTGAAGACAGCATGAGTTTGTGCTTCAAATGTCCCTGTTCAAGAGCGTGAATAATTTGTTTCGTATTTAAAAAAATGCGCCACATTAACGACATATTTCCAGTACGATGAGTTTAGCTGCAATTACATTACTTATACTGTGTATGCGACATCTACAAATGCGTGTTTCTTAATAGCAAATACTAAAATGAACATCCGATAGCTTCCTATTTGTTAATCCTAATTATGTGATGCTTGCTTGTGTCGTATTTAGAACACAAAATAAGCATCAACGGGCGAGCAAAGGACATTTGATTACACCCCCACCCCTTAAACGCAGCCTCTATTTTAGTCAATTGTTGGTCGCCGAATGAAGCAGATTGTCCACGCGCGTCTAAAAATGTACTATCTTTCACCTGCTCATTTTAGCGACATATATACCCTAACTGAAACACCGAACACAATTGAGAATATATTTAAATATACCCCAGATGTGACTGAGAATAAGAAAGCAGCGCATTTTATCCAAGTATGCCCCGACTGCCGTAATCCGATTAGGTTCATTGATGCTCATACAAACTAAAATTGGGCACCTAACAGAAGTGTCAGTGTGTTGAAATTGTCTACAAGAACTATCACACCATCCCTGTCGACAGTCTTGCACTTTTCAGCTGTAACATAACCGAATTATACAGATATTTGCATATGACATGTCAGCTTAAACTAATCACATACATAAGTGATATATAGTCTGATAAGAAACTATATAAATCACTGGTAATTTGTATGTTCTATCCGAATTGTCAACATCTAAGATGCTCTTTAATGCACTAAAAGCAATGTGGATATGTTTTAGTAACAACATTATTACCACAATGAATGCGTTTACAGCGATCAAGTTGCGGCAGAGGGTGGCGCAACTGTCTATTCAACATTTGCCTCGTGTCTATGGTGTCACTGGCCAACATTTTTTTCTGACAGTAACTAATCTACCAGCTGTATCTGATGTGTTCAATAGTGTATGTACACCAGCGAAATAATTGGTGGCATAAAAAACGACGTGTGATGGTTATGGAAGTGTCTCTGTCTAATATAATGGGTTGCGCCCGAGTAAAGTGCGGCTTATTGCTAGGGGGGTAGGGTGATAATTTGTTTGACGCAAGAGATACGTTCTACTGTGTATCACGAATATGCTTCCATCATGTAACGTGTATATTCCTGAATGTATGTCCCACATTTCAGCGTTCTACATACAATTTAATTGAAATTACCATCGAAAGACGCTGCCTGGCCTTTCAATACTGCGACAATTTATGAGAAACTGGCCTGTGATTCTGAGCCCTCCTGGGGACGTATATATACGACGCACAGTTCATAATTGCATCATACAATTAAGCAAAGTTGGTGAGCATTACGATATACAGAAATTCGTGAAATTTAGCACTTTGCGTGTCCGAAAAAATGCTGTTCAAAAATATGACTTTTGCATTTTTATGGTGAAATTGACAACATTTAATAAAAAATTGTCAAAAAATATATATCTTCTATATTCTCTATATGTTACTGTCAGATCGTTAAGAGACTGTGGTGGACTGTTTGTTGTGTACAGTGCCATTAGTTTCAGGCAAACGTCTGATCTATTATCGCTTTCTGAATAAACGTGTTTCAACCCACGCACGGTGCTATTTATCTGGGAGGGGTGCAACTTTTGAAGACGCATATTATAATTATTATCGAGATGGTGTCAATTTCCCTAGACAGTTAATCTAGCTATATGTCATTCTTGATGTATGACTAATTTTTGTGAACTTTTGACGTTTTTGGCCAATCTATTTGACGTAAGACCACCAAAATGTGCACGTCCGCCATTACCCGACCGCAGAGTACCTTAAAAAAGCAGCATTATGCACGTTGTCTGGATTTCTGTGAGCACATATGTAGTGTGGAGTGATTATAAATGACGTTTTTGTGCAGCGTGACATCAGAGCTGTCAAATTACGACCGCTGTCATTCGGTGCATTTCTGCGTATTAATACATTTGTCATTTTGCTTGGTGATGTAATCAGGGGCAATCCGTGGGTGGCTCAAGCAGAAATGGAGGGGTGTAAGGTTTGAATGAACTTTGTGGGAGCCTGAGGTATTAAAAGTTCACGAATTTTCCACTGAACCTCTGTCTGTGGAGGGTAAACATGCTGTGAAATTGTCAATAAGAGAGCTGATCAAGATTAATAGGAAATGAAGGAAACGTTATAATGGTCGCCTATGGAAAATGCAAATGTGGTCTTAGGCCAATTCTCTCGGTATTTGAAATTTTCAAATGGTCTAAATGTAAGGTAGTAGTTTGAACACATACATATATTCATAATTATATTTTAAAGGACAAAAAAGTTAACTGTTTCGTAGCATACACCGAATAGAGTTAATATAAAGTAACAATTTCCACATATACTCAATTTGTTAACGCCAGCGGTTTACCAGAAACATATTTTTAACACCCAGCCATCCAAATACTATGCGCTACCCCATCTTAGACGAAGAATTACGTAAGGACGGTGATCGAGGCGCTCTCCACGTAGATCCCCTGCATGGGGTTTGGCTGTTGTCATGAAATGGCTGCAACTCGGCAACGCGCGTAATATGCTGATGACGGTAAAAATAAAGTTGTCTATTATTGTTATCGCTGAAATCATCCCATCAACTGATGATACATGTCTACATCAAAGCATTTCTCCTCAAAATGGACCGAGCAAAGTGAACTGGAGGGATTCCAAACAGTACGCCCGCAAATCACCAATGTGAATCCATTGCTTCAATACTACCGGTTGTTTAAACTATTATTGCAACCGTATGCCGAACACGAAGGCATAATTACTAAAGTTTACCATAGATTTAACCACACATTTAGATATACGTCTATAAGCAGCTGCTAGATGTCACGCCAACTGAACGAACTGTCGAAGACTCGAAGTTGTTGACCGTTAACAACGTCGCAGGAAACTGACCGGCTTCAGCAGAGATATAGAATGCCGCGCGCTGAATGGCCAAGGCAAGTTAACCCTTCACCTATGGCGGCGTCTAGACCATCGTGGATTTCGTTAGAATTTTATACTTTAAAGTCACATTCTGAGTAAACCGCTGACGTTAAAAAATTGAGTATATGTGGAAGTTGTTACTTTGTATAAACTCTATTAGGTGTATGACCGTAGCCTTTTTCTGTCCTTTAATATACATTGACAGGCTAATTAAAAGACGGTACATATCTTAAATCACATTTTAATGTCGCTACCAGCCACAATATGGCAGCACCAGTGGTGATGGATATTGTTATAGTCTTTATTTTGTTAAACTTCATTTTCATGATTTAATTGCCAAGTGTTGATTATAATTTATTTAAATAATTATAATAATCGATTAACCAGTTACTCTAACATTATGGGATAAACTGTCACATGTCACGTGTGTTTGACCAAGCCTTGGTAAAGCATACTTTTAAGGTATTAATTCCTCTATATAATTGTACCACATTGTACAATGGAAGACTGTGCATTAACTGACCTAATATTGGATGGGTGTTTTAAGCAATAATTTAGTTATAAGGATTTTCACAATATATGTAGAATTGCTTTGAGCCAGCACACCAGGATGCTGGAATTGACCCCCATTGGTTGCATGTAAACAGAAGGGCGGGTCTTAATGACTTTTAGAGTGTTGGTTATATGAGTTGCATAGTACATAGTATTATTCATGTTTAGTCAGATACTGTGTTTTGTATTATGATGCTTAATCTACATTATTAGATTAACATGTCATATTATGCATCTATCCAGAGAATGTGTTGTATGAAGCTAAGTGGTCATTATCAGAAACTGCCCAGTGGTTACAAATGACACCATGGGGTTGGCTGTGTAGGGTGCAGGGCAAATTCCCTAGAGACTGACTGACACTTGACAACAAATGGGAGCCACCCTGGAAAGTTTAGCTAGACACTGGTCAGGCATGGGCCATTTAACAGGTCATCTTGTATGTATCCTTTGTAGTAATGTGTAACTGCATATATGACAACATAAAGCAGTATAGGTATAATGGAATTGGAATACTTGTTGCATCACACATAGAATATGTTGCACCACACATAGAAAACAAATCGTATTTTTTTAATTGCTTTGCCATTCCTAACATGCTAAGTAAGAACGCCATTTTTCAACTATTATCTAGAATGTATGATTGTGGAATACACATAACAAATATCTATTAAGGAGGTATTTTTATAATATGATTTGCATACCGTAATATATATATATATATATATATATATATATATATACAGAAGACGGGAGAGGGGATATATATATATATATATATATATATATATATATATATATATATATATATATACAAAACATACAATATATATATATCCCCGTCCCCGTCCCCGTCCCCGTCCCCGTCCCCGTCCCCGTCCCCGTCCCCGTCCCCGTCCCCGTCCCCGTCCCCGTCCCCGTCCCCGTCCCCGTCCCCGTCCCCGTCCCCGTCCCCGTCCCCGTCCCCGTCCCCGTCCCCGTCCCCGTCCCCGTCCCCGTCCCCGTCCCCGTCCCCGTCCCCGTCCCCGTCCCCGTCCCCGTCCCCGTCCCCGTCCCCGTCCCCGTCCCCGTCCCCGTCCCCGTCCCCGTCCCCGTCCCCGTCCCCGTCCCCGTCCCCGTCCCCGTCCCCGTCCCCGTCCCCGTCCCCGTCCCCGTCCCCGTCCCCGTCCCCGTCCCCGTCCCCGTCCCCGTCCCCGTCCCCGTCCCCGTCCCCGTCCCCGTCCCCGTCCCCGTCCCCGTCCCCGTCCCCGTCCCCGTCCCCGTCCCCGTCCCCGTCCCCGTCCCCGTCCCCGTCCCCGTCCCCGTCCCCGTCCCCGTCCCCGTCCCCGTCCCCGTCCCCGTCCCCGTCCCCGTCCCCGTCCCCGTCCCCGTCCCCGTCCCCGTCCCCGTCCCCGTCCCCGTCCCCGTCCCCGTCCCCGTCCCCGTCCCCGTCCCCGTCCCCGTCCCCGTCCCCGTCCCCGTCCCCGTCCCCGTCCCCGTCCCCGTCCCCGTCCCCGTCCCCGTCCCCGTCCCCGTCCCCGTCCCCGTCCCCGTCCCCGTCCCCGTCCCCGTCCCCGTCCCCGTCCCCGTCCCCGTCCCCGTCCCCGTCCCCGTCCCCGTCCCCGTCCCCGTCCCCGTCCCCGTCCCCGTCCCCGTCCCCGTCCCCGTCCCCGTCCCCGTCCCCGTCCCCGTCCCCGTCCCCGTCCCCGTCCCCGTCCCCGTCCCCGTCCCCGTCCCCGTCCCCGTCCCCGTCCCCGTCCCCGTCCCCGTCCCCGTCCCCGTCCCCGTCCCCGTCCCCGCCCCCGTCCCCGCCCCCGCCCCCGCCCCCGCCCCCGCCCCCGCCCCCGCCCCCGCCCCCGCCCCCGCCCCCGCCCCCGCCCCCGCCCCCGCTTTGTTCAAAGGCAGCAAGAACTTACGATAATTTTTCTATGGTATAGTATATTGACCCATGACTCATAATAGTAAATTGGTAAAACAATTGTCAATGTATATGATTATGTGACAGTGTAAGATTTGTATAATCATCACAGTAAATATCAATTTGATAATAACAGAATCAATGCTATGCGGTGGGGGTAGGGTCATATTTCTAAGGTATAATATGTTGCCTGATGCTCATAATAGATTTTATCAAATCCAATTTGGGTGGTTTTGTGTCTGAGTAGGAATTATGAACCATACACGCATCACAGTATATATCAATTTGATAACTACAACAAGACAAATGTGTTTAGGTGGGGTGGGTGGCGGGTCATAACATTTTACAACGGTCTATGTATAAAGAGCCATACATCAATATACTATGCCACATAAATATGACCTCCCCACCCCTACCAAAACACAGTTTTTTATAACTATCAAATAGACATTTCACTGCTATGTTTGAAAGATAAATCTACAAACCCATAACTATCCAAATTGGCAAAGTTTTACAATTTCCTATGTATAATGAGCCACGGGTCACTATACTGTGCCGTGCCGTGCCGTGCCGTGCCGTGCCGTGCCGTGCCGTGCCGTGCCGTGCCGTGCCGTGCCGTGCCGTGCCGTGCCGTGCCGTGCCGTGCCGTGCCGTGCCGTGCCGTGCCGTGCCGTGCCGTGCCGTGCCGTGCCGTGCCGTGCCGTGCCGTGCCGTGCCGTGCCGTGCCGTGCCGTGCCGTGCCGTGCCGTGCCGTGCCGTGCCGTGCCGTGCCGTGCCGTGCCGTGCCGTGCCGTGCCGTGCCGTGCCGTGCCGTGCCGTGCCGTGCCGTGCCGTGCCGTGCCGTGCCGTGCCGTGCCGTGCCGT
>OZ024861.1:26046626-26051626 GCA_964017155.1 Oasisia sp. SBJ-2009 | reverse complement strand
CGCCGCTCTCTCTCTCGCTCTCTCTCTCTCGCTCTCTCTCTCTCTTTCACTCACTCACTCACTCACTCACTCACTCACACACTCACTCACTCACTCACTCACTCACTCTCTCTCTTACTCACTCATTCACTCACTCACTCACTCACTCACTCACTCATTATCACTGTCTATAAATATATACATATGTTTGTCTGTATGTCTTTCTGCCTGTCTATATGCCCGCCCGAACCGCTATTTTGTTTTGGTATGACCTTGTTATTCCATGTTTTAATGAACGGATTTAATTTAGTGATTTCTCCTTATTAAAAATACGATTTTAATACATGTTAAAACAATTCAGTATTACATTTTCATTATTTAAATCTAGTTTACTTTTTTAATGGCCTGCTTAACAAGTCAGTAACCGGATGTTGGGTCGTAGCCAGAAAAACAACCCTTGCTTCCCGTGATATTACTTGCGGTTTACCTCATTTTGAAGCTGCGTGTGACTCAGAGTCACATGTTTGACGTAGTTTCATTTTATCGGGGCTGTGACACTCGCGTGTGCTCTCATTATTACGGCAGTAGTATAAGAAGTCAGCAATCACCTAATGAATCACCGTTGAAGAGTCGGGTCTGTTAAAGGCTGACGCAGTTTTGATCTTTCCTTCGGTGAGTTTGGAAAGAGAATGGATATTTATTGAGATATAGTTGGAGAGAAGGAACAGGGATGATCGGCAAAGTGGAATGGGGATAATGTTAGAGTGATGGAAGAGAACGAGGCGTGCGTCTGCGCGCGCTTGCGTGCATGTGTACATATTATGTGTACATGTATTTTGTTTGTGTGTGTGTATGTGTGTGTGTGTGTGTGTGTGTGTGTGTGTGTGTGTGTGAGTGTGTGTGTGCGTGTGTGTATGTGTGTATGCCTGCATGTGTCAATATATATATATATATATATATATATATATATATATATATATATACATATACATATATATTATATAAATATGTATATATATATATACATATATATTATATATATACATATTTATAATATATACTTAAAATATGTATATGTGTATACACGTATAAAATAATATATATATATATCATCATCATCATCATCATGCTGTCGGTCGCGAAGCGACAAAGACTGCTTCCATCACTTGACTCTTGCTCTCCATTTGTCTCTCTGCTGTGAGAGTGATGTCCAGGAGTCGATCTTTATGTCTCTCAGCTTCAGGTTTCTCTTGATGGTATCTTTGAACCGGAGACGAGGGCGCCCTCTCTTTCTGTGACCAGAAGACAGTTGAGAGTAGAGAACCTGCTTCGGTAGCCTGTCTGATGACATCCTCATGAGGTGTCCAGTCCACCGGAGATTCTTTCTGATCAGAAGATCTTCCATAGATGGCAGCCCTGTCCGTTCGAGTATTTCCTTGTTTGTCACTTTGTCCATCCAGGTTATCCTCATGATCGAACGCAGATGTCGCATCATGAAGGCATGCAACTTTTTCACCTGTCGTCTGTACACTGTCCATGCCTCGGCTCCGTATAGGAGGGTGGACAGCACAATTGCACGGTATATCTTGCCTTTAACCCGCATGGACACATGGTGGTTGTTCCAGAGTCTCTGGCGTAGTCGGCCGAAAGATGCACTAGCCTTGGCCATCCTCCTCTGTATTTCATCGTCAATGCATCCGTCACTTGATATAGTGCTTCCGAGGTAGGTGAATTCCATAACAGAGTTCAGCTTGTTTCCGTCAACCATGATATCCTCCTCTCGGGTTCTTGTAGAGTTGGGTTGGTACAGCACCTCGGTCTTCTTGATGTTAATCTTCAGGCCGAACTTCTTTGACGCATTGGAAAAAGCATCCACTATTTTCTGCATCTCTTCAGCAGAGTGTGCAACCAGTGCACTGTCATCTGCGAATAGCAGCTCCCTCATCAGTATCCGTGTAGTCTTGGTCTTCGCTCTGAAGTGTGCGACGTTGAATAGGTCAGCGCTCTGTCTGGACTGTATGTAGATGCCATCCCCCATGTCTCGGAAAGCATTGTCGAGCATTGCTGATAGGAAGATGGAAAAGAGCGTGGGCGCCAGTACACAGCCTTGCTTGACCCCATTTGTGACCCTGAACGATTCCGAGACTTCCCCTCCAACATTAACAGTCGCCATCATTCCGGTATGTAGTGCCTCGATCATTGTTGTGAACTTCTCTGGGCAGCCATACTTCTTCAGTAGCTGCCATAGTCCGGTCCTCCCAACTGTATCGAACGCCTTACTGAAGTCGACAAATACCATGTACAATGGTCGGTCATGCTCAATGCACTTTTCTTGTAGTTGTCGGAGACAAAATATCATATCCACGGTGCTCCGGTTACCTCTGAAGCCACATTGTGTCTCCGGAACTACCTCTGGTGTTAGGTGGGTAGATAGTCTGTTGAGGAGGATCCTGGCAAAGATCTTGCCTGCTATGGAAAGAAGAGAGATTCCTCTATAGTTCCCACAGTCTGTTCGATCACCTTTCTTGTAGATGGTTATAATGCTTGCATCCTTCCATGCTTGTGGTACAGAACCCATCTCCCAGGCATTGGTGATTAGTTGGTGCAGTCTGCTGAACAGATTGTCTCCTCCGTGCTTCCATACTTCTGCAGGAATTCCATCTCCTCCAGGTGCTTTGCCATCTTTCAGGCTGGCGATTGCTCTAGCCATCTCATCCATAGTTGGAATCTCATCAAGGCTTGTCTTGGTAATGCGCTGCGGGATGTTGTCCAGAGCTTCGTGATCTATGTCGCCAGGGACGTTGAGTAGCTTCTGGAAGTGTTCACTCCATCTTGCCACAACTCTCTTGCTGTCAGAGAAGGTTTCCATTCCGTCTGTTGATTTTAGTTGAACAGGTCCCTTCTTTTTGGGTCCCCACACTTCCTTCAGTCCATTGTAGAAGCCCTTCATGTTGTTACTGTCGGCAGCTCTCTGCAGCTCCACTGCTTTCCTTTCCCACCAGTCCGACTTCAGTGCACGGGTGTGTTTTTGTAGCAGTCTGCAGGCATCTTTGTATGCTGCATATATTATATAAATATGTATATATATATATATACATATATATTATATATATACATATTTATAATATATACTTAAAATATGTATATGTGTATACACGTATAAAATAATATATATATATATACTCATATATTATATATATGTATTTATAATATATATGTACTCATATATTATATATATATATATATATATATATATATATATATATATATATATATATTATAATCATTCATATATATATATATATATATATATATATATATATATATATATATATATATATATCTCGTGCTGTCGGTCGCGAAGCGACAAAGACTGCTTCCATCACTTGACTCTTGCTCTCCATTTGTCTCTCTGCTGTGAGAGTGATGTCCATGAGTCGATCTTTATGTCTCTCATCTTTAGGTTTCTCTTGATGGTATCTTTGAACCGGAGACGAGGGCGCCCTCTCTTTCTCTGACCAGAAGACAGTTGAGAGTAGAGAACCTGCTTCGGTAGCCTGTCTGGTGACATCCTCATGAGGTGTCCAGTCCACCGGAGATTCTTTCTGATCAGAAGATCTTCCATAGATGGCAGCCCTGTTCGTTCTAGTATTTCCTTGTTTGTCACTTTGTCCATCCAGGTTATCCTCATGATCGAACGCAGATGTCGCATCATGAAGGCATGTAGCTTTTTAACCTGTCGTCTGTACACTGTCCAGGCCTCAGCTCCGTATAGGAGGGTGGACAGCACAATTGCACGGTATATCTTGCCTTTAACCCGCATGGACACATGGTGGTTGTTCCAGAGTCTCTGGCGTAGTCGGCCGAAAGATGCACTAGCCTTGGCCATCCTCCTCTGTATTTCGTCGTCAATGCATCCGTCACTTGATATAGTGCTTCCGAGGTAGGTGAATTCTAGAACAGAGTTCAGCTTGTTTCCATCAACCATGATATCCTCCTCTCGGGTTCTTGTAGAGTTGGATTGGTACAGCACCTCGGTCTTCTTGATGTTAATCTTCAGGCCGAACTTCTTTGACGCATCGGAGAAAGCATCCACTATTTTCTGCATCTCTTCAGCAGAGTGTGCAACCAGTGCACTGTCATCTGCGAATAGCAGCTCTCTCATCAGTATCCGAGTAGTCTTGGTCTTTGCTCTGAAGTGTGCGACGTTGAATAGGTCAGCGTTCTGTCTGGACTGTATGTAGATGCCATCCCCCATGTCTCGGAAAGCCTCGTCGAGCATTGCTGATAGGAAGATGGAGAAGAGCGTGGGGGCCAGTACACAACCTTTCTTGACCCCATTTGTGACACTGAACGATTCCGAGACTTCTCCTTCAACACTAACTTTTGCCATCATTCCAGTATGTAGTGCCTCGATCATTGTTGTGAACTTCTCTGGGCAGCCATACTTTCTCAGTAGCTGCCATAGCCCGGTCCTCCCAACTGTATCAAACGCCTTGCTGAAGTCGACAAATACCATGTACAGTGGTCGGTCCTGCTCAATGCACTTTTCTTGTAGTTGTCGGAGACAAAATATCATATCCACGGTGCTCCGGTTACCTCTGAAGCCACATTGTGTCTCCGGAACTACCTCTGGTGTTATGTGAGTAGATAGTCTGTTGAGGAGGATCCTCGCGAAGATCTTGCCTGCTATGGAAAGAAGAGAGATTCCTCTATAGTTCCCACAGTCTGTTCGATCACCTTTCTTGTAGATGGTTACAATGCTTGCATCCTTCCATGCTTGTGGTACAGAACCCACCTCCCAGGCATTGGTGATTAGTTGGTGCAGTCTGCTGAACAGATTTTCTCCTCCGTGCTTCCATACTTCTGCAGGAATTCCATCTCCTCCAGGTGCTTTGCCATCTTTCAGGCCGGCGATTGCTCTAGCCATCTCATCCATAGTTGGAATCTCATCGAGGCTTGTCTTGATAATGCGCTGCGGGATGTTGTCCAGAGCTTCGTGATCTATGTCGCCAGGGACG
>OZ024861.1:26021626-26039126 GCA_964017155.1 Oasisia sp. SBJ-2009 | reverse complement strand
TACATTGACACCTATAAACGGCGTTTCTTTGGAAATATACTGATGTTATGGTGGTAAACATAACATATTATATTTATTCCCTTTAGGTTTTTTAGAAATACTATAGTATTGTTTATATAATATATTTATTTTTACTGATTGTTATTGTCTGCCAGTAGTAATAAGGTATGCATGTGGCTTGTACACGTTCAACATGAATTCATTGTTTACAAAAGGCACATATTCGTCGACATATTAATCTGAAAACGTGACTAAACCTGCATATCCCTTGGCGCGTCTGGCAATTGTGTGTGAGCAACATGGCACATTGATTCTCCCTTTCTAGAAGTAGAACATTTTATCATTCCATTACTTCTGTAATAATATAGATCTGAAAGGAATATAGTCTTCACACTACAAAAGAGCTCTTGATATAAACGTTAAACATGTGTCTTACGGAGATCCTTGTTTAGTAACTACTCTATATTCCTTGGTAATTTAATCAAAGTAACACATTGCCCGACTTCGATTGAGCTACGCCGCAAGTAACCCGAATAACCTGAGTACGAATCGAATATCTAAGATCACTTGCTCACGTGACCCTTCTTGACATAGATACACAAGCTGATTCTTCAAGGCCGCTTCCCGAGACAGGTTTGGAGAGGACACAACCATTTAAATATGCATGTATTAAAATATGTTGACGTCAGTTGACACATTCTATGTATTATTATTTAACACCAAGAAGATGAACATCTCATTCACAATTTATACACTGAAACACCGATTACTTCATTTAATTTATTTACATAAGGGGTTTATCTCTGTGATCATTATCATCGCTGTTCAGTAGTATTACTCTCGTGATACTGCGTGCGCAGTGTAAATTACCATAAACCGGATACCAGGTTAGGTTTACGCGAGTAACCCGAGTAAGCTAATCGAAGTCGGCCATTGAGTGCATTTGTCTTTACTGTACCACAACATATCATAGATAAATGTCCGATGTTCCACAATAGGTATATTTCCCACTACGTTTCAACCATTTCGACATTTTATCGGTGACTGCTACGTTACAAACGTTTACATCGTACATATGACGTCTATCGGAAAGCTAGCATTTCAATCGAGTTCGGGAACCGCAATAGACGTGGTGTTTTAGCGAATATTACAGACGCAAACCCCCAGATACGACGAAATCCGAAATCATAACTATATTTATAAGACATGTGTGCATGGCTACGTGCGTGCGTGCATTCCTGCGTGCGTGCGTCTGTATTTGATCGTCCAACATACTCATTTGCTACAAGACATGACGTGAACACAAAGACACTTGCACATAACACATCGCATTGTATTCGACCAAAGCAGTAATCAGTTTATTTAATGTGGCCACCTTTGCCCCGTAACTTGGAAAGAACATGGCTCCGTTTGATTCATGTGTGAACGCGCAAGTATGTGACCTAGGTGACATACTGCATATGTAGAAAGCAAGAAAGAAATATAACTTTTGACTGCTTTGTTAGAGTCGCGTAGAGTCGCTAAGATACACTGATGTATGCATGTTGTAGGTGTAAACGGTCGGCTAGATTACCATTAGGATTACATCTACTATTAGAGGAACAGACGTCATCCCATTAACATAGGTTCATTAATTAAAATATTCTGTTTTATATGACGACACCTTTCAATGGGTAGTGCGGTTTTTTATGGCGTCACAATAAATCAGCTTATGTTCAAAGACAAAAATAGTAACAAAACCTAAACCGAAAGAGTTACACATGTGAAGGTAATGTTTTTGCATTATGTTAAATTAATATTTCATGCATTGTTTAATGTTTGAAATGTCACTAGCAAAAGCAAAATACAAATGCAATAATTATTTAATTGTTAATTTGTTTTATGATATGTTACGTCATTGTTTGTGGCAGGTGATCCAACGTCGTGTCGACAACACCACCGACTTCTTCCGCGACTGGAAGAGCTACAAGGACGGATTTGGCTACCTTACGCGGAACTTCTGGCTTGGTGGGTCAATGCAATTAACTTCGTATTCTTCTAATTATTGATTAGAAGGCATTCAGCGTATTTTATACATGCCTTTAAAAACATCTTGCCAACTGGCTTACAAAAAGAATAATAGCTTTATTAATAATTCACAGTTAAAAAAACAGGTAACGTAAAACAATATAATAATGCTAAATACCCAACCCAGAACAATTATACTATGGACACATTTATATTCTCTACACAACAAAATACAGCCCACATTATGACTGATGAAACCTGAACACTAAAATATGTTATGGTTATTTAGCAACATGATATGAAAACCATAACACATTTTAGAAGAAAAAAACATTTGCTAAACCTCACATTAGCGCTTAAGGTAAGACAAAAATAGCAACAATGTGAAATTATTATAGTTCATCAAATTTTTGATTACGCAAAATGATAAAACACGGGTGCTGGTTAGCACACTAATACGTCGGGTAAATTTTGCGCACAATTTATTTAGAAAACGTCCTGTGTTTTCCAGGAAACGACAACCTGCACGCCATCACTGCTCGAAAGATGTATACTCTAAGAGTCGACATGGCTGATTTCGAGGGAGAAGTAAGATATGCCCAATACTACAGTTTCGCAGTTGCCAGTGAAGACGCCAAGTACAGATTGACACTGGGATCTTACAGTGGCAATGCGGGTGATTACGATGCATATTTACATTATGCTGTTCTTATAACTAACATAGCCTTTTCAAGGAACATATTTTGTTCAGGCTAAACCAAGCATGTAACTTTGCACTATGCAAGGGTAGTGTGTTGATGTGTCTTTTGGACTCAGCTGCTTTTGGCATTCTTGGCAGGCCAGACCAAACCAGGACAGTCGTCTGATTAATAGTCACAGTCGACCAGTAGATTCAGGCGTTCTTGATAGACCAGAAAAATAATTATTACTCACGATAGTGGGCAGAACACGCTGGGCACTAGCTCGAGACGCATGTTCCATTCTTCTTGGCCACGTCTCCAGCGAGTCCGGAGGCAACGTGCTTGCACACGGAGGAGACAGGAATGCGTCTCTAGGCTAGACGGGTTCCTTCCGTGGAACACCGCTGATCCCTCCATTGAATGACAATCTCCGGCGCCCTAGCGAGCTACCACCCCCCCCCCACCATTGTTTTACCAATACAACACCGAACTGATATACGTTACACAATAACACTTGTAATAATATAAGTCTATGTCATTATTCTAGTGTATATATTATTTGTCTAATGGTGTGTGAATACGATATTGCAATTAATGCAATTGATTTGAAAACCTAAATATAACAGCAAGAGTATGCAATATCATAATCATAATTATTACGGTAATAACAATAATAATAGTATTAATAATACTTATTATTATATTAAAACAATGGCTGCCTTAACAAGTCTAGCGCAATTTGTATCCTCAGAGTGGACGATTCTGACGGGTTTGTGACGTTGTTTGTATTTTAGGAGATTCGCTCAATAATCAAGACGGCATGGCGTTCAGCACGAGGGATAGGGACAATGACAAGGGAATAGAAGTGGACTGTGCACACAAATACAAGGGAGCCTGGTGGTACAACGCGTGTCACCACTCAAATCTGAATGGCATGTACCTCGGTGGCGCAAACACTGAATTCGCCTGTGGTATTAACTGGTTTGCGTGGCATGGTCACGAGTACTCGCTCAAGTTTGTTTCGATGAAAATTCGACCCAAATAGACGACTGTTGAATAGAGTGTTTTATTTAGGACGTGTTTTAAATCACTATCAATGACTTAGGCAGTGGTGAAGGAGCTATCCAGAAACAGTTTATTACAGAATGGCCGGATGTGATTGGCTACCCCACCTTTGCTATTATGATAGTATATAGTGTTATTAATTAGGATTAGCATAAGATTATTGTAATCTTTTCTTTGCATAATATGTGCTAAACTAATGACTTCAGCTTTATATATATATATATATATATATATATATATATATATATATATATATATATATATATATATATATATATATATATATATATATATATATATATATATATATATATAGCTCTTGTACAAATATATATTCGCCTTGTGTTATTCGTCAAACTGTAACGATTCCTGGCGTCTTTACAAAGTAGGATTATCCCACATAAAACAACAATTTGATCAACATTAAAATATTATTTTTGTGGGCCATTTTCATGATGTACTGCAAACCGATCTTTCCACGTGACTAGCGTGTCCAATTACAAGGTTCAGCCTCTTTTTCGTTCGCGCAATACTCGAGAAGGTAGAATTTTGTATGCTATTATTGTTTTAACATTGTGTTTTTCCCACCCTCCTACTCCCTATTACACAATATCGACTTTTATTGCGATATTTCTGGTTAGATCGGTTTGCTACTTTTATTACATATTTTAATGACAATTATTTACAACTCTATTTGATCGATGTGTTTTATTTCAAGTGAGATTGTCAACATATTATATGCACATGATGGGGTTTCAGGACCGAGGTGGTTACTTAAATTTGCGCTTTCCCCAGTATAGAGAGTACAGTGTACCTATTGTCATAATTGAGTCAGTAGATCCTTCCACCTGCGTGTGATTGGTTGTCCTACCTTTGCTGTTCTGATATTATATTGTTATTAATTAGAATAAGTATATGATTATTGTAATGTTTGTTCCTGCGTAATAATTATAGTCAAAGCTAATGACTTCGGTTATATATATATAAAGCTCTTATACAAAAATACTAGCCTTGTGTTATTCAGAAAACTAGCCACGATTCCTGGTCTCTTTTGTAAATAAGATCGTCCCACACACGCACGCGCGCACGCATTGTATTAATATACTATTTATTCCATTCAAGTCTTTTTTAGGATTACAATTATCGTATAATTATCGTGTATTTATCGTATCATGTAAGATCATTATTTAGTACGTTTATTTATTGTTCTCTATAATATGATCAATGAAACATATTGAGTGTAATTGTCCCACAACACTACTGCCCCATCTGCCTTCAAAGGTAAATGTCCGAAGGAGTAGTTAGCAGTGATGGAGTAGTCGTACCGAGTAAACATGCCAAGGACGTAACTCGAACGTTCGAAGGTCGGCCTAAGTGATTGTACCTGCAAAGAAGTAGGCGAACGAAAAGGTAGTTTAGTAGCAGGAAAAAACTTACATTAACAAGCCTCGGTTTGTTGGACAGCGCAGTTCACGCGCACGGATTCACACATGTCGGTATATATCACCAAATGATTTCATTGGACGGCCATTGCAACGTTTCTTGGATTTCCCACTAGTTTTTTGTAATCTATGGTATTAAACATGTCAGACTTTAATAATTAGCATCCATTCACACATGTCATTTATACAATTCGTGAAAATGACATAACTCTTTCTCTTACAATCCAGTCTCTAACATGACACCACTTCATTTTGCTTCAATCAGCAGCCGATTGCCAAAGTTGCCGAATAACACCTATATGCATACGCATCTGGTCACTATCTGACAAATATAGTTATTTCGCTGCTGTGATACCATGCTACGCAGACATATCATTTCCATTCTACCAATCCTATATTTAGTGCTTCCAGAAATTTACAGAAAATGCACAATACAGTACTTTTAAGCAGGACTACAATGGCGTAGGAATCCATTTAGTGGTACGTCCCCAGGTCATGCACAGCTTCTGGCAGGCGGAGCCATTGGTCACGCGTGACCATGTCACATCAGCAACGACGTGTTATCATCGGACGCCACATTGTATACGAAAGTAATGTATGTATGAAGACTACTGTAAAGCTTGCAGTTCAGTCGAGTTCGGGAACTGCAATGGAGTGTCATGTGGAATATTAGCGAATCATTCTGACGTTATACCACAGATAAGACGTGATCCAAAATTGTAACTGTACAGAATTAATATCCAATTTGGGTGAAAACTATTAGCTGGTATATCATATTAGTTTTAAACATATCAAGTCAAAATTTGCTGAGTAATTAATTGCAAAATGGTTCAGCTTAGCAAAACGTTGTCCAATAACCTTCACACATGTCTAAGTCTGCTATGAATGTTAGTTCTTTCAGTTATTTTACATTTTATGTGTTTAATTTTGACATGTTACATTAATGCAGTCGTTTATAATACAAGTAAGAAATGCCTTCTAGTGGTTACAGTTTCATTGTTTGTGTGAGTCAAATCAAAAACTTACACAATATGTAACCTTCCCCCGCCTCTCCCTATAAACGTTTTTAATGTAATTTGACGATAAAATGGTGCAATATGCTAAAGAATACGTACGCAAATTATTTAGTGAACACCAATAATTGACATTATATATACCTGCAGGGCCCAGTTTCATGAAGCCGTGTAACTTTACGCGCAATTACGCGGTCTACTTGTCGCAGCTAACAGCGAATAGACAATGCAGCGTACGGGCGGTTTCATGAGACCAATTTAGCATTCGCGCCAGTATCATTGACCCCGTTACGTCGCGGTGGGGAATCCCTGTATTTGTGCTGTGTCTGAACATCCTGTTTTCTTTCTAGCTGTGCCTTTGCCATTCGTGTAGCAAATGGGAAGCTATGATGAATGTAAAGAATATCCAGTGTATACATTAAAAATAATAATTTTGAGAGTGGGCGTGTCGGGAGCATACCGTACATGTTCAACTTCGGGAGCAAACCGTAAATATTTCAACCACCGTAAAGTTACGCCTACTATATACATGGTGCAGCTAAGTGCAACTATGGAGCAGATTCATGAAACGCAACTAGTGAAATTTTACGACGTCTTAGATTTTCGACGAGTTATCGCCCGATACGACGTCGTAAGTAGCCGCTGTGAAACTGGCCCCAGTTTGGTATTACTTACATGCACTTCACTGTTGATATAATAGTATATGCGTGAATGAGCCCAAGTACAGTTACATATTTTTACCCAAAAATTACTTTATTTTCGTAGCTATTTACAAATCATATATCCTGTGTAAAGGGTGGATTCGGGGGGTAGATGCAACTGCGTGACACGATACCAACAGCCAGATAATATGCAGTTGCATTAAAATTAGGATGTGCGGCCTCCTATTTAATAATAGCAATGATACATTTGTTCTCATATGACACAATCACCAAGTGAAGGTTAATCAATGCGCTCACAATGTCCCCTGCACGTACTGCTGTGGAGATTTGTATTGCTTCCCTTTTGTCCACGACAGTTATCTGGGATGACTTCCAGTATATCATCACCGTCTCCAATCACCGTGTCTTCGTGTGCAAGAGTCATCTCACCTACCTCCCAACCTTCTACCAGAATAGGTAAATCATTCAAGACGCTTTGTGTTTCTGTACATGACTTAATTGAAGTTAATTGTATGTATTGTAGTCTTAATTGTGACATTATTATTGCTGAATGATAAACATATTACGACTGCCAAAATCAATATGGTTGGTTAACAATCAATGTGCTGACATTGCAACATATGTACATAAGTAAATGTTTAACATTATTTTTGTGAAGTTGAGTGTTCTTTTGTGTGGACACTGGGCAGTGACAGTGACTATTGTATTGGGCCACGTGACGGCTTTGGGAAACCCTGACTGGACCACTGTCATTCTTATGTAGAAGATTCACATGCATCAGTTTTTGATGACGTGGTCAACTCTACTGGCCAGTGTCTAATGCACCAGTGACTATTTCACTCACAATACTGAGTGAGTGAGGGACTGAGTGATGGAGTCAATGGATGAGTGAATGAGTCAGTCGATGTGTGAATGATTGATTTGTTGATTAAGTTTGAGAGGGTGAGTTATTAAGGGATGGAATGAGTTCATCAACCTTTAGGTGAGATATAGCGGGGGCACTCAACCTTCCCAGATGACACAAAACGGGGGCATTCCACCCTCCCAGATTTGACACAAAATTAAGAGGGGCATGCCATCATCCCACACTTCGCACAAAAGCGTTTTTGTAAAGTTCCTGCAATCCATGGGGTCAGGTGTGGTACTAATGTGTTAATAAATTAACCCATATACTCCCACTCTACAGGGCTGTCATAGCTGTATAATAAAACAAGAACTCGTTAACACAGATTCAGGTAAATCACCATGGCAACCATTTATTGATGTCACAACGTCAATGCAATCAACATGGTCGACAATTTTTCACCTACACTTTGTTTAAGTTGCTATACAGAATTCTCAACAATGCGCAATTAAAGTATTAATTATCACAACTATTTTCCAGAATGAACACGTCTGTACCTAGAGTTAATGGCGATGTATTACTTTAGTATGTCACTTTATATTAAAGGGAGGGTTCCAGCTCTTCTGCCCAGAATTGGGAGACCAGTAATTTGTAACAGGAAGGCTGCTGTCTAGTACGTCAGAACGTAAAACATCAAAGATTATTGCAGTTTACTCTGCTTTCCTTTATGTATTGCAAATAAACTTTGTTTTTAAATTGGATGTTTTGTTTGCTATTTGAACATGTTGCAAGTGGAATTGTTCCGAGATTAACAAAGTAACTAAAGCCGAACTGGCAGGCAATAAACGTTCAACATGCATGTTGTAGTCATACAAACATAACACTAAATTAAAAATAAAACCTAGGAGCTGGCACCCTCCCTTTAATAAACCACAATCAACAAATGCATCGTTCTGATGCATTGTTGACATGAAGTGATGAAGACCTGATACTTTCCTTTCACAGTGCAATCTTGCTAAGACATCTTGAATAAACGTGTAATAAACGCGTGGCATTATACCCTACGTGCAACGTTGCCAATTACATGGTGTTACTTCTGTGTAACATTTTAATACATGCTTTAAACATCAAAAAGCAAAATTCAAACCATTTCCCACTATTAACAGTTAAAAAGGAAACTTCATATACAGTGCAGTATCCATTGCTCAGGATTGTTCACGGTGGTTCACTCTATTCCCCGACACACCTGTCAAACATGATCTCAGCTTCTCTGGAAGCACCCAACCATGCAGTAATTAATGAACAAAGACTATTTGTTCACAGACATCCACCACTGTTTGTAGCGAGATATTAATTCGTAAGGACGAGTGAAGTGCTCCAATGAGAAAAGTAGCCCAAGGTCTGACGTGACATCACAGGGTTCTAACCCGGGTTCTCTTAGTCGAGGCTGAAGTTCTAGCCACCGTGCCACGGATCTACTGCAGTTGCTAATGTACGTTAAACATAACATAGTTGGTGACTTTGAATAAAAAGTGCATATGTATGCTAACTGATAACATTTGTGCAACTGTGTGCTTAATAACAAGACAACACAATTATGTTCATGCAATTGCTTATCGCTGTGTGTTTGCAGTAATTCAATGTAGACCGGCCCAAAGTCACATCGATATCGCAGCTACACTAACGCTGTCTATTCAATCTATTCAAAGCATTTAAACCTACACAGTTCTAAACCAAGTAGAAGAGCTGTGTCAAAACGTGAATCAATTCAACAACAATGCTACACTCAGCATGAATGTTGTTACAGGATTTGGTTAAACTCATAGTAGTACATCAAGTATAAGATACATTTCCGAATCTTTGTGATTCTCTAAAAGAGCTTTCGGTGTCCTGTCGACACCTTCGTCAGCATTCGACTGCTGATTACTCGGTCGTCATGTGTCTATGTTGTTGGTTGTCACATGACAGCAAAACAATTACCAACCACATAAGAACTTGGCAGCAGAAGTTCATCCCTGCCTAGGTGAAATACAGGATCTACCCTACATCAGAAGAAATACCTAAGACACATGGCACGCTGAAGATACACAAGTCAGACACACCGCTCAGACCGACCGTATCTAGCCCAGGGAGCATAACGTACAACGCAGCTAAGACACTGGCTAACATTCTCACACCACTAGTTGGGAAGACACCATGCCACATCAAGACTAGTGGGGACTTCACAAACAACACCAAACAACTAGAGGGCAGGAATTACTGTCATACGATGTGTCAGCCCTGTTCCCAGTGCCAATTGTATCCAGAACTGTAAAGAGGAAACTCCAGGAAGACCCTACATGGAAACAGTGAACAGCCTCAGCATCGACCAAATCACAGAGCTACTGACTTTCTGACAACATATATTTTGTCTACATGGACAGTTCTACGAACAGAAACATGGAGCAGCCACTGTCACTGTCACAGGTTACTGTCTACAGGAAACCCACACACGCAGACCAGTACCTGAATGTCAACCCCAATCATCACCTGGAACACAAGAGATCAGTCGTCAGAAGGCCACAACATCATAGCCAAAGAAGAAGCCAAATCAGCGAGGGGATCAATATCAGTGAGATTCCAGATTCCGGGTATAACCTTCCTGTGAACTTCATGGAATTACTGTCATGTGACAACCAACAACAGAGTCACATGTAATCAGCAGTCGAATGTTGACGAAGATGTCGAGAGGACACAGGAGAATCGCAAAGATTCGGAAAGGTATCTTACACGTGATGTACTACCATGCTCCACTCAATTATGTGCAGCAGCTAAGATGTTATCAAACACAGCCATCGCAGCAATGTTACAACACATATTCTCAATACATTTTCCACTTGACTGAGATAATAATTGTAGTGTTTCATCTCACGTAAAAGGTCTCAGCCATAAATGCATCTGATCAGCCGGTGACATTCTTCTCACGTGCAGTGGAATGAAGACAGTACATGTGTAAAACAAACAAACATGCTAAGCCAAGTATCAATAGGTAAGGTACATCATGAGCACCATTACATTGCAATACAGTTGAGAACTGCTACAATGTGACAAAAACCCTTGAATGTTAGACATGCAACATGTGAACATTTCATAAGTGACATCACTTAACACTCACATGAGACTAAACCTGTTCAGTGATATACATAGATCAGTGCTTCAGTTGCTTGCTCTGGTCACAACTATGAAGTCATGTTATTCACCACAATGTAGGACATGATATGACTGTGGACATGATTTGTGTGCTCAAATACCGTGCTTCTAGCAGTTACAGAGAACTATTCAACTGAACATGACATGTAGCAGCTACCTACCTATACACATGGAGAGCAATGTTACAGTAGTTTATATTATATTATCAAGATGTCACACACAAACACACATACACCAGGGGCTTAGCCAAAGAAGTGTCTGTCTATATTCCAGACTGTCTGATTATGGCTAAGTGGAGTAATTCCAACAAATAAGATGGTGGAGTGGAAAGGGATCAGCTGGCACAGATTAATTAACAATAGATTAACTAATAGTTCCAAATCTAGTGATGGACAATAATGAATATCTTTGGCACAACTTGTAGTAGAGAAATCAATGAAGTGTGTCAGTGTCAAGTAAATAATAACAGAAATGAGACTGATAGGGCGACCAACAAGTAAACTGGCGAATAATGGCTGTGATCGATCTCAATGTTTAGACACATGACGTTCACATGTGAAAAATGCACAATTTTTATTGATTAAAATCTGGCAAACGGTATTTCTGGCTAGGGGCCTGTCACGTGCATATGTATGTCACACTAAAAAGTACATCTAACAATAAAGCATGGAAGGCTCTCTGATGTTGGGTGTCACCTAATGAAGGCTCTACTCGCAATGTCCGTATTTGACACATCGTCCCACTGTGTGTGTAAACACAACACGCCCAAGACGAGGCAGCATGTTGACACGTCATTGACAGCGCAAACTCCGGCTGTCCTTGGTGAGTCATCACAAGTCATCAACAGCTTGACACAAAATGTCCAGGATGCCGTGACATATTGTTCACAACGTCCTTCAAGGTCCTATCAAACAACGCCACAGAATAATTATTCACCTTCATCACAAACATATCACGACAGTGTTAGACTGGAACATCTATATGTCAGAACGGTGTGGGTTGGGAGGTCCCAATGTTTAGAGGCAGACACATTTACAACAATTGTTCATGTTTTGGACAACACCAAGAGTGGAATAGCTTGGATATTGAAAAATGAAACAAAATAGTCAACAAAACTCCCTTAGAAACAATAATTCTCAAACACACGAAAAATCAATCTCACTTCAGTGATATCCAGCAATACCTCCCAGATGAACCATAAACAATTTGCTATCCCCAACTATTAACACCCCCTTTAGAACTATACAAAGCTGCATAAAATCTCCAAAAAAGACCCTCCCATTGCAGACATTTAAAACGTTAACCCTTTCAGTGCAACAGCCCTCAGATGCTGTGATCACTGAATACCGCATTCCCAGTGACTTGACATGAACACTGACTGCATTACTTCAACTCAAGATTTAGGCTGCAATAACACATTTTATGAACAGGAACATCATATATATATATATATATATATATATATATATATATATATATATATATATATATATATATATATATTATGAAAGTTGTATACCCAACAAGTAATGTAGATAGGATATATTATAATTTCATAATCATAAACCTGACAAATACGTCATTCAAAATTAGCATACTGACTTAATAAACTGCCTCTGTTACTTGAAGGTTTATCTCCATCAGTAATGATTGCAAAGTTTACTATCACCAGCGTAATTTACATACAATGGTCTTCACTGGCTATATCCAACAAAATACATAGCTAATGTTAAAACAAATCCTTCTAAGTTGTTACTTGGTACTTCCATGACATAAGGAAAAATCCAGTATGACAATAATCCATGATTCACACTATTGCAATGCTAATGCATCAGCCTAAGACTAAAAGGCTGTAACATAGAACATGTGCCTCCACATAGCGGATATGGTTATTTTGTGAACAAAATGAACTGAATAGCAGACACTGTCAATGTCACCATAGGGGCCGGTCACGCACCTTGTAGCCACTGAAGGGGCTTATCATACTGAAATGGTTAAACATTATATTTACCTAAATATGGACAACACATAAAATGTAAACAAATAATGGTTTTGCTGTGTGGACATTTATTCCCATTTTTTTAAAGGTTGTACATTTTGATGGAACTTAGAAGAGAACAATAATTATTAAATCTAGGCAACAAAAGTAAAAATATTTTGTCTATGAAAGGGCGTCTGGACCCCCTGGATCCCCCTGTACCCGTCTGGATCTGTCCATGCTGACTGGATGTATTAACAACTTTTGAGAACGTCAATTAACCTACTAAAACAGTAGACTGCTGGTTGATTTTGAAACCGTCCCTCAATTATTTCTATTTACACACGACTTGAAACAATGTATCAACGTCTTTGGCCAGAATAAAATAATCTAGGTCAGAATAACAGATTAATGTGACACCAAACGTAACAAATGTCGTCACACTAAACTGATGAAACATAAATCACACCCATTCCATGGCGTTGTGAATATATGTCACTCGCGTATATTTACCAGGGTGGGACATGAGGGTGGCAGTGACAGGGCGTGTAAGATAGTTGCCCCTGGACTTGAGGGTGAACCATGTGAAGTAGATGATGTGGCTAGATGACGTTGTCACCGTGGAGTTGTGTGACAAGAGGTTGAGGTGTGAGTGTGAGTTACATTTACCTGTGACGTGGAGTCAATCAATGTATCTGTTTTGTCCCAGAGCCTCCAACTGATGCCCTATTTGTTGTGCTCTGACCAGTGTCCAGTGACCACTCCCGTAGCGTTTGTTGCACGATGTCCAACTTCCCTTCCATGAAGATCACGTCCGGTTCCCAGAACCTATCTCTGGCCAGGACAGGGCGCCCGTGTAGACGCAACACCCCCAATGTCGCGTTAGCCACCTGACGCTGACACATCACGATCTTGTCAGAGTGGTACAAGTCCTCCCCCAGTGGTCTTTGCCAGTCCAGGCTACAACAGGACACAACAACTGGACACATCTCTCACCTCTCTCTTCTTGTGCTAATTCACGTCGCAAATGTCACAATGTCAACGGCGTCAACAAAGTGTGTTGTACTCACATTGCTAAGCGCACCCGCTCCTGTCCCCGACGTGTGTCCCAGTTGATCGTCATGCGCACGAACCCAATGCCGGACAAAGACAGTTAGTTGTCAGCGAGCCTACAAACAAGGGTTGTGTCACATGACATGTCCATTCAGGTGACAACACACACCCATACAACAGTTGACATCACAGCTGTTTGTTGAGACGTGGATGTTGTGGTCCTTGGATAGTTCATTGTGAAAACCCTGTCACATCGCGAGAATCAATCTATTATTTTATGTTGACATAATTATTTATTTTGAATAATTCTTCACATACAATAATGTTAATATCGTGACAAATGACAACACTTGATGGGGACAATAAACAATGTCATGTTGTCATGTTTGGTGACACTGGTGTAGAAAGAGTTTGACAGGTTTTCTAGAAAGTAGTTTCCCGAAGTCTGGCAACAGATGTAAAAATAACAATGGATCAATTTTGAATGCAGCAACATTTTATGATCACATCTCAGGAGGGGGCATTTAGTGGCGGTTGACACAGTGGAGGGGCAAATGGGACATGCCCTAGCTGAATTACCCCAAAATAAAGACGCCTTATCCAAGATACACCAGACGCTGTAAGTTGCAGACCGTCTCAGCCACGTTCCTAGCGTCGGTGTCACTGGTGGAATTGGACGCTAAACTGACACCAGAACAAGACATCAATGGTGTCAAATGGTTACAGTGTAGGCTGTTATAGCAGGTTGACAAGTGACGAAAACACAACACACATAATTTATATTTATATAGTCAATTCAGTTTTAAAACGACTGATTTGAACGAGCAGTTGTGAGTACGTGTGAGTGTATATACTTCTGTCACAGTGCCACAGAGAGTATTTGTATAGTTGCTGTAGACTTCAATACTTACTCTATCACCTTTAATCCTTTCAGAGTCACCAGCGCAGACGACAGCTGAAAGACGTCTGTGTCGTCTAGACCACATGCTTGCAGGCTGTTGAGACACAAACACATCTGTTTATTTACTGTAGACAACATTGACGTCGGCATATCATCAATAAATCACACAAGTTAATAAATAACACCCTCTCTCAACATAGTACCCCTCTGATTATTATTACATAACAGTTTTATACTTTTGGCTGAGCCTGATTGGATAATAGTCAATCAGACATCATTATAACATAACAAACGACACCATAAATAAGATTGCAGTTGCTGCAACATGACACATTATCACTTCAATGTGTTGTATTCAACATGCCTGATCACTTCCAAGTGGACGAGTTCCTTCAGACTGTTCGTTAGAACGGTCATCACTTCTCGGTCGTGAAGGGCAGCATTACGGTTGAGACTAAACAAAAGGCACACATTTGTAAATTACTCAAGCAAGAGTTCAACACATCACATAATGTAACAAAATAAATGAAACATTGTCGTGTGAAAGTTGTCGCAATGAAATATTGATCACATCAAATTGCAAAACAACACTTTACTTATAATTGTAAGAAACATGGATCCATACAAATATAACACGCCACATTTTGTAACAGTAGTGATCATATAGAAAAGGTAACTTCAAAATAAACCTCAGCATTTAAAAAACCATTACTAAGGCCAGAGAAATGATTCTTTTCAACATGTCTATTGTTATTATTAATACAGTAAAACTATGTGTAGGTATCTGCCAGTCATGATGACCAATACCTCAGTTCTGACAGTTGGGTCAAAACCCTTAAAGCAGCCACCAGGCTTGTTCCGTGGATATTGCAGTCCGTCAAGCTGAAATATAGAAAATAGTGTACTATAAATGATAACTATTTACATCAGAATTGAACTTGGTGTTTGAGAAACATTACAAATGTATTAAATGATCGACATGCAAACAAAAGAAAATACGAGTCTGCAGAATGAGGTGGGGTGAGAGGCAATGGCATTGGGAGACGGACTGAGATAAGGATGGGGGATCGGGGGGAGACAGAGTCAGAATGTGAAACAGAGAAGGGATGAGAGGGAGTGGGATTGGGAAATAGGAATGGAGGATCGGTGGAAGACAGATTGAGAGAGTGAGGGGTGGAGATAGACAGAGAGGAGAGGCTGTGAGATTGAGGGGTGGTAGACTGGAACAGTCCATCATGCAACTGATCTATCTGTAGGTAAATGATTGCCATGCCAAATTTAATTAACATACATGTATATTTTGTACTTCTACTATAGATGCATTTTTTATTTTACTAACTTCACCCATATTTTGTTCCGTTTTAATAGTTTTACATCTTGTTGCTTTACACTTATTTGTCAGAAAATAACTTAGAAGTTAGATGAGTTAATGTTATGTAATGCACATGTAAAAATCGACGTTAGATACAGCTTATGTTATCTTGCATCTATAAAAAAAGTGTGTCTATTAATTTTAGCAATACTAAATGTAATATAAAAGACTTAATAAATGTACTAATCATTACTGACCTGTTTTATATTTTTTAAGAGTGAAATTATGATTCATTCATAAGATAACAATTAAAACATGATGACACGGCGAGTTTGTTTTGTGAAGTTTATTTGTTTGTTTAAATAATGTTAGTGATTGTTGTGTGTAACCTAGTGTGTCGTAGTCTTTTTCATAATTAAGTCAGAAAGTAAGAGATCGCCCGAAACCGATTTTGCGGCAGAGGACGTGACGGAAACTATTCGAACGATATTCATAAATAAATAATATCATTAATAATTTGCGTTTTGCCATTGGCATTTGGATGTTGACCACATAATTCCCAATACCTACATTAAAATACATTTTTTATTTTGCTTTTGACAGTTTATATTTTGTCACACTTGGATATTTCTGGGCTAAGGGAGTTCCAGTATGTTATTGTGCGTCGTCGCTAACATTGGACTTTCTTTCCATCTGCAGAAACAGCATACAATATCCACGTTTCTAGTGGGAATCAGACATGAGGGATTCAAATAAAAATTTAGGATGGGACGAATATTCGATTCGTATATTCAAGCATTTTCTTGTTATTTGATTCGATATCCGAAAATATGCAGCTACATGGTTGCCACTCATGGAAGCTTTCAAAATTCCCTGACTTTTCCCTGACTCAAAGTTTCATTTTCCCTGACCATGTTAGCTGAATAATCCTTTAATGACCTTTTACTTTCTGACTTAAGTGTGAAAAAGACTACAACCGAGAAACTACAACTCACATATCTGATATGTATACGTATATACATTAGGTTACAAAATAAATCACTAACATTACTTTAACAAATAAACTTTACAAAACAAACTAGCATAAAGTGTCACTGCCTTCCGCGGCATAGCTTCCCGTAAAAGCAGTATTGTGTAGAGGGGTCTTTTGTTAGCATTGTCATGTTGGGGTAAATTAAGGATTAGTTAAAGTTAGCTTGGGCTGCATTAGGGTTACGGTTACTTTAGGGTTAGCATAAAACCAGAATTTGTTGAGTCATTTATTTATCGATGTTATGGTAAGTGCCGAGCTCCGTGTAGCTGCCGTAGATCATGTCGAGTGTGTTTTCTTAATTGTATTCTTTACACAAATGTA
>OZ024861.1:26011626-26016626 GCA_964017155.1 Oasisia sp. SBJ-2009 | reverse complement strand
TGAAACCGGCGCATTGACTGCGCCAGGTCAAACTTATAATGCTTGACCATGTGGCATGTAGGATCTCTTTTTTAAACTCTGCATCTCCGTATATTACAATAACGTCAACCCTAGTGCGTAGATTGTCACTGAACGTCTACATAACTATAACCACGTTTACTGCGAACTAAAGTACACGTACGGGGGAGTCCGCATTTTGTGTGTATGCTTACAGTTGGGAAAACCCATAACCGGCCAGTTTCGGAGATAACCTCAGCCAGATGGTTATATAAAACACCACCACCACCACCAGGCACGGCCGTGGTATGAATGTACTGCCGCGCTTAGTCACCAACGCTCGTTATCAACATCCGATGGATGACTTTTTGTTGATTTTGCGTGGGACCTATGAGCTGTAAGCCAAACAAGCGCGTTCAGTGCGAGTGGGTTAATGTATATTCGCACGCAAGTTAAACTGAGTGTGCAAATCGTGGTGTGTGTATTTGCACGCGCACCTGCACATGTAATTACGTGCGCGTGCACATACACATAACATAACTACATATAGATCATGATTGTTATCAATATAATAAAGATAGTAGCTATAGCGCATCTTTTGACTTGTTCAATCACGTCTGTGACCGTTGTCTATTCTAGCTCTTTCCCAGATGTTTTCTTTTTGTTTCCGGGTTTGTAATGCTTAACACTCTCCTTTCCATCGTTGTTTGTGCGGCTACTAGAGTTTTCTTTGGCGGGTGCCCATGTTTCCGCGCCGTATGTCATCGCTGGAAGTAGGCATGAATTGTAGATTTGTCTCTGAATTCAAGCAGGTCCTAATGTTACTCTTGAAGATGTCGCGGTGCATGGCGAATGCTGTCCATCCAGACGTGATTCTTCTTTGAATCTTCTTGTCTTGTTTTTTTTGTCTCTGGTGTTGCATCTCTGTCCCAGGAAGACGTAGCCTTCATCGTTCTCGACCTGAGTGTTGTTGACATATATTGGTGTGTCATTTTATATCATCACATTTGTCTTCGACTTATTCTTCTTTAGCGCCTGATTTTCACTTTCATCGTCTAATTCCTGTAGCATTTGTCCATGTGGTGTATAAGCGCATAGGCGTATGTCGTCGGCAAAGCGAATATGATTAAGATATTCGCCGTCTTTCGTTAAAGCTCTGGTTTCCCAAGACAGTCATCGGAATATGCTTTCGAATGCAGTCGTAAACAACTTGAACGATATGATATCTCCGTGTCGTACTCCTCTACTGATGGTGATCGTGTTGCTTTTTGGTGTAGGTAACTGTCATCGCGCTGTTGGGGTAGATTTCCATGCAGGAGTTCGATGCACACCTCTTTTATCGCCTTGAAAGGGTCACCCTTTTGGGTAGCATGGCGAATGTTGGTTGCCATATACTAACCAGAGGTCACTTACTCAGAAATCACTCCAGACCCGTTTTACACCGTAGAGTTCCGTTTATTCTTCGTCATTATACATACATCGTACAGCAAGTATCGACGAGAACACACATCAGTCCTAAACTGGCCTCCTATTTATACAACTAGGAGCCACGCCTCCCTGCTGGTCGTCACGTCCACACTACGAGATAATTCCCTTTGATGTCACTGATGTTGATTTATAGTCGAATATCTATTATACGAATGGTAAGTTTGGTTTCTTAGATGAAATACGATTGAGCCAAATGAGACTCACGGTTTGAACATCGACCAGGGTCAACTGTCATGTTTGAACCGGGTGTGAGGAGGATCGACCAGCACGGGGAACATTAATCTAACTACTCAATAGAGAGCGACACTTCTACGAAGGGTAAACTGAAGAACTGCGACCGGTGAGGGGGCATCGGCTCCACACCTTACCTTGACCGTTAACTCATATCATATATATAAGTATCTCTGTACGCTGTAGGTGCTCGACGCAGGATTTAATTAAATCGCCTGCATTTCTTATTTCAAATTGTTGACGCTTGCCAGTGAAACTTCGATATACGCGCGAACTGATGAAATAAATTGTCATTATTTGATGACACTGTCTGTTTTGCGGTACGCAGTTTAAACATGCTGAAGTGAAGTAAAACTTCGGTAATATGCCAGTTAACTGGCCCCAATAATCGAAAATGCCGTGGAAAAACCGTTTTGAAAAGGCCTTAAATAACTTAGGCCAGTTAACTGGAAGATCTGATTTATGATACGGATTTATACGGATTCTTACCAAATTTTAGGTCAAACGTACGGATTGCCATCCCAAAAATGTGGCATGTCTGTCATCACAACATTGATGTTAGCTGATCAATAGAAGTAGATAGAAGTCAGTAGAAGAAGATATCCTTCACCGTATTAATGTAATGTTGATATCTAAATTACAATTAGTCATACTGCAAAACCGCCCATCCGTAATAGGCAATTCAGAGGGATACCCATTCAGAGTACATTTCATATAATACAGTGCTGAGATCACAAACACATATTATCGCCCACATACCTTTCCACATGTTCAGCTTTGCTTCCATACGGTCTAGCATTTCTGCGTATCAATCCCCGTTTTAGTTGAGGCATTTTATGTCCCCAAAACCTTTGCTTGCCATGATTTTGCAGACAGAAATATAGATAAAAAGTGTACGTTGAACACACTGTTTCAGAGGACGTCTACAAGTAACAACATCGTGAGAAAGAAAAGAACGCAGCTTAGCCTTCGCGTAGCCGAGATTACTATGGAGACGCGATGTATAAAGATGAACTGTGACGTAATATCCGAAATGCTCGTGGCCAGAATGAGCGTCATTTTCATATCACGTGGGCTGTGGTGTGATTCAGAATTCGCGCGTCTGTTTCTGAAATACCGGGTATCGAATCCTAGTCCACAAACGTATTGATCTCTCTGTCCCTCATTCACAAACAATGAAACATGCCGTTTGTTGCGCATATTGCTATCTTTTTTTACATTAACATGTTAACAATAATATTAACATAATATTAACATGAATGAAATTACCAATATTAAAGGAAAGCATAGATAACAAGAGTTTGGCCATGAGCGCCACTAGCGGTCTAGCTCTCACGTGATCACAACATAACGTGTTATGACTTATCTTGTTGTTCTGCTTGGACTGGGGATGCTCTAATCTAAGTGCACACGTGGATACGATTTGTAATTAAGCGGTTGGGCTTCATGCTGAGAAACATTCGTAGGAAGTTGAGGAAAGTTAAATTAAATCGGAAAGATTAGGTTAGCAATGCGTAGAAGCTTCATGTCAGTCCAGCCTCCAGGCTTGGTCTTTCCCTTGGTTTGGACGGTTCCCCGACCGTGAACGTGATTTAAATTGAGAATTAAAGACTAAAATGTGTCTATGATCCTATCATACGTTGTTGTTTTCGCAGTTTACCATTCCAACCAAGACGCAGTGTAATGTAGATGTAGAGGCTCTTTGATATGACGCCGTCAAATTGCCGATTATTGTACGTACTGTCATGGAGTGAGGAGGCTATGTGTGTTGCCATGCCCATTTTTGTGCCTCATATCAGTTTCAACGTCATTATGATTAAATACATCTTTGATTAGATATATTGGAAACTGGGGAAAAGGACGTCTACAAATTCGCAGCAAAGGTACTTGTAGCAAACTAAAATGAACAAACCAACCAGATATTTGAGAAACGCAAACGCAGAGAACAACATTTCAGTGCGCCATTTAACCGTGACGGTGTTGTATATAACCGTAACATTTCCATTCATCGAACGAAATTGCAAGCAGCTTTTCACACAGTATAACACAGGAATATTATCGAATTGCCTGCGTGACTACATTTTACACATATGTATTTCAATAATATACGTAGAAGGCTAGACGTTTAGCCGAATGTTATTTTTGCAATGGGGAGGGGGTAGATGGACGTCTACATCTAAGATGAGCCTCAAGCCATCAAGGCCAGTGAAGTTGGAGTTTGTGTGTGTATGTGTGTGTGTGTGTGTGCGTGTGTGTGTGTGTGTGTGTGTGTGTGTGTGTGTGTGTGTGTGTGTGTGTGTGTGTGTGTGTGTGTGTGTGTGTGTGTGTGTGTGTCTGTGTGTGTGTGTGTGTGTGTGTGTGTGTGTGAGTGTGGATATGTGTGAGTGTGTGTTTGTGTGTGTGTGTGCGTGCGTGCGTGCGTGCGTGTGTGTGTGCGTGAGTGTAGATATGTGTGAGTGAATGAGTGAGTGAGTGAGTGAGTGAGTGAGTGAGTGTGTGTGTGTGTGTGTGTGTGTGTGTGTGTGTGTGTGTGTGTGCGTGTATGTGTGTGCGTGCGTGCGTGCGTGCGTGTGTGTGAATGAGTGTGTATGTATATGTGTGTATGTGTATATGATTGAATATGTATTTGTGTGTTTGTGTGTTTGTGTATGCATGTGTGTTTGTGCGTGCGTGCGTGCGTGCGTGCGTGCGTGTGTGTGTGCATCCATGGTGGCTCCGAAAGCATAAATCTTCATTCCATAGTAGATACATTCATTCGGCTCCAGCAGCAGGGACACCGTACACGATGGTACTTGAAAAAATGCGTGACAAGCCACTATAATTACTGTCTTACCTGTTTATGCCAGAATAAAGCTGCATGTACAGCGTTTCTTTGTTAGAGGCACACCGGCATTTTTGTAATCGCTAACCCGTAACCCAGTGATGTTCATTAGGGTCTCTCAGCAGATGCACGCAATGACAGAAAACGAGTGCATGTATATTGATATAGAGCGTAGCGTAGTCAGTGAAACATAGGAGTTGCAATCCAATTACTCAACATTAAAAAAATGATACCATACCGAAACTTGGCGTCCCTCGTGTTATCCATGTCAGTCAGTCAGTCCACGTTCATAATATTCGATTAGTCGGTTTGTGAGTTCCATCAGCATAGCGAGCAGGTTGACACTGGATCCTGTGTCAATTTGAAAGACGATATCATTTCCGCCAATCACCATGCGACATCACACTTCTTTAGCTTGAGATGCATTCACAACGTTTACCCATTCTCCCTCTGAGGATGTCTT
>OZ024861.1:26001626-26006626 GCA_964017155.1 Oasisia sp. SBJ-2009 | reverse complement strand
ACACACACACACACACACACACACACACACACACACACACACACATACACATACACATACACACACACACACAAACACAAACACACACATCCACCCCCCCCTCCACACACACACGCGCGCACATACACACACACACACACACACACACACACCGTGTCTCCCTACAACTCACCTCAAAGTGTGTGTGTCCGGTGAAGCAGGCAACGTTTCCCTTTCGTTCGGAGACAAACTTGCGATAAACACCAGTCCCGTACTGCGTGGCAATGGCGTGGTGGCAGGTGACGTCATTGTAGTGGTCTTCGTACGGGAAGTACAACAGCAGATCATCGGCACACGTCGGGGTGACTGTATCAAATAATAAAACAAGATGCCTGATTGATAGGATGAATAAAGCAAACATTCACATGTTAAACAGAGCACTGTCGCTCTTGCGGTTCGCCGCAGAGAATGTCTCACTGCTTGGACTACTAAGCGCAAACAAGAACAGGAAACACCACTGCAGATCTATCTAGGTGTGATGGTCCATGCCAAAGCTCGCAGACGTGATCTTATGGACACTCTCTGTGTCCTGGGCCTGAGACAGGGTACTCAACATCTCCACTGAACCTGGCAACGTCTGTCGTCATTATGAGATGGAACAAGCCTTGTGTCCACCATAATTCAAAGGCGGCCTCTCAACGACAACAGCAATATATAACATCGACCACAATCCGAGTTCAACTACGTCACATGACTCGTTCCATTGAAGAGGAATATCTCTATTCCAACATACAGCCGCCAAGTTGAGAGGAAGTCAACGGACCGCTGCAACTACCCACGCCAAAGATTGCATGGCGGCTAACAAGATGGTTGGCACAGACGATGATCGCGACTCCGGAGCTTCCATCTCCAAGTGAATGGTGGTGAAAGACGAATGAAAACGGCAGCTGGAAAATATGCTGAACAACTGTTTCTGAAGTGAAACAAGTTTGTTGAGAACTACTGCGCTACGGTTGCAAGAAGGGATGCATAGGTCTATGTAAGTGTCTCAAGGCAGGATATCAGTGCACTGCGCTTTGCTACTCTGTTTGACTGTGTCCTCTTACGTAATTTGTGACATATTAAACATTAGGACTTTTAGTTTCTAGGAACTAAACATTTTGGATAGGATGTTTTGGTCATGGGCAATCCGTACACACTTATCGTGTGACATACACTCATGTGTTACATGCATTCTGAACTGTCACACACGACGTAGTAAGTTTCTGCTGTGAAATGTTTCTGCTGTGGAATGTTTCTGTAACAAAACATGGAATCAAACAATGATACTCCCATTGTCATACTTTATATAAAATAAACAATGATTTAGGTGTTTTGAAGGGGACGATTTTTGATGCTCCTCTCGTAGATATAGCCTTGCTAGTACAGTAGCATTTTATGGTAGCCATTTTAGTCGCCATCTTGGAAAAAACCGATAGGAATGTCCGACAAGAATAGAAGTGGCATATTTACAGTAGCAGCACGTAAAACCTTAATTTTGACACTAACGTTATCTTTCTTAGTTCTTAAGATGTGAGGAAAATTGGGTTTGAAAGAGCCATCTTTGAAATGGCGGATGGTAATGTTGGAGTAGGTCATATGTAACATATTGGAAATCGTTCCTTTGACAATCTTATATTGCAACACAAACGTAGCGTTTTTGACTAAAGAATTTTAAAGATATCGACAACATTCCTTTTAACGGCCGTCATTTTATAAAATGGCGGATACCAAGGTCGACAAAGGTCAGTTGCTAAGCGTTTCATATCACTGAAATTGGCTGTCCAAATACCTATCTCGTGACTACAAAATGAGTGCTCTGTGTGGCGTAGCTCATGAGAAATAGAATCATTAGTCTTGGCGGCCGCCATCTTTATAAATGGCGGATATAAATGACGGAGAATGTCAAACGTAATATAACTGAAATTGCTGACCCCGAATAATAATGATTGGAAACCAAAACGACTGATTGTTCTCACGAATTTATTCAGATATGAGAAAATAGATTAGCAGCGGCCATCTTGAAACAAATGCCCGTAATGCCTTCCAACGAGAAATATGATATGGCCCTATATCCATATATTATTGTATTTATATGTTCTATGTGTGTGCTGGGCTAATATAATAATGCAAGAATAAAGCTCGACTTACTCTGTGCGACCTGGACACATTCACACGGCGGATCCAGGAAGACCATGCCTTCGACGCAATGCTGGATCTCCGTGGGACTGTCTATGGAGCGGAAGTATCCCACCTGACCCGGAACTTGTTCGTAGGGACAAGGAGCTGCAGGCAGTGAGTAGGAATCATAAATTAAAGAATGAACACGCACGCACGCATGCACGCACGTACGCATAGAATGATATTATATGTACACATTGTTATCTAAACAAGGTATGATGATGTATATGTTTACACAAATGCATACCCGCTTCACGCATGCACACACACTTATATATATATATATATATATATATATATATATATATATGTATACTTATATATACTGTATATATATATATACATAAATATATATATATATATATATATATAAGTGTGTGTGCATGCGTGAAGCGGGTATATATACATATATATATATATATATATATATATATATATATATATATATATTATACTACACACACTCACACACATATCCACACACATACACACACATACACATACACACACACACATCTACACACACGCACACGCATGCACGCATGCACCCCCCCCCCCACACACACACATAGACACACACATATACATACACAAAACGCAAACACAAACACACACACACACACACACACACACACACACACACACACACACACACATACACTCACTCACACACAGGCACGCACGCACGCACGCACACATGCACACACTAACACATATACACACGCACACACACACACGCGCGCGCGCGCACGCACGCACGCAGTTTTCACTAGTTACTACAGGTTTCGCAAACCCACCTTCAGAGGTCGATGGCGCTATGTACGTAACAACTGGGCCGAACTTGTCGCAGTCCTTATCCGGAGTCCTCTCGCATGAGTGGATGTCTTGATGCCACCAGAGGTCGCCACAGGTCATGTGATGTTTGCGGTATTGTCCCCAACCAATCGGCTCACACACGAAGAACATGTGACAGTTTTGAGGGTCCGGCAGCCAGATTTGGCCCTTGGTGAAGTCGCACAAGTGACAGTCAGCTGAAAGTATGGTGTGTTTGGTTTTACGTGTTCCTAGTATCTAGTATCATATATGCTATAAAACTAATATAGAATATAAAAATGGCTTATTGATAGAAGACAAAGAGTAGTAGTTGATGGGAACGTTTCAAACTGGAAATCGGTTTTGAGTGGAGTCCGCAGTATCAATATTGGGACCTATTTTAATTTTAATATATATATATATATATATATATATATATATATATATATATATATATATATATATATATATATATATATATATCAATGATTTGGATGATGACATAACAAGCAAAGTTTTGAAGTTTGCGGACGTGACAAAAGTGATTACAAAAATTAAAAGTGATGCTGCTAGGCAGCATTTACAAGATGATCTTAATAAGTTGACCGAAGGTCTGAGAAGTGGCAAATGGTGTGTAATTTTTGGAAGTATAAGTGCCTCCACATCGGATATGGGAATGAAGATGCACAATATACAATGTGTGGTATTGTACTAAATACTACCGTAAAGGAAAAGGACTTAGGGTAAACTATTAGTGCTGATATGAAGGTATCAGAGCAGTGTGCACTTGCAGCAGCGAAGGAAACCAAAGCATTGGATTAGTTAGGCGAAACGTAGTGTACAAGGAAACAGAACTAATAATACCGCTGTATAAAACAATAGTTAGGCCTCATTTGGAATAGTGTATACAAGCATGGAGGCCATATCGCAAGAAGGATATTGATATGCTAGAAATAGTACAAAGGAGAGCAACCAAAATGATACCAAAACCAGGAATATCAGTTATGAAATGCATCTAAGAGAATGTGGTTTAACAACAATAGAAACCAGAAGATTGAGAGGAGATCAGATTGAGGTGTTCAGAATATTGGATGGGTATGAAAATATTGACCGAAATATATTTTCTTGGTTAAGGAAGAGAGAAGAACTGGAGGACATAGAGTTATTTTCATTTTCTCAAAGAACAGTAAACGAATGGAACAGATTATCAGCTGATTGTGTAGGTGCTATTAGTGTTAATATATTTAAAAATAAAATCGACATATACCTAAGAAAGGCGGGGTATATTTAGATAGATAGGTTGGACTCTCGATAAGCCAAAGGACTTCCTAGTTCACCTGCCATCTAGAGTTGAATCTCTAGGTGACAATCTTGTTAAATCTTGTTAAATTTGGCATCACTTGCAGAAGAAACCTGGCAGCTGCTGACTATCAGAGGGAAAATGCAGTATGAAGACATCACCTGGAGCAAATGGTTGAATAAGAGCAGTAAACAATAAACTGGAAGGTCAAGAAAATATGCCAATTGAACTGAACTTGTACATTGTAGTCGGTGTTGTATTTCGTCAACGATATCAACCTTCTGAGAGAAGTCTACACACATATGAGAAATGAGATATGTAGACAACAACAACTCTTACCGGGTGGTGTTGTAGTCGTCGTCGCCGTTGTAGTTGTTGTTGTTGGTGTAGTAGTTGTTGTTGGTGTAGTAGTTGTTGTTGGTGTAGTAGTTGTTGTTGGTGTAGTAGTTGTTGTTGGTGTAGTAGTTGTTGTTGGTGTAGTAGTTGTTGTTGGTGTAGTAGTTGTTGTTGGTGTAGTTGTTGTTGTTGGTGTAGTTGTTGTTGTTGGTGTCGTCGTTGTCGTGGGCAGCGTCGTGGTGGTGGTCGGGCACGGTGTGTGGCACCAGAGGGGATCACAGGACTCGTTGAAGTCCTGGTCGACGAGGTGTTTCCACTCCGTCCTCTCGTACACCTTGCAGTATCGCATGCA
>OZ024861.1:25979126-25984126 GCA_964017155.1 Oasisia sp. SBJ-2009 | reverse complement strand
TTTTTCTTCGTCTTTTCTTTCCTCACTTTTCTCTCTCTACGTTCTCTATCAACAGTCGCCAACACTCTCCTCTCAATATTTCCAGATCTGTCTTAGCGCAGTCCTCCCATCGCATTCTCGGTCTTCATCGCCTCTATTTCCTTCGACTTTCTGGGCATCTGATCCCCTTGCCAGTTGTTCACGTGACCGGCCCGTTTCAACCTAATCCTCATCAATTTCTTCTAAAAAAACTTTCCATCACTCCAACCTCCGCTCTCACTTCCCCCATTCTTCTCTTATCCGCTATCTTCACTCCACGGGTCATCTTATCCAGTGGTTTTACAAACCTGCACCTTCTCCTGTGGTTTTTATGTTAGTGCCATTATCTCTAGGCGGTGTCCGAATTGCTACCCCCCACATATCGCTCCACCCAGGTATATAAAACTAACTGTCTCTCTGCTTAAGTTTCTTCCCATCCAGGTGTATTTCCAGCTCTTTCCTTCTCGGGCCCAACCATGTTACCACGTGACCATGGAAGTAACGCGATAATGGTTTCACTGCGGTGATTACGGCATCACGACAGTTCAGACAGGATGATAATGATAGAGTGGTGATGCTTGTGATAATTGTGATAATATAACTCTTGTAGCACAGTAGCATGGTTATGTGCTATCAATGACAGTGTGACAATGGTGGCGATATGACATTGGTAGCAGTGTGACAATGACAGCAGTGTGATATTGACAGCAGTGTGACAATGGTAGCAGTGTGATATTGGTAGCAGTTTGACATTGGTAGCAGTGTGATATTGGTAGCAGTGTAATATTGGTAGCAGTGTGACATTAGTAGCAGTGTGCCATTGGTAGCAGTGTGATATTGGTAGCAGTGTGATATTGGTAGCAGTTTGACATTGGTAGCAGTGTGATATTGGTAGCAGTGTAATATTGGTAGCAGTGTGACATTAGTAGCAGTGTGCCATTGGTAGCAGTGTGATATTGATAGCAGTGTGACATTGGTAGCAGTGTGGTATTGGTAGCAGTGTGACATTATTAACAGTGTGACATTGGTAGCAGTGTGATATTGGTAGCAGTGTGACATTAGTAGCAGTGTGCCATTGGTAGCAGTGTGATATTGGTAGCAGTGTGACATTGGTAGCAGTGTGATAGTGGTAGCAGTGTGACATTATTAACAGTGTGATACTGATAGCAGTTTGACACTGGTAGCAGTGTGACATTGGTAGCAGTGTGACATTGGTAGCAGTGTGACATTGGTAGCAGTGTAACATTGGTAGCAGTGTGATATTGGTAGCAATGTGACATTAGTAGCAATGTGATATTGGTAACAGTGTGACATTGGTAGCAGTGTGATATTAGTAGCAGTGTGACATTGGTAGCAGTGTGGTATTGGTAACAATGTGACATTGGTAGCAGTGTGACATTGGTATCAGTGTGACATTGGTAGCAGTGTGAAATTGGTAGCAGTGTGACATTGGTAGCAGTGTGACAATGGTAGCAGTGTGGTATTGGTAACATGTGACATTTGTAGCAGTGTGAAATTGGTAGGAGTGTGACACTGGTAGCAGTGTGATATTGGTAGCAGTGTGACATTGGTAACATGTGACATTGGTAGCAGTGTGACATTGGTAGCAGTGTGACATTGGTAGCAGTGTGGTATTGGTAACAATGTTAAATTGATAGAAGTGTGACATTGGTAGCAGTGTGACAACGGTAGCAGGGTGGTATTGGTAGCAGTGTGGTATTGGTAACATGTGACATTGATAGCAGTGTGACATTGGTAGCAGTGTGACAATGGTAGCAGTGTGCTATTGGTAACATGTGACATTGGTAGCAGTGTGACATTGGTAACAGTGTGACATTGGTAGCAGTGTGACATTGGTAGCAGAGTGACATTGGTAGCAGTGTGATATTGGTAGCAGTGTGACAATGGTAGCAGTGTAACAATGGTAGCAGTGTGACATTGGTAGCAGTGTGACATTGGTAGCAGTGTGACAATGGTAGCAGTGTGACAATGGTAGCAGTGTGACAATGGTAGCAGTGTGACAATGGTAGCAGTGTGACAATGGCAGCAGTGTGACATTGGTAGCAGTGTGACATTGGTAGCAGTGTGACAATGGTAGCAGATTGACAATGGTAGCAGTGTGACATTGGTAGCAGAGTGACAATGGTAGCAGTGTGACAATGGTAGCACAGTGACAATGGTAGCTGTGTAAACTATTTATAAATGTACGTGACTGATAATTACGCCTCTCCTCATTAAGCCTGATCGATGCTATCGTATATAGCAACCAATCGGTCACATTGCGAACTTGAGACGAAATAGATATATAAGTTAACAAATCGTTGCTGAAAGCAACATTTCCGCATCCGCTCACATATCAACGGTATAAACAATACCCGATTGATATCTGATAGCGCATCGACATTTGCGATGTTGCGTATAATCGTTGTAATTTCCTCCAACCGCTGTTATTTATCAGTGTGTTGTACATATGTTGCGTTTCTAGAGTAATCGTAAATCCCGTCGCTACATCCGGATAATTAATTAAAACTTTCACGAAATACGATCCGTTAACGCGGCGTGTGTTTGCCTAAATCTGCCTCTTCTACGTCGTAGGGAAATTGCTCTTCTTCAGTTCCGCACTACATATTATCAGTGGTGGTTTCATTTGCTGACGTTTTGCTGACACGATACACTCTGTAGACACAGTGCGGGGAGTTCGTGTCCTCGGCAAACACGTTTCTGTTTTGTGTTCAGAGTGAAACATTCAAACTAACAAGCGTGCCGTCCAAACATGAGCTCGGTGCCATTAGCGACAACAGATTAAGAGGAACGATAATATGACGACACCCGCTGGTACAGGCAGCGCAGTTGCCTTGGAAACGCACCCACTCCTGCCTCCTCCTTCCCTCTGCTCTGGGTTCAATGTTTCTTGGCGGACCAAACCTTTTGTGAACTCTACAGGTTCGCTAAACTCAATAGGCATCGACAGTGGCATGGTGAGAACGTCGAAATCGCCACTACCCGTTCTATTTCTAAATGATACCGGAAGGGTGAACTGTTCGTAGCCGTATCTATCGACCAGTTTCGCGTGAAACACGTCGCGCGTTTTATCGTACAGAAGCAGCGCCCGCAGAAATCGTCCCATGCGCATTTCCATGTGTCCCTCGGACGCGTTATAGGAAACGTTCACTTCGCCGAACGCCGGATGCCGGAACGTGCCCGCGTAGCCGGAGAACGACGCCACTTCCGGTCGATCGTCGCGGAGCGCGCGCTCTCGCGCGACGCTCTTCGGTTTCCATGGCGACGGGAACGCGCACGCGCTCGTCGCGTTGATCCACGGCGTCTCGCGCAGGAGCACGTCGGAGATGGTCTGGAGCACGATGATCAGACCCCACGTGTTGTCGATGTTCGGCGGCCCGTTGGTGCTGGCGAACAGGCCTATGTCCTCGTCCGGGTAGAGCCACACCTGGGACTTGAAGGTCGTGATGCCGCCTGAGTGCCACACGCGCCGGTAGCCTGCAACGACACACAGGCAGTACAAGGACACAGTGCGGCGGCAATATATATATATATATATATATATATATATATATATATATATATATATATATATATATGTATGTATATATATATATATATATATATATATATATATATATGTATGTATGTATGTATAGATATATATATATATATGTATGTATGTATGTATGTATGTATATATATATACATATATATATATATATATATATATATATATATATATATATATATATATATATATATATATATATATATATGTATAGGTATATATAGGTATGCATATATATATATATATATATATATATATATATATATGTATATATATATATATATATATATATATATATATATGTATAGGTATATATAGGTATGCATATATATATATATATATATATATATATATATATATACATATATATATATATATATATATATATATATATGTATAGGTATATATAGGTATGCATATATATATATATATATATATATATATATATATATATATATACATATATATATATATATATATATATATATATATATATATATATGTATAGGTATATATAGGTATGCATATATATATATATGTATATATATATATATATATATATGTATAGGTATATATAGGTATGCATATATATATATATATATATATATATATATATATATATATATATATATATATATACGGACTAGGAGTGCTATGGAGAAAACAAAAACTATTATTGAGGTGTACTAATAGGAAACAATTGTAAGACATTTGTGCGAATCCAAACAGTTCCTTTTTAAATGAACACATATTTAGTTGCACTTGATTAATTCGAAAGGGTCCATCGAAACAGGCAGTTACTTACAAGAGGAATTTATTCGAAATAGGTTCACATTCTAACTCGGCATAATTTGTTTAATTCAATTTCAGCAAACAAATAGTAAAAAAAAATCGATTTGTTTGCGAAATACTCACAAGAAATATATTTAGCGCTACTTCTTCCCGTAGTCATTATTTGCGAAATACTCACAAATAATCACTACGGGACGAACTCGAGCTAAATAAAAAACATTTCCGAATCGCGAGTCAAAATGGCTGGTAATTAATTACACCGATTGTCTAAAGGTGATTAATGTGACTGCGTTCATTTTATTCTTAGATATTGTTATGATTTCATTAATTTCTACACACATATTTTATTTTACTTCCTATTACAATTAAGTGTTCTGAAACTAGAGCCACTTTTCTTAAACAAATCAAAACCTATTTGTTTGAAATTGCTTTTCCACCATAAATGTTCCCATGGCACTGCCCTTTTTTGGTCACATGACCAGACAATGAGACGACGCAACAATAAACGATATGATAAAATAATATACGTTTCCTTACATGAATACACGATGAGTACCGGTGACAACTTGCCGTATGTTTATGTGTCTGTCGAGCGTCCGACACATAAACATTAGTGTCC
>OZ024861.1:25866626-25974126 GCA_964017155.1 Oasisia sp. SBJ-2009 | reverse complement strand
TATATATGTGTATATATATATATATGTGTATATGTGTATATATATATATATATATATATATATATATATATATATATATATATATATATATATATATATATATATATATATATAGTGTTTACGTAATTAATGATAACTAATGACAACGCCACCAGGAAAAATGTAATCGCTACAGCGGGCGTCTTGTTGTTATCGCCGGCCATCACAGCGGTGACAACCACGCTCTTCACGCAGGCTTCTGGATCATGTTGATTATACAGCTTATATAAGTTGTACAAGTGACGTAATTAACATAGCTAATAACACGTACACGTGTGTAACTACACAATCACAAAATTCATAATGCCGTTATTGAGATATATTAGACCCTATAAGCATGATTTGACAAGACTGTCACCTTGAGAACCAACTCTAGATGGCAGGTGAAAAGGAAGTCCTTCTGGCTTTTCGAGAGTCCAACCTATCTATCTTAGTATGTCCTACCCTTCTGAGGTATATGTCGATTTTATTCTTAAACATTATTAACATTACTCTTTGTGAAAATGAAAATGGTCTCATATCTAGTCTACACTGCTTCTTTATTAATGTAATTATATATGTCCTCTAGTCGTTCTCTCTTCCTTAACCGAGAAAACAATTCTGTCAATATTTTCATACCCATTCAATATTTTAAACACTTTTACCTGATCTCCTCTCAATCTCCTCGACTCTAGTGTTGTTAAACCACATTCTCTTAGAGGCATTTCATAACTAATATTCCTGAGTTTTGGTATAATTTTGGTTGCTCTCCTTTGTACTCTTTCTATCACATCAATATTTTTCTTGCGATTTGGCCTTCATACTCGTATACAAACCTTGTCCAGGTAATGATGGTTTCACATAACGCAGAAACGACAGCATTTTTAGAATAATCTGCCGACCCTCTGACGGTGCTTTCTGATCATCGCATCTACCGCAGAAATGTTCCAGAGAGCCGCCATCCCAGTCATTCAGACATTGACATTATAATATATTGTTTTAGTGTTAATCATGGACTGCCTGCTTTTTTACTTAATGTACTAATCATTTTATTGATATATGTATTCTAATATTTTATTAACTTATTATTTTAGTTCACATTGTTGTATCATTTACATTGCATGACCGTGAAATGTAATGTATAAATAATTTATTTATCTATTTATTATATTTATTTTATTAATTTATTTATCGTTTTAATGTACATTTAATGTACAGTTAATTGTATTTATCTATTTGTCATATTTATTTTATTAACGTATTACTTTAGCACACAGTCACGTTACAAATGCAGGATAGTGAAACATCATTTTTAGCAATAAATACTTGAAGACTTGAAGATTCCTGTCCCGGCTCCAGGAAGAGCAGTCCTTGCCGCTGTAGAACGGGAGACCGGGCCGATTGGACAAGGCATTACCATGCCATCGATCTCCGGAAGTTCCCTGCATCCGATCTAATTTCGCGTATTTTATTGATGATGATTTTCACTGTGCCGACATTTTCATTGAATACAACTAAGCGATTCCTTCCCCGCCGATCACGGGAAGCATTAATTCCGAGAATACACGTGATAATGGGAACGGGATTAATGTTCCAAATATAGGACGTCTTCTGTGCTCCAGACTTCCGGTTAGGTCTCATTATAGAAACTACAATGTTGGGTTGTAGTACTAGTATTGATGTTGGTACTACATGTTACAATGTAAAAATCGAGCTGACCGTATTTGGCTGATATTCTGAATGCAAACAGTCGTCAATTCGGATGTACTTTTTATGACGTCTTTTCCAGATGAATGGAATGTTTCTTTTAATTATTCAGCTATGTAAATGGTTTTCATCTATATTGTGGTATATCTAATTAGGTTCTAAAAACGAAAATTGTGCAAAATTATTTATTATCTGAGCTGATACCGGTGAAAATCCGATACAAGTTGGCCAAATTTCAATCTTTCATCGACATACTGCAAGGGTGAGATGTGATGTACTTTGGATCTATGATGCATGCATAATACACGCATGCAAAGATACGTTAATAAGCACACGCGCGCGCATTATATACGCGTTAACTTTAAAATAAACTTATATTGTCGACGTTGGAATTTGAAATAGGCCAAGATCGGCGTGGACAAAGATCAGTGATATTTATCGGAACTGTTTTGTCGCTGTAGAATAGATACTTTCATACGGCTGTCTTCCCAACCAATTTTTTTTATTTATATTAGTTGTGTGTTATTTGTATATGTTCTGTATTATTTTTAATTCCGAAAATGAAATATTCAATTAATTCAATACTCAAGAACTCGTCGTTTTTATTGCATGTCACTTGAATATTTACGTCTAACTCTCGTGTCTTAGTTAAAGACAATTGGCGAAATTAAAGCAGAGTCTTGAACAAGGTGCATCATGTGCTCATATGTCGAATCGGACCCCTTATGAGTCGTCTTATTGGATTAGCTGTTCCGACATCATATGACAACATCTATTGACAACCAAGAAAGAGCGGGCGTTTGGGTCTGTCACCAGCCCCTCTTCGTTGGTGGTACTGGTCGTTCAGGATTGGACCAACAAGGGGGGGAGAGACAACGAAGAGGAAGAAGAAGAAGAGGAAGACATAAACTGTTACCGAATCAACTGCTTGCGATCGAAACTTTCTGTAAAGCCAGACAGAAGCGAGACGAAGTAGCCTGGCAGCCCGGTTCTGTGCACGAGAAGGTCTCGGAGCGTCGTCTTCTCGGTCAGTTCTGACGTGTACAAGACGAACTCTTCCCCCAAGATGTTACGCAGGGGCGTGTCCCAGTCGAAACTGAAACGAACAGTTACGTCTTGTATTTTATGTTACGATAAGTTGTACAATTGAATAATTGATCGATAGATACACACAAACTTCAAACAAATGTACGTTGATATGTGTTTGTCGATATTCGAGTGTACATACGCACATACAACCCACACAAGTACACTACATACACGCACACAAACGCGCGCGCACACACACACATGCACAAACACACACATATATATATACACACACGCACACACATACACGCACACACGCACGCACGCACGCACGCACGCACACACACACACACACACACACACACACACACATAAAACGTGCATGTTTGTGTAAAGTTAATACAACCTCTACTACCAGTATGAGCCACCTACCGGCTTTCCTCCAACAACATCGCAAGCAGCGTGACCGTGAAAGATTTAGTAGTCGACGCAATCGGAAACAGGGTTTCTGTGTCAACTCTGCGTTTACTTTCTATATCAGCGAAACCGAATCCGCGTTCCAGCAGCACACGACCGGAACTGACGACAGAAAGTGTCAACCCGGGAATATGACGACACCGCATTACGTCTTGCACAAACCCAGAAATCGTGCTAACATCTGTCGCAGACAATTCGCGTTTCGCGCCAAATGCGGAAGTCAGTATACTGAAACCGAGCACCATTATGGTGGCAACCCGAGAAAGGGCCATCGCTTAGACTACGAATAATGTAGGGCTACATCATTTCCTCCAGGTATAAGTGTGCTGTTCTCATCGTTTTCAAACAAGCATTGAATACATTGGTCGTGATTAGCTGTACGCACTGTAATCTCGTGATATTCGCGACATCAGGAGCAGTTTCTTGCATGCTTTTGAATGGTGTCGCAAAGCGAACTGTTCAGAGGATCGAGTTGCGAGTTGACCAGAAATATCCTTCCCATATTGTCATCGTATCATCGTGTCAACGTGTCAACTTGTCATCGGAACTGGATCGTCCTTCTGTTGTCAGTAACACCTGGTTTGGCCAGTAGTCGTAACAAGTTAGCGTGGTTGCAGTTAGATTGCTTCTCAATTACCTGATCACGCGATACACTGACGGTAAGCATTACAGAAGCGTGCACCACTCGGTGATGTCCGCTAGTTGCTCTTCTCCATGTCCTTCTGCAAGAAGTTCGCAATCTGCTTCAAGCGCACGAGCAAGTCGCCTCACTCATTCCGTTGTAACTTGACATAAAATCTTCACTGGGCAGCGCCGAAGAAAACCGTTCCATCACATTGACGAACACAGCAGGTCACGTACGTTCCAATATTGACAGGCGTCTGCCTCGACACTTCTATTCTTGGCTCCTGCTGAGACACTTGTCGCCCGCCGGAAACCCCGCTTCCATTCGTCTCGCCTTCCCGACACAAAGGTGCACGCGTCGGCCAGAACCCGTCATAGACGCGACACCACAGGCGCGTCACTTTTCCGATCAGGCCGAAACACATCAGTCGCATACAAATGCGCGCGGCTTCCGATTAGCAATAATTAACGTCGGATTAGGTGTTCGTTACGATAAGTAATCGATACGTCGTCGACGTTAATTAGCTCCACGTCCTCTCCCACCCACGCTTGTCCTGTCGGGGTACCCGGCCTGGTCAGCCCAGCTCCACGCTGATTGCCTCGGCATTACGGGCCTCTTTGATATTCAACGACTATTTGCATTCCAGCACGTGTAAGCGCACTGGTCACACTAACACCGTGCACTCGGCTACTCCGCGTGCATGTCAATTCCTCCTCATCGACGCTTATCAATGGCGTCTCTTTGCACTTGAGAACAGCTATTTTCACGGTATTATTATTAGTGTGAATAACTAACACTAAAATGTCAGGTTATTGGCGTTAGTGTTACTATTTTAGTTCTACATCTCAAGACAGTATGTTTAAATATAACATTGACCCGCCTGCACTAATGATTTATCAATAAATCGCCATAATTATAGTTTAGATGACAACTGCGTTATTTGGTTATTATTTCTTTCTAGTATTCAAAAAATCACGTAATGAAAGAGTGCCATCTCTTTGGTTTTATTTTTGTTTCGTTTCATATTACGTTCTTATGACTAGAACGTGCATGTTTGAAGGCTTACTGACTGCTAATTTGTGCTTAGTAACTTTAATACGCTCGGAACAATGTTCGCAATGTGAAAGATTCCGCCTGCAACACGGTCAAATGGGAAACAAAACATCCCGTTTCTAAACAAAATGTATTGGCATTGATGAGTTAACTGCAATACCCTTTGATGTTTAACTTTCCCACGTTCTAGAAGCAGACTTCCCGTTATAAATTACTGCTTGACCATTTCTGGGCAGAGGAGCTGGTTCCCTCCCTATAAACATCCAGGATTTGTGTAGACCCCCAACAGCCCTTTCGTCAAGGGAAGAGTGCACTTGGCCGTTTTTACATTAGCCTGAAGATAGGATTTTTTAGGGATACTCCAGTCAATCAGAGGTTCACAGTATTAACTTACATATGTATACTATATTGGTTTTGCATAGTAACTGTGTACAAAGTTAATAAACGATTAATCAGGAATGGGTACAGCAGTACCCTTCCTAATATGAATGGAATAGAGATCCCTGATCCCTATTGCGAATCCGAATTGATCCAGCGATTGGGAATAGCTACAGACATGTGCTATACCATTTTGGAAAGCCCAGAGCATGCCTCAAACTAATAAATCCGTCGATTTTTTATTTTCGTCCCTCAACTCGATTTTTCGATGTTTCAAACTGTCGACGTTCAGAAATGCAACGGCTCTACCCGCCGCCCCTTTTTCAACAAATGGGTTGGCTGGTGGCGAGTTGGCTAGTCCTGAAAACTCCGTAGTGTGGCGCCACCATTTTCTCTCATGCTATCACGCGTTCCAGAAATGGCGCAGGTTTTTTGCCGCCGAAGCGACTGGCTGGATCACATGGTCTGGGAAAACGGCGTGTTTCGCTCACGGCGGGCTCACGGCGGGCTCACGGCGGGCTCACGGCGGGCTCACGGCGGGCTCACGGCGGGCTCACGGCGCGCTTACGGCGGGCTCACGGCGGGCTCACGGCGGGCTCACGGCGGGCTCACGGCGCGCTCACGGCGGGCTCACGGCGGGCTCACGACGGGCTCACGGCGGGCTCACGGCGGGCTCATGGCGGGCTTACGGCGGGCTCACGGCGGGCTCACGACGCGCTCGCAACACCTCGCGACGGCCTTAAGGAGCCCGCACACCGCGAAGACTCGCTCACGACGCAAGCGTCGTGAGCGAGTCTTCGCGGTGTGCGGGCTACTTTACGTTAACATGTCAATTACTAGAAATAATATTGACAAATAAATTAAATTGTAACACTAGACTCTAGAAAGACACAACATTTCGTACAAATGCAGTATTGTGATTTTTTTCAAACCTTTCACATTTACATATTAGCAAGGCTGCAACCGCAATATAAATTATTATTTTATTTATTAAATATAATTTACAGTCATAAGTCATAACACAATGGCAATGCCGACGCCAACTGGAACACTGAATTTAATGAGGTTAATTAGTTGTGTAAGTCCATGACAAACCTGCACCAGATAAGCTAGGGTGTTTCTGTACTGTTGAAACATAAATATGCAATTTCGTTTTCATGTGGTTTTTTTTTCAGTTAAAACATGCTCTATATGTTGTAGTAAATAACATTATCGCCCGCGCAATCGTCAAATACGTAACTCAAACTGTGCAAAAGCCTGGAGCAGCAAGGCGTTGCATATGTTAAAATCATCCAGCGTAAAAAGTACATAATGCGTTACTGTCATTTCATAAACAAATGCCAAATGTCAGGAATCATTGAATCGCTATGAGCATGACGCGATCGACGATGATCTACGTGTCTTCGACACTCTCCCGTCACGCTACATATGACACAGGACCCGTCACATGAATGATCGTCCCGATCAACCATTTTAGTCCTGGCCCAACGTTCTTGATATACTCTACTACTACATGTACTCTCCTGGAGTAAACTTCGTCTCGTGCCTCTTGCGGTCGTGTGTCTCTTTCATCTGTTTATGTTCCTTGTGGACATGCCCTTGCAGGCTTGGATGAAGGATATCCAGTCTAGATCTCATCTTCGTCTAATTTTGCACAGCAAACAGCGCTTCGGGTGAAGCATTAGCCTCGGTTACCCAGACTCCGTGAGGTGGCAGCACTTTTAAGCTCCTCAACTCCGCCTGGGACATTAATGGGCTTAAGTTTCTACATCCGGGTAGCCTTACCCCAGATTAGGGTAGAGACGCTGATTGGCTCTCAGGCCAACTATGAAATAAAAATTAAAATAACGATATATAATTTTACAAGATAATGATATCCTATGAAAAGTATTCAACATTGAACTTATATTAACACAAAAGTAAGTAAAAATTCAAATTTACAGTTGTTTATTAAATAAGAATTACGGGAGGATTTACCAGTATCCGTGAGGTGGCAGCATTGTCTAGCCCCACACGGATAGCATACCAATTAAATAAGGATACCTTTTTTATCAAATAATGCTGTATTATAAAAACTATTCAGAATTAAACTTATATTAACACAAAATAAATAGAAATACAAATGTGCAGTTGTTTATAAAAAAATATTACGGCAGTGTCTGTGAGGTGGCAGCATTGTATAGATCACGCGGATACCAAACAAAAGCCGTTAATGTAGCCAGACTGTCTTCTCGGCGTAATTCCGACAAACGACACCGGAATCATCGTGCTTTGTCCGTAGGTTTTGCAACGCCATTCTTCTGCATGCATTATCACATCGCAAAACATAGATGTTTGGCCAGCACAATAACACTAATTACAGCATGTTCCAATTAAAAAACGAATGTGTTATATAAAACCTTCAGACACCGTGGTGTTAAGCTATATAGTTAGACAGTAAAATCAATGGATTGTAATTATGCATTCGTAAAATTCAAGTGTAAACGAAAACGTGTTTGTCATTAAAAATATTAGTGCATTAGTTAATTAACATTCATCAGTGTAATCATAATGCGCGTATCCACGAGAATGACATTGCTGGCCGTCAACATCATAGTGCAGCCGCAGTATCCCGGTGGTTTGGCGAATGCCTCAGTATGCTGTTTCTACACCTGCCTATCTTGTGCTATCCTCTGGCAGACGGTAGGGGAGACCGGGGCTAGTTGTAACAAAAACAACATATTTCAGGATTGCGGCAGGGTTTCGTAACCGATCAAAACTTTTTGTTATGCCAAAACGTCCTCACATATCTCCTGCAGTTAATTGGAGATAATTAATTGTCTGGGATATTTCACATTTACGGTATGATGTATTATGTGAGGTGTCCTAAAGTGTTACAACTTACCCCGATACGGGGCAAGTTATAACAAAAATAACACATTTCAGGATTGCTGGTCAGTTTCTTAACCGATCGAAACTTGTCATGCCAAAGGGTTCCCACATATTTCCCGCATATAATTGGTACACGATTAAATGGCTCGCTTATTACATATTTGTGGCATAATAAGTTATATGAGGTATCCTAAAGTGTTACAACTTACCCTGGCACGATAGTATCTCTTTTCTTTTAAAATGCCGTGTGGTCGTTGGCTTACACCCGTGTGATCGTTGTCTTACACCGGTGTGGTCGTTGTCTTAAGCCCGTGTGGTCGTTGTCTTATACCCGTGTGGTCGTTATCTTACACACGTATGGTCGTTGTCTTACACCCGTGTGGTCGTTGTCTTACACCCGTGTGGTCGTTGTCTTACACCCGTGTGGTTGTTGTCTTACACCCGTGTGATCGTTGTCTTACACCCGTGTGGTCGTTGTCTTACACCTGTGTGGTCGTAGTCTGACACACATGTGATCGTTGTCTTACACCCGTGTAGTCGTTGTCTTACACCCGTGTAGTCGTTGTCTTACACACGTGTGGTCGTTGTCTTACACCCGTGTGATCGTTGTCTTACTCCCGTGTGATCGTTGTCTTACACCCGTGTGGTCGTTGTCTGACACACCTGTGATAGTTGTCTTACACCCGTGTGGTCGTTGTCTTACACCCGTGTGGTCGTTGTCTTACACCCGTGTGATCGTTGGCTTACACCCGTGTGGTCGTTGTCTTACACCCGTGTGATCGTTGTCTTACACCCGTGTGGTCGTTGTCTTACACCCGTGTGGTCGTTGTCTTACACCCGTGTGGTCGTTGTCTTACACCCGTGTGCTCGTTGTATTACACCCGTGTGATCGTTGGCTTACATCCGTGTGGTCGTTGGCTTACAACCGTGTGGTCGTTGTCTTACACCCGTGTGGTCGTTGTCTTACACCCGTGTGGTCGTTGTCTTGCACCCGTGTGGTCGTTGTATTACACCCGTGTGGTCGTTGTCTTACACCCATGTGATCGTTGTTTTACATCCGTGTGATCGTTGTCTTACACTCGTATGGTCGTTGTCTTACACCCGTGTGGTCGTTGTCTTACACCCGTGTGGTCGTTGTCTGACACACATGTGATCGTTGTCTTACACCCGTGTGGTCGTTGTCTTACACCTGTGTGGTCGTTGTCTTACACCCGTGTGATCGTTGTTTTACACCCGTGTGATCGTTGCCTTACACCCGTGTGGTCGTAGTCTGACACACATGTGATCGTTGTCTTACACCCGTGTGGTTGTTGTTTTATACCCGTATGGTCGTTGTCTGACACACATGTGATCGTTGTCTTACACCCGTGTGGTCGTTTTCTTACACCTGTGTGGTCGTTGTCTTACACCCGTGTGATCCTAGTTTTACACCCGTGTGATCGTTGTCTTACACCCGTGTGGTCGTTGTCTTACACCCGTGTGGTCTTTGTCTTACACCCGTGTGGTCGTTGTCTTACACCCGTGTGATCGTTATCTTACACCCGTGTGATCGTTGGCTTACACCCGTGTGGTCGTTGTCTTACACCCGTGTGATCGTTGTCTTACACCCGTGTTGTCGTTGTCTTACACTCGTGTGGTCGTTGTCTTACACCCGTGTGGTCGTTGTCTTACACCCGTGTGATCGTTGTCTTACACCCGTGTGCTCGTTGGCTTACACCCGTGTGGTCGTTGTTTTACACCTGTGTGGTCTTTGTCTTACACCCGTGTGATCGTTTTCTTACACCCGTGTGATCGTTGTCTTACACCCGTGTGGTCGTTGTCTTACACCCGTGTGATCGTCGTCTTACATCCGTGTGGTCGTTGTCTTACACCCGTGTGGTCGTTGTCTTACACCCGTGTGATCGTTGTCTTACACCCGTGTGGTCGTTGTCTTACACCCGTGTGATCGTTGTCTTACACCCGTGTGATCGTTGTCTTACACCCGTGTGATCGTTGTCTTACACCCGTGTGATCGTTGTCATACACCCGTGTGATCGTTGTCTTACACCCGTGTGGTCGTTGACTGACACCCGTGTGGTCGTTGGTATTCTTATTGTAGTAGTTTTCCTTTGGTACACACAAGATGGTGTGTATGTTCTCTCGCGATGAGTTCGTAAATCTTTCCGGTGTGGCCACGAAAATCGTAATTCACTCAGGACGTAGATCGCAGTTGCTTTTGTCTGCGACGCGGTGTGGACACCCTTCGTCGTACATCGGATCCAGTGTGGACCGAGCATTAGGCGCGAGTAATGGATGCGTCGCCAGGCAAGGATGGAAAAGTTCTTCTTCTTCCTGTATACGCCTAGTCTGTCGACAAGTCAAGTATACAGGTGGTACTCTCTCCTCGTTGCTACATTGCTTCCGTGACTGACTGGGACCCAGAGACTACTATTGTGTTATGTGTGACAGAGCAAGAAGCGCGAAATTGTCAAAGTACATCGTGAACTGCTATTTTTATTGTATCAAGTACGTGAAATTATAAACAAAATGATAGGGGAAAGAGGACAGGTGGGCTTGTTGTTGTAGTTCTTGAAATGGTATATGTCCTGGGAAGATTCGAAGAACTGGGAGTGACTGTGGTGCTACACCAGAACATATTGTCGGATGATGTACGGTCTATGCAGCATTGCATTGTCTTGTTCTTACGCAGACGAAGCAGTAGGCCGCAATAATGCAGTGTACGTAATCAAACGTACACACTGTCGCACGCATACACATTCGATATTCCCAAATGGAAGTCGTATAAAATGTAATAATGAAATGCATGTCTCCCGGTATCTGGCGGTGCTTTTTAGTGACGGAACCAAAGATTTGATCGGAGATCTGTCCATTTAGGCTATAACAAAAATATGGGTAAAAAGGCATTCATCTACAGAGCGCAAAATTCATTTTATTAAGCCGACATTAACAAGAATAACCATGACTCAGGACTGCAGTTAAGGTGAGTTTGATATGACACGTACAGGCCAGACACAAGGTTTCTTCTTGCCGTTCATGCCCACAATCAATATTTTGTTTATTTTGGAACAGGGCTTTCGTTAAGTTTCACTTGCGAGCCTCATACTTGGATAGGGGGTGATTGAAATGCCCGAACTGTCATTTTATCCCACGTTTCTCCGTAGAGGGTTTACCTCAGGGGTTGTAAGCCTAAGTTTGCGAAGGACGTCAATCACTGTGTTTGTCTAGCATGACTAACATTGCCGTCATCCTCTCCCTCTCCCTCTCCCTCTCCCTCTCCCTCTCCCTCTCCCTCTCCCTCTCCCTCTCCCTCTCCCTCTCCCTCTCCCTCTCCCTCTCCCTCTCCCGCTCCCGCTCCCTCTCTCTGTCTACCTCTCTCTCTCTCACTCACTCACTCACTCAGTCACTCAGTCACTCAGTCACTCAGTCACTCAGTCACTCAGTCACTCAGTCACTCACTCTCTCACTCTCGCTCTCTCACTCTCTCTTACTCTCTCTCTGACTCTCACTCACTCACTCACTCACTCACTCACTCACTCACTCACTCACTCACTCACTCACTCACTCACTCAGTCAGTCAGTCACTCACTCACTCACACATTCACTCACTCACTCACTCACACATTCACTCAATCACTCAATCACTCAATCACTCACTCTCTCCCGCTCTCTCTCTCACTCACTCACTCTTTCTCTCACTCTCTCACTGTCTCTCTCTCTACCTCACTGCCCTCTCTCTCTCTCTCTCTCTCTCTCTCTCACTCTCTATCTATCTATCTATCTATCTATCTATCTATCTATCTATCTCTCTCTCTCTCTCTCTCTCTCTACTTTTACGTGAACTGTTGGTGTGATAATAGTTGTGAGATGCATGGTGAACGCAGGGTAAAATGTAAACAATTAGGTTGTGTTGAAGGTGGTAGCAGACTGTTTTCGCCCATACATTCGTGTGCTGGTGTTCTTATGTTAGTTTACATGTAAAATCGATACACACATTCGACCACGTGTCCTGTTCGCATAAGCTCGTGAGATGAACCTCCCTATGAGTAGAGCAATCAGATGATGGAATGTCACCTAGACAGACAACTGCAAACGTTATTAAAGTGATTCTTTATTAGTAATCAATACCTCTGTACAATGGCAACCAACAAAACAATATATGCACACAAGAAACTGGTTTCTTTCTAGATTACTAACACCCATTCACTGTTTCATAGTCTCAAAAATAAAACAATGTCAACATATGAGCAGTGTGTGTGTGTTTGTGTTGAAGGTACACCATGCACTGCAGACAATGTGGTCCAACAGACTTCAAACCGTCCACGTTCGTTTTCTTTTGTGCCGTCTCCTTCTGTCGCGATACAGCACAAAACATAACTCAATCTAAAATAATTTTGTGACACTTCAAAAGAATCATCCGTCAGGCAACTGCGTGAACCAGAGTAGCATTTTCTAGCGTAACAGTTCATCTAGGTAAAACCACGCAAGCAGTCTCTCACAGCCAACGAATAATCATTTCATTCGCGTAATCTAAAATGGTGACGCCACATGTGGATTACTGACTGACTGAAAATATAAATTAATTTAAGTGCACATTTAACAAATGTAGTTTGCCAAGAAACTGTGAACACCATAATATATTATGTACAATGCAGCAGAATAAAGCTGATGTTGCCGTCCGTCATCAGTACTCGGTCCAGTGTGGCTTCTTCCCTTACTACGTGTTAGGATTAAAACGCTTCTAAAATGGTGCACATGATCATCTTGAGCTGGCAGTAAAATGGAGCATCTGCATTTAGTTTGTGGCGGAGCTAAGTTGGGACCGTGCAGAGACTCGAATGATCTGCCGTGTTTTCAAATTCAAATCGCTCCTATATTTATTTACATACTGCTGTCAGTTTGCACGACGCGGCACAAACGTGACTGGTGCGTAGAACTGCCGGTTGACCAGTGTATTGTGTATTGTGTACGCACGATGCCCACTCTTGTGTCTTTTCTACGTGACTAGAAACTTGTTGCTAAAACCTTACAGCCGTCGTCTCAAAACGTCGGTCGCATGAACCATTCTACAGTGACCCACACAGACAGTGGCTGTGACAAACGCATGACGCGTCTTATTGGTTGCACACACAATACTCTACAGGTGCAGTTGTTATCGAGCAGATCGCAGACTCCGTACGGACAGCAACCGTCGGGACAGAACGCGCAACTACTACCATCTCATACATTCAACACAGATTCCTGAGTTTGCACGGCTACAACACATGACATATGACAGGGAAGCGTCTCTTGCTAAGGTCATCCTAACAACAACACCTTACACCCGATCCTGATGTAATATCACAGTGGCAATGGTGTGCACCATAGTTACACGTGAGAGAGAATTATGGTAACAAGCAGGAAGGTTGGATAAACAGACAGTGACGTCATGTATACAATGACAGGTGAATAGGAACAAGAGCATACCCAAAACTTGACAGCTCTATGTGATTCTTTACTCATTCATGCAAGCACTTGATGCTCGATTACTATAACGATATATGTGAAGAATTCACAAGGGCATACCATCAGTGACGGTGACAACCGAAACGTTGCACATTTATGAACCTGATTTCTAAACACGGGTGAGTTTGGCGCAATAAAACTATTCTGTTGGTGTTACAAGACTGTGCGTGCTGTTAGTTGGGACGTATAATTTCAAAAGAATGCTCGATTTCGCATGAATATTTACACAAATGAGAACACAGTAATGATAGCCTCGTGGTTGGTATATTTTACCAAATGCTGCTACACAGAAGGATGATATATTAAATGACACGCAATGTCACGCAGACAACCTGCAATGGGGTTAATCTATAACTACACCGACTTCAGAATCACATATTACAATCAGCGACGCTTCCCTTGCACATACCATCACACCAGACCCTGCCTGATACTAATCTGCTCGTCACAATTTCTCACCAGTACAAATCACACAAACGTGCACAATGTTCTTTTGAACTGACCCATTGTTCGCCAGCAATTGATAACTGATACTGCCTTCGTTCTACTAGTAGCTCAATGCATGGTGTTCTGTTCTGTTCTGGCCACAACACGGCCGTCAGTCAGTGTCACATATTACATAATAACAACAAGAAACAACATCAACAACAACGAGGTGCAACGGTAACTTTCAATGTCTGACCAACGCAGTAAACTAAACTTCCACACTCAAGTGTCCGACGTACCCATTAAACTGAAAGCGATCGTTTTGGAATAAAACTAGCTGACATTGTCCAGTATAGGGACGGGTGAGAGAGACAATCAAATACAACGTTCTGTGTTTTGTTCCGTTTAGTTCTCCATCCGTGTCGCTGTGATTCCGCTCACTAATGCAATGAAGTTCACACAAGAACGCATAATTATTCCTGACGACCAGTTTTATCTGCCAGGTAACACCACATTTTATACTGCAAATTATGACCAAATACATACTCGTGTCACTTGAGGGTTAGCCAGACTTTCACCCAGGGAAATGTTCACACGTAGGCAAAAACGTACACATATGTGCCAGGTGACAGGGGGCCGAATTACATGACAGATTAGGTGACGTGTCACACGTGACTGAATAAAAATGTGGCTGCCAACAAGTGTTAACATTCAGCAGAGTTTTCAATGTCGTTTCTCTTCCAGGTACAATGTCGTTGACAACACCCATGGTTTTTAGAAAGCATTTTCGTGACGACACTGGGAGTAATACACATGGATCTTCGTAGCCTTCAAATGATACCTTGATGAGTTGACAACACACTCCACGCGTGCTGTGTATGTGTGTGTATGTGCGTGGTCACACAGAACAGTGTCAACTGACACGTACACAGGAGCAACGATAACTGTCAACGGGGCACAAGCCCCCGCTGCCAAACACGTACACACAGGCTAAGACACATCGCAACGCAACGCAACGCAACGATCACGAAACCTTCAAACCGTCACTTGCCCACGGCTATAATATAAAGTCACAAACGAAAACGGCACACGACAACCCAAAAATACACATCTCATAAATACACGGTTAGTGTGTGTCTCTTGCTGCCTAATTAAAATAACTTGACAAATGAAAGCATCTCTCCTGCGCTTGCAACTGAGCTGAGTGAATATGCGAAGTGTGGACATGCCACGCTTGCAGTCTGTCCCACCACCTAGCCGTCTACGTAACTGACAACAGATGCTCGCAAAATGTTACCTCGACACCTGAACTGTCCACACTTCGGGCGGGCGGGCGCACTGCACTGTTATAATTAAATTTTGACGATCGCTACTCGACGACGAGAGCGCCACTCGGTGGTCGACAGATAGATGGCGGAGACGGCCACAAGGTGGCAGTGCCCTGTGCTCGGCGCTGGTCAAGCGGAACAGACGATGGACTGTTTATGCGTCTCAACAGGGACGACAGCACGTGACACGACATGGAGAGTGTATGCAGGAAAGAACACGACGAATGCTAGGACGCCACGCAGACATGGGGTACAGACGTCACGGCACGGGTGATCTACGAGAAAAAAGATAAGCAGACAGAATTGAAATGAATGGAGCATGTTTTGACAGGTGCTCACCACACACCTCCTAGCGTCTTACATTTATTCTTATGTCGACAAGAATGATCCAATGTTGGTTTGTTTGTCTGTTTTCATACAGCTGTCAACATTTTACGGTAACTGAAAGGTGCATTTGCTAATAGTAACATGTTTACCTTAACGTGGCATTGCTGAAGTGATGTAAACATTCAAGTCTGTTGTAAACCAGCGTCTTGCCGCTGACACACTAACTAAGACTTCCAGGGTGTGACTACAGGGGACACGTGAACTGGGAAGGTGGAGGGAAAGACAACAGAGAGTATATTGGATGCAGCTAAACACCCAGCAGATGGAACAAAACACTTATCTCATGCAAAAACTGAGATCAGCTACAAAAGCTGGATAGTTCTAGAAGTGTGTTTGTGTGTGTGTGTGCGTGCGCGTGCGCGTGCGTGCGTGTGTGCGTGTGTGTATGCACTTGACACTACTGCAAAAATGGACATTTGTAAATGTACGCTTCTACTGCCTTACTTCTGTATACCATTTCAGTCATTTCATTACAGTCACTTCATATTTCATGACAATGCTTGACTTGAGTGAGTGTTATCTGGGAGTTACAAGCGGTGAGCCATGCACACGAGTAGGCTCACCGTGGCCAACTAACTCTGTCAAACTCTAAAACGACAGCAAGAACATCGAGGAGGTTGACTGATGTAAAAGTGTCTTATTGGAATGTTGATGTGACACAGAAAGCCACGAGACATCTATACAAAGACAACACCCACAGCACACAACCTACTCACCCCTTCACCCACAGGGGTGGCAGCCACAACATTGAGATGGGGGTATATTAGCAGCACACAGCACACATGGGCAGGGTAAAAAGCACATGGGAACTACAGGCCACTGACAGTGGCAAAACAAGGGTGCTACGGCAAAATAACAGCAAAATGACAACTACCGCCAATACAGAAAAGAGATGGGACCGTTCTACAGCCCTAAACACCGCCAGGGAAAGAAACTTCATCTCCACCCGTGACGTTTCCACAATGTCCAGATATCATGACACATGCTTTGTATGCGCCTCATAAATAGTCACATGAACTAGAACATTATTTTAACTAACTTGTTTTCAATTTGCAGAGTTCTGTACAATGTGTTCACTGCACCAAATTAAGACACAGGTGAAAAGTGTAAAACATTTATATTTAGTTATAAAAATGCATTATATTTTATACATATTACATTTTCTTTCTCTTGAGACAACAGTATACACAATCATAAGTGTGTATTTATAATATCTTGGAATATCATAGTTTGTGTGTAAAATATGGAGATGGGCTTTTCAAAATACAGTCATAAACTGACAACTGTTTTTGCATAACACATGACTGGATAATTTGTACGTCAAGGTATAAAAGCAACAATTTTTCAAATGCATCTTTTTGGATTTTTTTACAGTATTGTTGACACGTTTGACACAGAGGGATGTAGTTTCTTTTCCTGTTCAACAAATGTTAGCATAAGTGTGACAAGGAGAGAAAGATGGCTGCTTCACATTTGGCCCCGGAGAAAACATGACAGGCACACAACTGTCACATGTCACCCAATTGTCACCCTCTTAACACACGTGGATCCATAAACAGTATTCAGTGTCGGGAATTTCCTGTCTGGTCATAACCTCTCTCTTTGTAGCATGTTTTCAGTCCTTCACTGCTAGCATCCAAACTTAGGGTGTGATTCCCTGCTGGCCTAGTGAGCTACATGTCCACAACCCACCTCTAAGAACAAGGCACATTGTGTAACTGGCCTTCCAATGCCACCAGTGTGAACTTACTGCGTGGAGACTAGTTATCATCATCCACGTTCCACACAGACGTAAAATGATGTTTGTGGGCCACCTTTTGCAAGTATTAACACAAGTTTGTCTATATCATTACCTACTTGCTGCACATTAACATTGAGGAGTTTTGCTGAAACAGACCACATTCTATCGAGTCCCCCCACTACTTACACAGGACTTATGATGAAATGTCGTCTTGGCACCAATTATATCAGACAAAACTCTTCAAAACGAAGTGGTTGGTGACGCCTCCACCGAAGTGGTCACGTGTTTCTCTTTGTGGGTGGCCGATTGTGAAGCAGACAAGATGTGTACGTACACACAGAGCACACACAAACACGTACACACACACGCATGCATGCATGCACTGACCTGGTGCTAGTAGGGCTTGCTGTCACTCTTGCCCCGCTTCAGCTGCACCTTGAGACGCTTCATGCCGATCTGGAAGCCGTTCATCGACTGGATGGCGCCCTGGGAGGACGCGGGGTTGTCGTAGCTCACAAAGCCTGCATCACGAGGAGGGGAACACATGCAAACCCAGACACACACACACATAGACACAGTACACAGGCAGGACGCCACACGTCATCAGAATGATTGTACCACTTCAACAGTGCCTGTATCCTTGCCAGTTCAACCTCAGAGGTGCATCAAACAAAATCATTTGGTGTAGTCCTAAACAGGCGCAGGCACAAGTTGTCATTAGAACCTGGAACCCCTGAAAATGTATGGTGGAAAGCAATTTCAAACAAATATGTTATAAAAGTTGGTTAATGCTTCAGAAGATTTAATTGTAATAGGGAGTTGATTCCAGATTGTTGGCGCAGCTACAGAGAAAGCACGTTTGCTAATATTTATCACAGAAATCGAACGTCTCAGTTCTCACAATGACATCGACAATATGTTATGTTGCCAGTAAAACATCTGAGTCACAAGTCAAGAGAAGACTCTTAATATACAGTGTACTACAAAAATCATCCTAATAATTGATTAAACATTGCAAACTTTACAAACAATATCTGTAGCGGGTAATAAAAGTTATGTTATTATTACACTATAATGTTAAGTATGATAACTTGAAGAAAACAAACGTATGTCCAACAGGAATAAAGACATTAAATTCACTAAATCAAAACACTGGGTTGGGTGAGGCAAGAAATGACACCCACCAAAGCATTTGCTCAGGTTCGTCTGTTTGTCAATGAATACTTTTGCGGAGATGACATTGCCAAAGGGCATGAACATCTGCATGAGGTCCTGGTCACCAAACTCCTGCGGCAGGTGGTAGATGAACAGGTTGGCTCCGTCGGGACCTGTCAAACACAGCAAAGGTCAAGGTCAGTTCTTACATGGCACAGTATGGACCTGTCACAACACAGCAAAGGTCAAGGTCAATGTCAGTTCTTACATAGCGCAGTATCAAGTCCTCAGGACTGCTCAAAGTGCTTTACACTTTACTTCCCCCGCAGACCAGCTCAATTGAACACCATCTCAACTGCTCTGGCAATCAATCAGCCATACTGCAATTAATGTGCAAAGGCTGCTCGTACAAATATCCACCACTCTCTATAGCCAGATACTCATTCATGCAGCTGAGTGAACTGGAGCAATGTAGAGTGAACAAACTTGCCCAGGGTTTCACACGCAGCACAGAATTCGAACCCGGGTGATCTCAGCCGAGAGTCTGAAGCTCTACCCCATTCATTTACACATACTGCAATTGTGGTCAAAATATGTAGGACTTGAAATTCTATTCAAGCTGCGTAACGTTTTACATTGATTGTCTAATTAGTACTCCAATGTGGTTAAGGTATCTTCAGTATTTACAGAGATATCACCGTCTGGTTAAATGGCCATTTTCACTTTTTTGGTTGTGACCTTGAACCCAAATATCACTGTCTCCGAACGTTAATCGACACAACTACACATGCAACTGTTCTGAGAGTTGGCTGACGTCATACAACCTTCTGTCTGCTTGCCAGCGGGTGAGTTTGCAGCAGCTTGCTGCAACTGCGCGGCTGCTGCAGCTGTCGATGAGAATGCATTCGGAAAAGATGCTGAAAAATAAGAGTAATAACAACGATGAGTTCTTATGCGCCAATATCCTCGAAGGTGGCGTGACAAAACCAAGGGATGAAGCATTATCGTAATCGTAAACAATGCTACACAGATGTTGGTGGATTATAGTTGACTCAAGTTGCAACCGAGCCAGTCACAGACATCTATCCTTAACTGTGATTGTGTAAACATTAGAGTCAAGCCTATATCTCCACGTATAGTTTGTGACTTTCTCTTAATTGTTGTTCTCTTACCAGTAATAATAATATTCTTATATAGTGCGCCATACAAATGGTTATTCTGATGTACTGTAAAATGGTGTATTACATGACAAAAGTATACATAGTTAAATACAATTACTATGCAGATGCAGTCAATTCAATGTTATATACCGAGTAAAAACTCATTATAACTTTTTTTATCAGTAATACTAAAGATAAATATGCATTCAAAAAATGCACAATTCAAAATATTTCTAAAACATTCAATTCAATGTTTGCTACACTTATGACTGGCCAGATCCCATTGATATTGGTACCATATATATTATTATTATTAAGTGTACAAATGATTTTCCCATATTAATTCCTAAAATAACCTATAAACAATCGTATCATTTCTGGCGTTCTGTGAACTTCTGAGGAATGTTAGCATTGGGCACACAGTATAACAATCATTTGACTGCCGTACCACTTTCTAATTTGCATAACATTCAGTTCGTACATCATAAGTTCTCAATTTCCACCCACTTGTAGTTTGCTCTACCGATGCAGGCAAAACTAACATTCTTGAAGTTAGCATGACAACACACAATTCAACTAACCAACCAGTGGAGACAAAATCCTTTGTCTCCAATGAATGGTTATATGACTGTCACATCAGATCAACTTTGTGAATATTAGTTTCAGTGTCATCGACACAGCAAACTGTTAGGATATAGCACGAGTCTAGGACTGATGACGTACTCATCTGAAATCTATGCAAGTTAGAAACTGGCAGTGCAATCAGAAATGAGTGTAGGTCTTTGTCGGTCTACCTAACACTGACACTGCTCAGACGTGAATAGACGCAATGCAAATGACAAGATTGTAGGGCCTTTAGCGGGTTTTTATGAATGTTTATCGAGAGATCACTTGTACATTAGAATAACAGAAAGTGTAGGTTCCACACTGTACCAAAATCGCTGGGAACAGACGTGTCAAAAAGGTGCTGGCATCTGTTGAACTGAGTTTTTTGGATGCATTTTGACTTGCACATTTTTCACTCACTAACTTTACACGCTTTGTGTATTAATAATTTCATTACGTACGACTCATCTGACTAGATCTGTTCTGACTTTTGTGTACATGACAAGATGCACCAGGGATGATAAAAAGGACCAGTGTTCCAGTGTTTGCTTCCAAACGGATGATGTTTTGTTTTGTTGTACTGGCAGTAATGATCACTATGCCCAATATAAATGCATCAGCCGCGAGGCATATATGTTCATTTTAATAAAACCATGTTAAAACCAACACACTGTAATAACTATAAGTTCCTTTTGTCCTTTTGTCATCTGTCTACTTTCCCTTTTATCATCCCTTGTGGGTGAAACAGTTCCGACAATATCTTCATTTGTTAGCCACACAAATGAACGCAAGAAAACATAGCCATAAGCTACAGACTGAAGTTAATGGCTAATGTTTTCCATGACTGACAATCAAAACACATGTTCATGTGCGTTTTAGGCACAAATGGTGTAGAATTATGACACAAAAACAGCACACGTATAAGGCTCCACAATGCACTGGCCAGTCCACCAACCAATCTCTTCACCACACACTCGTAATAAATGTGTGATTATCTTACAAATGCCACAATGGGCAATTCTTGCAATTTGTTGATATGTCGTACTGCCCCATGCATTGTAATCCAGTTAAACACAAGTCGGTCAGCTGACAGAACAAATAACAACGACACACACAACAAGCTGTTACTGGTACCTCGTCATGTTATGCTAGCAACATTAAATTTGGTTGACAGCAATCAATATATGCAGAGTGATATGAATTTTCCTTGCTACAACTATAAAAAGAATGTTGTATTTTGCCTTCTGAATACAGATACATCTGAATGGATATTTATCACAATACGTCACTACTGCAAAGTGACTGAGGGGTTCAGTAAGAGCGTTGTGGATGTGGTCATTGCTACAACACCACAAGTGACGTCACTAGTACATGGACACACGGCAAGTGCATGCTGACACAACCAGAGGCAGGGAACCAATCACTTCTGGGGCACATCTGTCGCTCTACCATCTTACCCTACCATCTCACCCTACCTCCTCAGCCCACTGCCTCACCCTACCCCCTCACCCCACCACCTCACCCTACCCCCTCACCTCACTGCCTCACCCTACTGTCTCACCTTGTATCACCCTACTGTCTCACCCTACCACCTCACCCTGTATTACCCTACTGTCTCACCCTGTATTACCCTACTGTCTCACCCTGTATTACCCTACCCCCTCACCCTGTCTCACCCTACTGTCTCACCCCACCATCTTACCCTAACCCACTACTATTAATAAGATATAAAATGACAACTATTCTTCAAAGGGAGCTTCACACAGAAGGCCAACTGGCAATCATCTGATGTAAGTTCGCTGTTCCTCTGCCTCATTTGTACACAGACACCATGTGCCACAGTAGGGATTGCTTCCCTGCACAGGAGGAGACAACGTGCCCAGATGTCAGTGCACTCTGTCACCAACTGGCATTAGACAAGTACACGTGGCAATGCAGCTGCTAGAAAACAAAATTAAAACATGCCAACAGCGACAGTGAAACCAGAATTAGACTCTACAACCAAACACAATTATGTAAACACTGACGACCTAAGCTTCTGTGCACACGCGACTTGAAATGTCTACCTTCTTTCTTCTCAAAAAATGTCAAATTTCGTATACGATATATTATAGACTTGTTAGATATTAGAAGGTAAGATGAAATGTTGATGTAGACACATGTGGCGAGTGTGACAGACAGCTTCACTACCACCAGCAGAGAGAGGAACACATGGGGTGAGGAAACACAGTCCACTTCTCCCTACTTCCCTCACCATCCCAGTTACACCAATACCTCTTCCCACAACCCATCTATATTTATTCCAACTACCTTTCTCACAACCATAATACAACCTCTTCCCACAATCCCTCTACACCTATTCTAACTGCCCTTCTCACAAACCCTGTATGCCCATTGCACCCACCCTTACCAAAACCCCTCCATAGCTTTCCTCCACAACCCCTCTATCCCTCTCCAAATGTCCTTCCCAACACTCTCTTCACTTCCGTCCTATCTCCAGTCCAGCTATTGGACACTACATCTGACAGCTCAGTGTGACAATATATTTAACAGCAGAATCAAGATACCTGACAGCTGAGTCAAGATATGTGACAGCTGAGTCTGGATATCTGACAGAGGAGCTGTGTGTGACAATATATCTATCAGCCGAGCCAGCTCTGTATTTCAATATATCTAACAGTTATTTGAGATACCCACCAAGTCTAATGCTGTTTCTGTCGTCTAGCCTTCCCCCGTCAGCTGCGAGAGTGGGGAGGTGCACAGGAAACAGGCACGTATTCACACTGTCTCTCATGGCAAGAAATAAACTCACACACTTGCACCATCTGGCTGCAGCTAGTTACGTTCTTCCACTCACCAATTTTCACTTCACTTCCACCCATCTGCTGAAGTAACAGATTCCCTTTCCACGATCGACAGAACCACCAAAGTTTGCAAAAGAAAAAAGCGACAGCACAATTTTGCGGACGTTTGCGGCGTCCGTCCCGCCTCGCCTCACGGCCACTGCCTTCAGCGTCAGTGGCCGTCTCGACCTGCAAGGGAAGAAGAGAGACGCAAGCCGTGGTGACTGAGTGGGTTATTTCGTGCCGTGGTGCCGAGCGAGACAAGACAGCGAGTAGGGGGAGCGGGGAGGCAGGCAACACAGCACACCACGTCTGGAACACTGAAAAAGACATCGTAAAATTGGCCTTTACCTTGACTCAGTAAACCCGACAAACCTGCGTATTGCTGTATGCCGCTGTACGCCTGACTCAGGGCGTCCATGCCCGACTGGCTCGTGCCACCGAGGCCGTTGAGGCCGCCACCCACAGGTGGCGCCACAAGGCTGGCAACGTTCGGCATGTTGCTCTGCATCGTTGACAGGCCACCAACGTTCGCTGCGTTGGTTGTGTTGGTGGACGTCACGGATGCTGTGGACACACAGACAGACAGGCATTAGGGCATGCAGGCATTAGGGCATTCACGGTTGAGATAAACCACACCATCTGAACAAATGAAGGTTCTGAAAGAAAGACCTTATATCACCCTTGTCTGCCCCATTGTAGACTATTGTAGACCAAAAACATATAAACACATTCGAGACCATATAACGAAGAGAAGCCCACTTTGTAAAAGGCTACTACAATTACATTAGCAGTGTGAGAAAAAATTAAAGATTTCGGTCGGTGAAATCTTAAGGTGAGGAGGAAGAACTACCTTATATTAATTACTCAAGTTCAAAATCATCCTCAATCACATTACTATCCTATCCAAAACAGTTTTATACTTGCAGACAGATGCACACTCGAGAGCTCCACCAATACTGAAGAATATATATAAAATCTGTTCTTCCTGACTCTAACTGCATGGAACAGTCTTGAAGTGTCACAATAGTTATTTCATGGGATGTCACAACATTCAAAGAAATACTAGGCTCTGTGCAATGCTCATAGAGTGTGTTATTTTAAATGAACAAACAATTCAACAGGTGAAGTCGCATAGATATAATTATTTACATAAGTGCGTCAAAACAGGCCACGATTCTACACAAGGCAAGAGTGACACCTGGTGGTGTCTAGACGTACCAGAGTTGTTCATGCCGGACAGACCCAGGTTGCCTGACTGCGACGTTGCTGATGCAAACTGCTGCAACGCCGCCAGGTTTGGTGTGTTCATTCCTGCAGCACAACGCCAGTGTTACTCACACAAGACCACAACAGGCACTGGCAGTACGCATAGCAGAGGGACTCACAGTCCGACTGTACAGTAACGAATCACAATCCAACTGTACAGTAACGAATCACAGTGCGACTGTACAGTAATGAATCACAGTGCGACTGTACAGTAACGAATCACAATCCAACTGTACAGTAACGAATCACAGTCCGACTGTACAGTAACGAATCACAATCCCACTGTACAGTAACGAATCACAATCCCACTGTACAGTAACGAAACCACCAGTTTCATAAAATAACCTTTACACAAGACTTCATCAAACTGTTTTACTGGATGTAATTTTTAATTATATTGTTTGTAAATAAAATATTAATAATAATTGTAACACACAAATAGCACTTATGTCCAATCCCAGAGAAGCATCAAACACAATTCATAAACACGGATAGGCAAAAGTTGTCACTGGAGCATGGAACAGCTGAAAGTATATGGAAGAAAAGCAATTCCAAACAAATATGTTTTATGTTTCAGACGATTTAACTGTAATATGGAAAACTATAGCCACCTATTGTAAAAACAAAAAATGTAAAACATTTGATTCTTGTAGTTGTTTCACAAATGTTTTAGAAGAAACAAACGTAATGTCAGTTGGGGAAATTGTGATATAGTCGTGGGCATTCGTGTTGCTTTGGTTAGGAGGTTTATCTGCCTCTGAGCAGTGTTTCTGTTTTGTGCCCCCCCCCCTCCCCCCCCCACTTACCTGGGTTGTTGGCCATGGCTGCCAAGGTGGCAAGGCCCTGGAGGTTCTGGAGGTTGGACATGTTGCCAACGTCACCTGGCAGAGAGACAGAGACACATTAATATGTACGTCAACTTATAGGCATCTCTCACATGGCTAGAGATAAGTCACAATCTGCATGACATCTGTTGCTGTCACTCAAGAAAAGTGCCACTCAATGCGACACCTGGAGAAATGTAACTCACAACAATACAAAGTTAAATGACACACATCATCATGTATGAATGGTAAATGAACTTTTTGGGTACAATAGTTCCAGGCAGATTGCTGGAAGATCATATCCCCCATCTCGCTGTAACATCCCGTTACACATGTGACTGCTTTGTCTTATCATGCCAGAAAGGCATAAAACGACTGACAAACTACCCCAGGACCATCCCTGATTAAAGAAACATTGGACAGACTTGAAGCTGAAGGTGTCCAACACTACACATATCACATCCACGAGTCTTACTAACAAGATATCTACATACATTTAATCTTTAACTTGAAACAAACAGAAATGTACACAAGCTGTGAAACAATTACACTAGCAGAAAACATATACCTTTCAAATGGCAAAACATTTTTTTTAACAAACACGCAAAAAAGCAATATTGATCATTAATGTGGTCTCTCATGCAAAATAAGTTGTTCAGGCAGTCTCCATCAGATGTTCCGTCCACAAGCACACAGTGGCACTGACTACTGTAGTTTCCACAATGATTTCACATGAAACCATCACGATTCCCACCAACTGTCAGTTTATTTCAGTGGTCAGTCTATCATGGGATGTCAAATGGTCAATTTAATTTGTCAACTAACTCCGTAGCGCAGGTTGCAGCTATGTGCATGATGAACAAACCATGATGTGGACATAATTATATTTTAATAAAATGAAGCATTTAATAGAACAATTTCAGCTAGAACATGTGCAATCTGCCCTGTCCCCTAGTTGTCCGAGTACAAAGTTCACATTAGTCATAAACAAATCTTTGTAAAAGTATTGACTAGAGAACTGTCAAAATACTTTGTTTTCAAATGTTTTTATTATTATTACTCTACATTCAATGGAATCACTTATCAGTATTACACAAATTGTTGTAATTTTCACAGATATCATCCAAATTGTGTCATCCCATTAAAGCATTTATCACATCACAAGTAAATGATATAATTTTAAATATGTATCTAACGCAACCAAATTTTGAATGCATTTCCATCTGACATCAGGTCAGCTAATCAATATAGTGTAATTCACTGATTGGTAACGTGACACCGCCTACCACAATCTGCACAGGGGGGGGGGGGCTGACTGATGAGCACTTTCCTAGAGTGCTTCGGTTAATGACAGGCCTCTGAAACTACACAAACACCTCCACAACCATGGCAAAGTTGACAGAGACTGGAACCTGTCACTCCAGTGTGTGTTTGTTCAGTGACAACTGTAGAACTACACTAACACCATGCACTAGGGCTAGATGCGATCTACTAATCACGCCACTACCACCAACTAGCAACATGAAAAAGCTTCACACACGAACTGAATCTGAGCCAAGGCACGATATCATTTTAACACTGTCAAACTACCTGCCACATCTGTTCTGATTTGAAGAATGTCCATTCTATAACAATTAAACAAATCCATGTATGGAGTTTGGTATGTATTCAGAGTTCATAGCGTGATGGTATCAAACCTGGTCACCATGGTGACGAAAACCATGTTGTCACATGATGAACTAATGCCCATGTTAAGCAGTCGCAGGGTGAAAATAAAATGCCTACTAAGTTAAATTGTCACAGGACAAAACAAAACCTCTTTGGCAAGTTAATGCAGAATAAAGAAATGTCTTGCATGCAATGTCATAGGCCGAAATAATGCCTTTGGTAAATTGTCACAACATACAATAGTGCCTAGGGCAGGGTGTCCCAGTTCGAAATACTGCCCAGGTAAGGTGTCACAGGTTGAAATGATGCCTAGGGTAGGCTGTCACAGACTGAAATAATGCCTATGGTAGGGTGTCACAGATTGAAATAATGCCTATGGTAGGGTGTCACAGATTGAAATAATGCCTAGCCTGGCTAAGGTATCATATGTCTAAGCCATTCTAAGATTTATATCATATTAACCCTTGAAAGCAGCTATTAAAGCAGCACTCCCACAGCAGTAGCGTCAAACATGCACAAACAACAAGCACAGCAAGCCACTGTAACATTCATTCCTTACAGGGAACGAAAAGGCAATGGTTCAGTTCTATTCAGAAGTATTAACAATATATAACCATTTGTACTACACTTAAGAATATTAAGCTAGTAGTTTACTGGGCAACCCCGTAGATTTGTAACATTAACAAGTTTCCTTTTGTTACCCTTTAACCTAACAAATCGAGTCAATGAGCAATGTCAGCCATCGCTGAAGTATGTCAACAGAAATGTCAACAAACTGGAAAAAGATTAACCAGTGCAACATAATAAATCATTCTAACGTGATGATTCAATATGTAACAGTAGGAATAAAAATAATCAGTTTAGGTAAGAAATAAATTCATGACATCCGTCATGGCATCATGTTGTGAGCATCTGGAACTGTGCTGATGAACTGACAACGTCATCAACTCAACTCAAGGATAACAAACTGGCGGAATTCAGACATTTATTTCCCATCGACACTGGCATATTCCTACAATTAACCGAATCACGATTTTGCCATGCCACAAGTTACGCAAAGAATAACCCAAAACATCACCCAAATGATGGGTAACTAAAACATTAATTACAGCTAGCTGAAATATTTATATCAGAAAATGAATTAGTGAAATAAGCAACACGCTAGCTGGTGACTGGAACCAATGTCCACAGGAGACATGAAGCAGAGCGTAACACTACAATAGCACTGCGGGGTACCCGCTAACAGTGATAACAATCTTCGTCAAGCACTTCCTACAGCAAAATACACAAACCAAACCGCCTAAGAAACATGCCGTTACAAGCCGCATCACCGTTGTGGAGACTAACAACGTCTCGAGACAGCAGTGAGACCACGTCAGGTGACGTGAGACCGCACGTCGACAGGCCAGAGAAGCGAGGTGAGTGTTGCCAATAAATCGATCCGGGTTATTTTGAAATCAGCCGCCTCTCGGAAAGCACAAGGCAGATGTGGAACGCAAGTATCTAGCGACGAGAGAGGAGGATCTGACAGCAAGATGCTACAGCTGGACAGGTGGTTGCTATTGTAGTGTGAAGGTCATTAAGAAACGTGTACCTGTGGCCGATGACGAGTTGGCGGGGGCGGAGTTAGCGAGGCCAGCGACCGCAGCGGCCAGGGCTACACAAGGTAGACAGACACATGACTAGGACTGGACACTGTGGTCACTCACAACGGTCACTTATATACTCTCTCCCTCAGGGCTACACAAGGTGGACAGACACATGACTAGGACTGGACACTGTGGTCACTCACAACGGTCACTCATACACTCTCTCCCTCTCTGTGTCTCTCTCACCCTGGCTCTTCCTTGCATTCTCTACCTCTCTATGCCCTTCTGTCTCCATCACCCGTATCTGTTTCTCTCTCGTTCTGCACCCATTTTCACTCCGTCTACATTCTTTTCTCCCTCTCTCCTTCATGCTCCCTCCCTCCCTCCCTCCCTCCCTCCCTCCCTCCCTCCCTCCCTCCCTCCCTCCCTCCCTCCCTCCCTCCCTCCCTCCCTCCCTCCCTCCCTCCCTCCCTCCCTCCCTCCCTCCCTCCCTCCCTCCCTCCCTCCCTCCCTCCCTCCCTCCCTCCCTCCCTCCCTCCCTCCCTCCCTCCCTCCCTCCCTCCCTCCCTCCCTCCCTCCCTCCCTCCCTCCCTCCCTCCCTCCCTCCCTCCCTCCCTCCCTCCCTCCCTCCCTCCCTCCCTCCCTCCCTCCCTCCCTCCCTCCCTCCCTCCCTCCCTCCCTCCCTCCCTCCCTCCCTCCCTCCCTCCCTCCCTCCCTCCCTCCCTCCCTCCCTCCCTCCCTCCCTCCCTCCCTCCCTCCCTCCCTCCCTCCCTCCCTCCCTCCCTCCCTCCCTCCCTCCCTCCCTAACATCAACTGACCCACCTGAGTACACCTACTGGCCCACCCTAACATCAACACCACTAGTATCACCTGAGCTGCTTGAGTACACCTACTGGCAAATAATTAAGTTTCCTCAGCACTCTGCCACAGGCAAACAGCACCACTTGAATGCGGCAACAGTAAATGTCTATGGCAGACATATCACAGGATCTTATCTGCACAATATTCAGTCAAAAACATAATTATATCATTAAGAGACTATCGGAAACCATGGTTATTATTGGACAGAACCAGTACTGATAGACATATAACAGCCACACTACACAAAATTAAATATTTGGAAATGAACTGCCCATTTTGTCTTGCTCAAAGTCAACTGCTTCGAAGCATAAAATTGTGTTACAGGAGTGAAGCAGTAGCACAGATTACGCCATCTCTTCAGTTAATACTTATGAGAGATTTTCCACAATGAACCATATTTGCTGAGACGTGACTTCACATTTCACCTGTCCTGAGATGTACAAGATGAACTCATATGAAGGTTACAGTGCAAGAAGACTAACCATGAGGCACAAACTGAACAGACCAATCAGCCACCACAACATGCCTACAGTTGTCATACTAGAAATCCACAACATCTAGCAGCATTCTAGAGAGCACATAAAACAACACCCAGTTGTGACAACACTTCAATTGTTGTCACCCATACACGTAATTACAACTATTTCTCCAATCACATCATAGCTAAATCTATTTTGTTTCAGAAAACAGATTCCATACATGGTGTTTGACCAGCAGAGAATGATTAAATTATAAAGTCCCAATTACGTATACAATACCTTATTATCATGTTTTACAAGTACAAAATGTTATGGTGATTGCGTATAAAACAAGCTATTTAATATTTGTCGAACATCACTGCTGTTGATATATGTATGTTGAATTTTTTTTATTCAATAGCACTGATGTTCTATGAATATTAAATAGCTTGGAAATACAACTTCTTGATTCAAAAGGAAACCTGTGTAGCTCCTTCCACGCAATGAAATCTGCTACAAACGTTCAACATCGTTATAAATAACCGTCAAAAGCTTGGGTTAATTTGAAGAAAATAACATATGGATTCAATGACTTTCTCGCGATGTCAAGAAACAAGTAATTCGCTACAACAACAACAACAACCTACCAGGACTTGTTTGGAGCGCTGATGCTGCGGCTGCAGCCAGCACCTGTTGGGCCTGCAAAGCACTGATACCTGTGAAGGTAAACAAACACTACAGGTAAATGCAAACAGGGCAACTATGACATCATTTCATAAAAATAACTTCTTATGCAAGTTGTTTTGACTCGAGAGTGATTATGATTTTTGAACATTTGAAATGTGTTTATAACCGTTATCAAATCTACCTTAGTCTGTGTGAATGGCAAATATTTGTCACACGGTCAGAAGAAGTTAACAGAGTAGACACAATGTATAAAAGAAAAGGTGTCAGCTCCTAGGTTTTTTTGGCTTAATATTACATTCGTATGACAACATCATATATGTTGAATGTTTACCGACAGCCAATTTGTGTTTAGTTATTTTATTACGCTCGGTACAATGTTCGCAATTTGAAAGATTGCACTTGCAGCATGTTCAAATGGTAAATAATGCGGCACCAATACCGAGGCGAATTAATCAATACTCTTTGATGTTTAATTTTCCCAGGTTCTAGACAGCAGACTACCTGTAACAAATTACCGCATGGCCAAATCTGGACAAAGGAGCGGCACCCTCCCTTCAAAACAGCTGTGTTGGGTTTGTAACTTAGTTGGGTACATATGGTGCATTTTACTGTTTAACATTTGGTGGATTTAACTGGAACGGTCTCACTATGTTGCATTCTACAGACAGTGTCATTTTACCAAACTACATCTCTCCGAAGATTGTAGCATGACAAAAAGTTCGAGACCTGTATCATATCATGATTTAGCATATCACTACAGCTGTGCGAGGAGAGGAAGACGTACCTGAGCCGAGGTTGCCGAGACCACCGAGGTTGTTGGCAGTGATCGCCTGCTGCAGCAGCTAGAACACAGCCACACATGTAAACAAGATAGTCAAGTTATAAGCACACAATAACAGAACTATCACAGGGGCCTGGTGGATTAATGACAAGGCACTCGGTGGCACAAATACAGGGTTTTCACATTCACAGCAGTGATTCAGTGGACTTCCTTTGAATAATTATCATTGCAATCAGATTAACGGTAATAGGAGAGATGAGCTCGCTTTAACACTTCTGGTCTATGATCTGCTTCACAGCCTCGCCCTCACCAACTGTCACCCGCGGTGATCACTGTTTCACAGTCTGGTCGGCGGTTCTATGGAACAGTTTGTCACCTGCACTCAGGACTGCCACATCAGCACAAGTTTTTAAAACACTTCTAAAAATTCATCTACATAAACAAGCATTTTTTATTTCACTTATGAGGACATTTTACACTATTTATCAATTGATTTTGTTTTACTAGTTTGTTGTTTAGTCAACTTGCTCAAATTACTATATGTAAAGTACTTTTTTAATAACTTTTTAATAACTGTACTTACAGCAAGGTACTGCGGTGTGATACCACCCATGTTGTTGACCGGAGCGCCCCCTGTCAGTGTACCCAGTAGATTCGTGTTCATCTGTTGTAGTTTCTTCATCTCTTTGTCTTTCTGTGTGTCGGCAAACTTTACAACCAGAGGCGATCGGCAACCCTACAACAGGTATCAAGTTATACATCAGTACAACAAGACATGTTACTATCTGACATTGTTATCGGGTCCCAAAATGAAGACTAACAACAATGACAGACCTACTTCAAGGGTCTATGTCTACATGACAATTGGCAAAAACATTCAGGTCAAATGTTACACAAAAGCAAAGCATATCAGAAAATAAAAATCACTTCCCCCAGCTGTGGTTGCATACATAACTGTTTCGGATAGTCTAGTCAATTCCGTTACTGTTACATTAAAAAAGCTATTAGCATAGACTTCAATCCTAGCTGGCACTTGAATAAATCATACACGATGGCCACGAGTATTGTTAGTTGAATGAACTAGGTAACTCGACAATTGAAAGGCTGTTTCTTCGGGTAGGGATTCAGATAACAATGCTAGGAGGCTGACTTCGCTGCGATGAGGTAGCGACATCCACTCATCATCAATGTGATGCTACTTTCCCGACCGTAATAACCCACTACAAATTTTGCTGCTCATCATATTTTCTCAAGTTCATAAATGTTGTGGTGTATGGTGAGCATTACCAAAATCTTGGATGGCGTTCTACCATAAACATACTGTAAAATAATAATGAAGATATTCTGTTAGAAGAGGACAAATGAAACGACTGTCTCAGAGTCAGAATAAACACAGTTAACTTGCCTCCATTGTCTGCGATTGGTGCATGCCTCTGATGGCGTTCTGGGCACACTGTTTGCTTGCATACGTCACGAATGCACAGCCTACAACACACGACACACCATCATTTAACAGTGTCACAAACAGCACAAATATATAAGCACAAACCTTATTACTGTCTACTAATCCAGATGCAATGGCAGTTGAGCCACCGCTATTAGCATCTGCCAAAAATGTAACGCATTTAACCCATTAGACCCCACGCGCCCGAAAGCGTCCGGGTCGCTCCTCCCCAGAGCGCCCGAAAGCGTCCGACACGGAAAAAGCCTCTAGCGGTGGCACCATCTTGCGGATACTTATGAGACTAATTCCCACTGATTCCTTGATATCTTAGCTATGAATCCTGGGTAATTTTGACATGGGTTCGCATTGAAAAAATTCGAGTTTTTCGTGATTGAAGTTCATCATCTGTGGACCTCTAAAAATGGCGGCGTCTTGGACATCGTAGCTGTTTACTACTGATTAAGTTTGTGCTTATATATCGTTGGATTTGGACACTTCTGGCATTGAACTGAAGGTAAGTTTACATTACGTTCGAAATACAACTGAATGAGCGATAAAATGAATGATCGGAGCTTTGTTTATGTTTCGTTGTCCAAGTTGGGTGAACACCAGTCGGGTTTTTAGCACCGAAACTGTTGATTATGTCGTGATATATGACAATTAGGTGTTTTATTATAACAAATCATTAGGTAACATTGTCAATTTTCGTAATGGTTGACATTTCGTTGTTTCAGGTTTCAAAATGCCAGTGTCATCCACGATGTCAACATACACATTGGCATGACACAGACGTCACATATAGGATGGTGACAACCAAGATAGAAGTCTTGCAAAGCTGTGTTTCCTGTCCATATTCAGACAAAATGAACTGATTTATATAGTACTATGTCTAAACAAGGCAGAGCATGTGCAAATAGAACAATTATAATACATTTTTATGTGAATAAAACGTGATATTCTACTATATTGTTGTCCAGAATAGTAATGTTCTATGTTTGTCACCTTCACATTACAATAAAAAAAAATCCAACATACACCATAATTACACCATTTTAAAGATAATTAAATGAACATCAAAATAGACACAACTTGCAATTATAGAAAATCAGTAGTTTTGAAGATACAGCTTAAAATGTGCAAGCACCCCGAATTGGTGAAATCAGTGGCTGCAGCTTGGGGAACAGGAGCACAAGTCAATTTAAACGGCTGGGGTCTAATGGGTTAATTAGCTAAGACCCACTCTACGGTTTGCAAAATAATACGACATAAATATTGTAAATACAAATACTCCTACATGTTAAAGCTGTGCTTCCCTTGACATGAATCAATAACCTGCATTTTCTGCATGGATTACCTTTGCTCTGCCCGTTTGGTTCCCGCAAAACTGTGCACTCCTCTATTGTACCAAATGGTGAGAACATCATCCGAACATCGTTCTCAGTACATTTCCTTGCGAGCATCCCCAGGAAAAGCTTGCGTTCTTCAACTGAAACCATCACAATGATCAATTCAGTTTGCCATACCATCCATTTTATGGTAACCATAAAGTTGTGAATGGTAAATTTTCAAGCAAGCTAAGTCGCAGGTGTTAGTGTCATTGATTATGTTGTTACCTTGGTCAAATATCAGGCACACTGTTCTATCCATCACAACATTTAGATATTTCCACGTATGCACACACCTGTGAACGGGACAGCCGTCCCAGATTTGATGGTGCTAAACTAAAGTGTTATAGTATTATATTATTATTATTTATTCTACATGAACACATATTGGATTTTAAAAGCTAGATACATGTTTTGAACCCTGTACATGTGTGTGCATGCATGTGTGGATGTGTGTGCATGTGTGGCTAAGATATCAACAGCAGAAGCTTACTCTATAATTACGTACATTCAAGCGGTAAAACGTCCATATGACAAGTGACATTACACTGTGTTTGAGGTGCCCCTGAGTACAATAGTGACATTACACTGTGTTTTAGGTGCCCCTGAGTATGACAGTGCCATTACACTGTGGTCTAGGTGCCCCTGTGTACAACACTTACTACTTCTTTTTTCACTGTCGGCTGGCTTCATCTGTATAGGATGCTGCATCTACAACACAAAAATGTCAACTCATATATAAATAATGTGCTATTTAACCCTGCAGGTGACCAGGGCCGAAAATCAGCCCAAATGCACCTGCCTCTGTTGTAACAATTTTCATTTCCATCACACTAAACTGACACGCGAGAATTTGGTATCATTGGATAGCTGACAGATTTTTCTAGATCGTGTATATTTTTCCTTGCGTAGATTCAGTGACAGATTTTTCACAGTCGAGTTTAAAAAGCACGTGATACAGTTGCTGCCCATATTTGGGAGATTTTACTATGTGCTGACGAATGAATTTACGCATCCATTCATAAAGTCGACACCCCCACACATTCGGTATCAAAAGAAAGTGAGTGGTCAATCTGCCAAAAATAAACCACGTGGGTTTGGTCCATTCAGCCAATCACAACCGTGATTTCAAATGTGGCGCCATCGACCCCCACAGAACCAAAGTTGAAGACAAAATGGCGGCCGGTAAACAATAGTTTATCCGCTTCGCGACTTTCCTTTGGATTATCTCAAGTTTCTGCGTTGATATTTTGACAAAATGCTTGACAGTATTCATAAACAAGGTTATTATATTAGTTCATGTAGTTAGATTGACTTTGGAGGCGTTTTTGGGGTGAAAATTCACCAAATTAGCAGCGCCTCATTTCTCCGGCCGGGCGCCTGGGTTGCAACGGTAACGAGCGCGGCCGCAATCGGCCGCCTTGAATCAACGTATTTTATGTCGGAAAAAAATCATAAATATTATAGTTCTCAGCGGATTTGTTTCATTTTTGTTTTATTTCGCAGCTAATATATGAATCTACATTTGTCTAAATGGTGAAGTATATTCATCCACACGATCATTTTCTGGCAGCAGGATGAAATGGGTGTTTATTTTTTTTAGTTCAATTTCAAATACAAATATCCGCATGATTTTCATTTGTTCTACAGATATTATAATTTTATTATAATAGAGCAACCTTTTAGCGTTAAAATGATGCATCATTCATATTTTTATGACCAATATTAGCGAAGTTATGATTTTTATTGGAACAGTATGCTTCAGAGGATTTTTCTTGGTCACCTGCAGGGTTAATAAATGCTTTTCTTTGTAGGAAAGTAAATAAATCAAATTGTTATCTGGAGAACTTGACAATGATATAATTTTATTCTATCAATATTCCAGGATTACTGACTATATTATTTTAATGCATGAGTGCATTATGATAATATTTATAAAAAATCGTCTCACAATATACTATATAAATATATCTGTCCGGTTACACCTGGTTCAATTGACACTTTGCATACAGAACATAAAAAACTAACTATCAACAATGAAATCAGCAAATCACTGAAATGATGATATCACCTGCTTTTCAAATAATCCACATTCCCACTTCACAAAGCAATCTAGAGGCTGTTTAATTTTGTCAGTAAACAGTTCTAAGTGACATGATGTTTGTAATGAGAATTCCAAGAATGGAACTATTTAAAGTCAGCCAATCTGAATTTTTTTTATATAACAGGATATAGTGACTTACGGTGATTACAATAATGACTAGTCTGTCAGATGTTTTGTGTCCAAGATAACAAATTTCGTTCCGTGCAGCTGCTACATAGGAAGGTGACTCAAGGTGTGTCTAAATGAACTGTTGTATTGTGTGTTACTTGAAAGTACAACTTGCCAAAAAATCATTTATAAAAGATGAACATTATTTTTAAAATTGCTTTTGTGAATTGCCTACACCAAAATACTAGTAGTAACAATCAGCATTTATAATTACAGTGTCTGCAGTCTAAATCAAAATAAGAAATGTACAAATCTCATATCTTTATGAAATGCATCCCTTATATAACATCTTAAAAATCACCTATTTTAAGTCAAATATATTATAAAAAACTTTTAAAATATGTAAATAACCAACAGCAAATTTGTATCTCCTAACTTTCAAGTGGGCATATGTAGTATTTAAGTAAGCATTCCCTAACAGCAGGCTTATCTGGCATAACCAACAATGTACATGTCTGTAAACATTCTCTTATCGTGAAAACGCCTTTTATCAGTGTGTAAATAACCAGACGCCACACATCATAAAATGCACTCGAGCAGCATGTGTTCTGCCCAAGTCTAACTTGAGTCAAGAGCACATAAGAACCACACCATGTGTTAGTGTCATTTCACTCACCCCAGTCATTGTCTTTATATTGTGTAGCTTGTTTTGTGCTTCTAATGCTGCCTTTCTTGTGAAGAACGTCACAAAACAACACCCTGCAACATCACATCATTGCGTTCATTGTGGGTGTCACAAAACAACACCCTGTAAAAACATCACATCATTGCGTTCACTGTGGGTGTCACAAAACAACACCCTGTAAAAACATCACATCATTGCCTTCACTGTGGGTGTCACAAAACAACACCCTGTAAAAACATCACATCATCGCCTTCACTGTGGGTGTCACAAAACAACACCCTGCAACAACATCACATCATTGCCTTCATCGTGGGTGTCACAAAACAACACCCTGCAACAACATCACATCATTGCCTTCATCGTGGGTGTCACAAAACAACACCCTGCAACAACATCACATCATCGCCTTCACTGTGGGTGTCACAAAACAACACCCTGCAACAACATCACATCATTGCCTTCACTGTGGGTGTCACAAATCAACACCCTGCAACAACACCCTGCAACAACTTCACTGTGGATGTCACAAAACAACACCCTGCAACAACATCACATCATCGCCTTCATTGTGGGTGTCACAAATCAACACCCTGCAACAACATCACATCATTGCCTTCACTGTGGGTGTCACAAATCAACACCCTGCAAACACATCACATCATTGCCTTCACTGTGGGTGTCACAAATCAACACCCTGCAAACACATCACATCATTGCCTTCACTGTGGGTGACAATCAATTGTTAATTATGTAACATTCAAATCTGCTCAATGTGACAATCATTGTTCATATTTCTTACCCTTAATTTTGCCTCAACAGTTTTTTTAGTGTCGGTGAGGAATGGCTATGATGAAATCAAAACACAGCAATTCAATAAACTTGTCAAGATAGTCCAAATGGTATAAACAAATACAGTGAAACCTGTCTATTAAGGTCACATAACCTCACTATTATGGCAGGACATGTACACAATGACTAATACAAACTCAAGGCTATCTCAAGGAAAATGAAAAGAACATTCAAGGTTGTTATTATTATTAACCACAAATGAACACACAAGATCCACAACTGATGAACAAACAATGGCATGCTAACAAATAACAGATCTGCTTCATGCGTCTATATAACGCTAAGCATGTAACAACCAGGATCCATGACATTTTGTTAAAGGAGATTTGGTTATGGGTGACTTACTTCGGCATTAGACATTTTGGTAATAGGATGTTTGGCAACAGTACATAAAAATTATTGTTAATAGGCTATTTCACTATTTTGGTAAAAAGACAAATTAGTCAAACTATTGAAAATAATCAACCTCTGCCATGATTACCGGTATTGCAGTGGTGGGCAAATACAGACACAGGACCAAAGTCACAGGAACTAAATCTAGTCAATACAAGGTTTGGTTTTACACACTTGAGCAGATTTGAAAGAACGTGACATTCAAGTGCCAATGTAGGTCATTGACAGTCATTCTTATTCAAGTGATCTCGACGAGTTATTAAACAGTATCCACGACTACCTATTACTCCATCCCTGAATCTAGATGTCTCGTACAATAAGGACATCATAAATACAAGGGAGATTTTGATTGAAGATCGTAATATGAGATGTAATGATGAGTACTAACAAGTGTGAGTATATTTTTAACATGAGACGCAGCAGGAATTGTAGGAAATACTTATACAACATTAATATATTAATTATGTGCAACTTTTTTTGTTTTATATTTAATAGGTTATTACATAAATTTGTGGGTTTCAAATGCATGTTTCAGAACAGTGATTAGCAATAATTATACGTTGGTATATATTTAAAATAGTGTTATTTTCCCTCCCTGTTACTTGATTTCTTGGGACTTTATTTCCTGTTTTCCCCCATGATTTTTTCCTGAGATTTTATTTCCTGCATTCATTGCAGGTAGCCAAGTACTGCTATTTGACACAGCTGTTGTTCATCTGACTCAGCTGTAGAGACCAGATACTAGAGACTGTACTTTCATGACCACTAGAATGATATTTTCGCTGGCCGATTGCAGGGTTAAGGTCATGGAACCTCACAAATAAGGTCGTCCTTGGAATGGCTGAATGACCTGACTACACAGGTGACTGTATTATCAAGGTGCGGCCATACAGTGAAGTTCCACGGTTACCTCTACAGGTTTACAAGCCAAATCAGTCCAGCCTCACTATACATCATATCATATATGGCTTTGAACCGTTATATGGCCATGGTTCACCCAGTCACTGGCAGTGGAAGTCGCTTACCTTTGCTCATGCCTGTGACCTTGTCTCGCAGCACGTTCAGCTGACAGATGGGCCCAAACTCCTCAAACATCTTGCGGAGGTCCTCCTCATCCATGGACCGTGGCACCTGGCCCACAAACATCTTGATCGCGTCCGGATCAGGGTCTGTCTGAGGGGAATTCATATTGCTGCAAGTAGACAGTACATGGTGAGGTTTATGGAATAGAGGCGACTCACACACAGCTCCAAAGCATAGCATTTTACTTTTCAGGGTGCTGATTAATTAGATAAACTTGTTCAACAGGTTCGCACATAGCTAGACCTTCATTCTCACATCAAACAAACATGAGTTTACAAAACCTGCACGAGATGTACACCTCTAAAAAGGACCATTATATTTGGTTTGTCGTGCTGTGTGTGTGTTTGTCATCGGTTGTTAGTGTAACAGCAACACACACAACCAACTGTCTGTACCGCTTCTTGCTACGTAGTTCACATTACACCCTCAAAGATAACTCAGAATTACCCCGGGGTAGGCCACATCCCATTTATATGATTAACACAACTGGTCGGGTAACATCAAACACTGTGAAAAGCTAATTTTGACTTGCACCAGTAATTTTTTGAGTACTGCCAACTGCAGTAAACCTACTATGTGTACATTCTACTAGCCAGTCGGGGCAAGTGGTGTTCAAAGGCAGCCTGCCCGACCATGTGTTTTACCTGCTCTGGACAATCGAGCAACCATTTATGCCAAGCCATGTTATTTTATATCACACAGGTAAATATTCCAGTTAGAGAATTAGTTTGAACGTATTGCTGAAATCACTAGTGAGATGAGAAGAGAAGAGAAGAGACAAGACAAGACGAGACACACGATGTAGCCACGCAGAAAATAAACTATGTAAAAATCACGGCTATGTTTGTGACGTGTCAAGGGACCCCGGTCAGACAAGTTCCACCAGCTGGTCATTAAATACTACTGCAATTCGTGCAAACAGTAACAAGACATGGATTTCAAACCAAGATAACTCTCATAATAGTTAGAAGCAAGTGATATTCCTCTACTGTCTAGTACCATAACTGCCAGTCCTTACTTCTATTTATTGTTGCCAACAGGTTGAGAATTAGAAGTTACCATATTTATATTTTAAAAATATGCAATTTCTTATATAGCCCAGTATCTCATTCTAAGGATTGCTCAAAGCACTTTATCCCCTGCGGACCTGTTCAATCATACACCTTCTCAGCTTCTCAGAGAAGTATCCAGCCATGTATGCGCGATGACTATTCATACACAAATATCCACTTGTCTATAGCCAGTTACTCAATCATACAGCTGAGTGAACTGGAGCAATGTAGAGTGATACACCTTACCCAAGGTTAGACATGGCAGTATAGGATTCGAACCCGGATTCTCTTACTTGAGTCTGAAGCTCTAGCCACTGCACCACAGTGTTACTACATTCCCTGGGTGTCCGCAACAGGTAAACATCTGAGGGACATTTTATTTCCCCTAGTATAGATACCTAGTAGGGACCAACAGGTTTGGATGTGTGTTCTGAACAGTGCAGGCACCAGTAAGTGGGGTTAGGTGAATGAAATGGTTCAAGCTTTGAAAGGATGGACTTAAACTGCAGCCGCCGCAATGAATTGTTCTATAGATGTCTAAACACTACACTAGACAATCATGCCCCACTATCAATAAATACTGATGTTTTGACAACAAATAATATGCAATTCAAATAAGCAACTATGAAACTTTAACAATATAAATAAAGACCAATTGAGCTATGACATTGAGACGTGGTAAATCTTGCAAGCTAAGGTGTACATGAATTATACAGAAGCAAACAAACATCATCAGCCACCGTACACACCTTTCAGGTGTGTGTGTGTGTGTGTGTGTGTGTGTGTGTGTGTGTGTGTGTGTGTGTGTGTGTGTGTGTGTGTGTGTGTGTGTGTGTGTGTGTATATATATATATATATATATATAACTATAATGTTGCAGCAAGGTTGGTGATTTGTGTAATAGCAATGATCAGACACCTTTTTGCGCAGGGCTTTATGCAGGAAAAAAAAATTGCCAGTCACTTTTTTGGTGGACATGTGGATGTTAACATCCTTCATTTTTTACCCGTCCACTGATATTTGTAACAATCCACAACGGTTTTCCCCATCCAAATGACGGGTGGACAGGTCTCTGCATAAAGCTATGATCTTGCATCAGTTCAGTTCAGAGGCTATTGGCTGTTGTTTGGCAGTCATTCTGAATGGCCCACGTATGGATGAGGGAGGCTAGTGCATTAGTACTAATGCAAATTATTCTTGACTATGCCAACATATGAGATCACCCCTAAAACAGTCTCTAATGTGAGACTGTGCCAGATCTCAGTGTGGTGAATTTTCACCTAAGATGGATTTGACTGTTTGCTTTAAATAGTGTTATTTATCAAATGAATCTTTCATGGAAAGATGCTAGTTGACTGGCCACCACGTTCACACCAACCAGTGCAAATAATACACAAGATTACTGCCCAAGTTCACTACATTTTACATCTCATTTTGTCTGCATGATTGTCTATCTGTCCTGGAATCTGTTTTCCACATTTAGAAAATTAACTGGGCTACGACTGATGGTCCACATAAGTATGAATCCCTGGTTATAAAACTTTCTACTGGTGAATGTGAAAGAACAAGTGATTATAACCACGACGCACATTTTTCCAAGTCTTGCTACAGTTTTCGTCAAATCCTATATTTACAAATATGGGAATCATTCCATGACAGTCATGAGTGCCAAAAATAAGACTTAGACTACATGGAATCATTCCTTCTCTGCCTTGCCACAGACTAGCCACCAAAACTAAACCCTAATGTCAGCAGTCACAAGTTCTCATGTGTGAACAGGGCTATATATGTTCACACTTCCCCATGATGTAGTTTCTATGAGGGAAACCCCAAAATGCGAGGTGCCCTAGCACAACCAGTTGGTTTATACAGCATCAACGCATACATATGGTGAGCTGCCACATTCACGCAAGAAGCCTCAAAAGCTTACCTGGCTTTCAACTTTTTTGCACCAATGTGTATCTCAGTGATCTGCTCAGAATCACTGTAGGACATGTTGACCACGACAGTCACAGTGTATTCCTCATACACTTAATATCCACTGACTTCCCTGTCTACTGTGACCCGTAGTTGCAGCTAAGTACCAGGGTCTGATGTACGAGTGCAGCCACACTGTCTTTGTGTGCCGGGAACTCAGGCTTCTGATTGTGTGGGTCACACAGTGTATCTGTACTATCTGAACGGTAGATTCAATCAATCTGTGCTCACGGATCGGAAGTGACACAATAAACATTCTCAAAGTACATGTGATTGCAGACTGCCTGGCGTAGACGCCGGCCAAGATCAGACGGGGCAACTCGGCCAGACTTAGCATTTTATTTCGGATTTAGCCAAAGGTGTGGTTACAGTTTGTGTGCACGTGCAAAAATAACTATTTTTATTACTACATAATTAGAGTCTTATTTGTAGCACTTGCAGTTTTATTGTTTACAATATATATATATATATATATTATATATATATACACACACACGCATGCACGCATGCACGCACGCACGCACGCACGCACACACACACACACACACGTACACACTCACAAACACATAATCATCAATTTAATTACAGTGCCACTTTTAAAATGTACATCTTCGGCACTGCACTAAAAGATGCAGCATTTGGTGTCACACTGACTGGTTGATGTACAGTGAAACCTTTGTATTATAGTAGCCACAATAGCAGGGTGATTGTGTTAGCATCACTAATTTCTGATATGTGAATAGTTCTGAACTCTCTTATGGTGACCTTTGCTGCAAGGTGGCTGCATTGGTGAGGTGTGACTGTTCCAGTTTAGGTGCCAGTTTGAAGAATGCAAAGCCTCCAAAACCAAACATGTTCATAAGAACCAATAGTCTGGAACAGTACACAAGAAAGAGCACTATGTATAGTAGTTTCCCATAATTCTTTAGCCTATACAAACAAATGAGACATGCTACAGTAATAACTACCACTATATACCAGGTCAATCACTCCCCTAGGAGTGTTAGGCCAGAGCAGCATGGTTAATAGCACACTTGTGACCAATGTTAGGTTTGCAAAGGACTCATGGTGTCTTTGCACTCCTCAAAACATGACTTCTGGATAATTAGAAGAGCCGAAAACGAGAGAAAACGTGTCAGTTCATTCACAACGAGTCTGTATTCTGCATATTTCAAGACATGCTATAAACAGGCATTATCTACACATACATGAATACATCATCAACCAAACATGTCTAATTTACTTCCAAGACTGCCTGTTCGTCATTTAATTATTAATTGGAATAATTTATATGTTGACGCTATTCTGCCTTTCATAATGTTTTCAGTAAACCCAAAAGTAGTGCTCATACTGACAGTTTAGATATTACTGTTTAATGTAAACAGTACTAAAGATCTGTGCATACTACATTTGAGGAAAGATATAAGCCTGCGTGCTAACGTTGATTAGTTGGATCGTATCCCAGGCCTTTATGTAAGACCATTTTCTGACCAGTCCAAGAAGTCTAGTCTAAATTCAATACAAATGTGAACAGTGTGAGAAAAAACTGTTTTGCTCCTAAAATGGTGACCAGTCTATCCATTTACCTGTCCATTACAGTGTGTGCCTATCCAAAGTGAACTTTACCCATCATTTGGACGGGTTGACGGGTCTCTTAATTAAAATAAATCTATGTCATTCCCACACTCCTGACAACAAAGTGGGGTAGAAACTGGCCGATTCGTCAAATGTCCTGCAAATAACTGCCAGCCAAGAGCAGGCAGAAATGTTTATTGACCTTCAATTATTTCTGATATGCAGCTATTTTAGGGTTTCACTAGTCTACAGTACTAAAATGTCCATAGTTCTTACAATTTCTTGATTGATCACCAAAGAACAATTAAATAAATGCGTAATGTTATAATTTGTGTTGTAATATATGACCTTCAAACTGTTTCAAACAGGAATTTGAACAAACATCATCCGGTGAATAATATTCTACTGCCACTCACAATTATGTTATATATATATATATATATATATATATATATATATATATATATATATATATATATATATATATATATATATATATATATATATATATAATTTACAAAAAAATCTGCAATGTCTATAAAACAGTTTTATTAAAACAAATCATAATTGCTGGACAACAGTCACACAACATGCTCTTGTATTGCCCCAACTGTCCCAGACAACCTCTAGAACACCTTCCCCTGGGAACACGGCTGGGAGAAAACAACAGCCCCTGCCTGGTAAATCCTGGCAACAGCTTCATTTTACACCCAGCTGGCCTAATTGCCACTACTAATGACACCCAACCAGTCACTACACAGCAATAATCTAACCCTTACACTACCCAGACTGCACCTACATAAAGCAGGGAAACACTCACCACTCAAACATATCTGATACAGGGGCACTTCCCACCAGCAAAACAGTTATCTTGATTAGAACAAATTCAGGAATGCCAGTTTTATCAGCAGCTGTGCAGTGAGATTATGCACAGAATTGTGGGTATCCGTTTCTTGAAGAAACTGGCTATAAATCTGTTGTGCTAGATATCGTCTAGATATAACAGCATTAGTTCTACTGAGTTTGCACACACATGCTGAGTAATGCTGTGCTCTACTTGCTGACATATTCACTAGTATATCACCTTTTTATATGTGGTGATCAGTAAATTAATCTGTTCTTTCCAACTCTGTCATCGGTGAGGCTGGCCGTGATTATGATTCTCAGTTTCTGCTTTCCTTTTCTCTTACATAGCCAAATTATTATTTTAGACTGTAGTCATAGACTGTGTTGTACTTACGACAATAAGTTGGATGATGGTGGGAAAGTAGTCTGGCCCAGAAGGCAAGTGAGCTGACAGCTAGAGAGTTCAGTTGAAGTGTGATGACTAAGTGCAGAGGGACATGTGCTAGTTAGTTGGGGATGAAAGGTGGGAGGAGGGGGTGCTGATTGGGAGCAGTGGAGGGAAACTACAGCAGGGACAGAGCACTAAGGGCAGCAGTACAGGGAGGACTATACCCTCCCAAGACACTCATCCCACCAGGGGCCCATTACTTGCTAGTCTTAAACGTAATGAATACCTGTGTATTGTGTAATCCTTAACTAATATCTTATTGTTTATAAAGTAATGAAAAACTATGTAATCCTTAATAAATAATTATTTTAACCTGTTAGTGGCATGTGGTAGATTTTGTAGTGCACATAATTTAGGTTAAAAAATGAGAAGACTTCATTGCTAATAATTATTATAAAATTGGATGCAAATGATGTAAAGTAGCATTGGATGCCAATGGTGTGAATGTACAATTTTAACTGTGTAGGCAGAGCGACATTTGTATATCTGAATGCTTAGTGTTTACCTACCTTCAAAACTGCCACAACACCTGAGTTAATATCTCAATTGCCACCCTTCAAACTGGTGATACCTTTAACATGCAGATTACGTAACAGGTGGCTACATTTACTGGTGCCCTCTGAGACTGTTACTGTATATCTTGGTCATTTGACAACACCACAACAACTGTAGCACTAGCAGTGGATTTATTGCGTGGCAATGTCAGTTATTGTGCAGTTTATGTTAATGAATAAACAGTGTTTGAAGCGGTTGTGTGTGCTGTGTATGCCACCAGAAGAGTGCAGTTAAACCACAACAGGTGAACACAGACACACAGCTAATAGACGGAGGAATCAGTTCCAGACTGTACTGAACTCCAGTACTCATAATATTGGTTCAAAAATGTCCATGGCAAACCTGGGTGACTAATGGGCAGTTTTTCTACTGCAATAGCTAGTTAGCTACTTCCATCACAAACTGCTAGTTACATCTTTATAACAATTAGCACTGCTGGCAACAGAGTTGAATTGACACAAATTACTATAATTATTGTAAGACTATGTTAGTTGTAAACGTAACAGTTGGTGTCTGCATAGATGTTCTTAAAATATAACAACACCCTCTGAATATGACATATATCCTTTTAAAGTGTGTACAATAACATACTCATGTTTAGAACCCTAATCAAATTATGATTTTGGCAAGTCGTATAAACTCACTAAACTGCCACCACCTTATCAACAGATCCAATGATTAACTTAGCAAGGAACAATTGTGAACTTCAAAATTACTCTCCATCAAACATTCATCGACACACACACACAGTTTTGCTTAAGTCAGTTAGTTGTTAGATCTGGAAAAGTAAAAGGTGCTTACCAGACTACAAAGAATGTGGCAACCTTAGTGACAGACGTGTATGTGTGTGTGTGACTTATACAAATGGTACATTACCTGTCTGCTAACGGGAGCGTCAGACAGATCGGAGACTGTGGCGATGCAATTTCCAGCATGATTGGTACTTACCTGCAACAGGGACACACAAGACATCAAGGTCAACGATGGGATACATTCAACTTTTAAGCTTGACAGTAATTAGTCTCCATCCATAGGGAATAAGCTACAACATTGCTATCATACATAGAGCATATTGCCTGTTCTGCACCTCGCGTGCACCCAACTGGGAAGCCTTTCCTGCTGGAAGATGGGGTTTGTGGCACAGGTTTAGAGGAAGAGATCCCCACAATGCCAGTCAACAACAGGCTACACGTGTACTTCTTGTGTTGCAAGTATAATTTCTACTTACACAAACACCAGGGGCCCATCTCACTAACAATTTCAACAGCTCTTAAACCCAACATTGCACCTTAGAATCAATTTTGAACCTTAGCTGTGATTTTGAATTCATTAAAACTGTCAACATCATGATGTGCCAGGGACATTGTCACTGGTGTGTGATGAATAATATAGTGGTCCCGGTAATGTGGCAATGGTTATTTGCTTTTTTTTTAAATGTTAATTTAACATTGAATGTTTATTGATGAATTTTCCCTAAGAGTAAGAGCTCTTTATCTTTGAATTGGTCCCCAGGCGACTATATAAAAGGTGGACCAAATTGCGACCAATATGTGCATGCTCTGGAAGCATCACTGTTTTGACTAATTCACAGGTTTGTAAAATGAATGTTTATATAGTATGTAGGCTTTTGATAATTAAAATAGTTGTAGGATATAGCGAGAAAATAAAAATTTGATGAAAAACTAAAAATGGAAAAAACAAATTATTTATGTTTTTTTCCGTATCATGCTTCAATAATCAGGATAAGCTTAATTTTAAATAATTTGTTAGTACAATATTGTCTGATAACAAGTGTAACCTAATTTATTTGTTATTTCAGAGTCGGCCTGAGAGCCATTCATCGTTTCTACCCTATTTTGGGGTACGGCCACCCCAGCAGGACAAACACCGAGCATAATTTCCCTAGGCCGATGTGAGAGGCTTCAAAATGGCAGTCATCTCACAGCGCCTGGCTAGTGGGTAACTGAGACTACCGGTAGTCTCAAAATTAATGTGTGTTTATCACAAGCAAACATACATGTAATACTACGGAAAACCACAGGCACACACGTTAGAAAGAACCTTTTAAAATTGACCACTTTACCGTAACTCTTTTTGAGTGTTACTGTTCTTCATAAACCTGCTGGATTGCTGGCTAACCTGCCACAAACCAGCAGATTCCTGGCATATCACCAATAGGCATGAATGCTGCACATATCTATAAACTGAACCGGCAAGCATGGCTACCTTGCACCTCTTAGTACCAGCAGCCTTGCTGGTATCCAAAACAGATAATACCTATCTTTACCAAAGGTCAGTTCCCAGAAACTTGAGACAGTACAACTTATGACACCAGGGTTGTTAGTTCTTCAGTTATCCCATGAAAATGGTCACTGTATACATTGGCACTGATCAGAATAAACATTAACGTGCATGATAAAATAATCCTGGCAAGGTTTTTAATGTTACCACTGTTAACTGTACTAAATTACTTGTACATCTAAACTTATAATATGGTAAAATTAGTTGTGTCCATTTTGTGCACTACTGGTATACTATCCTAGGTTACTATTTATGCAAGTATTTGGTGGAATAGTTATTCAATTTTTGTATTCATGAAGAACAAATGTTTACACAAAAATACCATTAATTAAAACAAGTCTCCTGAGTAACATTTCTGACCTAGACACAAACTTGCATTCATAAAGTTTAATGGTTAATTGGTTATTGATCAATATAAACATGCCAGTGTTCTATAAATAAATCATTCACACAGGTAAAATTAGTTTTTATTTATTCAGAATTTATGTAATGGTATATCAACGACATTACTCATGAAATTTGCCCACACCAACACAGCAAACACTGAAGTGATACTTACTCTACGGGACGGCCAGTCAGTGAGATACAGAGAGACGGACAGACAGCTAACTGTGCAGCGTAAACGCAAACACTCCTGCCAATGCTATTGGCTGACTGTGCCTAGAAGCACCATGTCAATGATAGCACAACTGCATTCAGCCTTGTCACCACCGACAACCTTTCTCAACCGCACTAATGTGTGCGCATGTAATATGTGCACTCTATGCCAGGCATGTCTATGGTCGTAGGCAATATGCCTCATTGATCAATGAGCATTTAGTAAATTAATAATGCAAATTAATAAATAGCCAGGTGCATGCCATAGCACGTATAGAGAACACTGAAGACTTGAATCAGCGTAGTAGTCTAGTGTCTTTCATGAGGCGCTATGTAACCACAACAGAGCCGTGCTAACTGTCTCGCCAACAAAGCATTACAGTTGTGTACTGTAATTATCTGCAGTAATCAACCATTACCAACACACTAGGAGTATTGTCAATAGCGTTGCTGTCTCTTCTTAGTCTATCAAGATAACCAAATACTGTCTAGATGTACTGGGAGTGATTTTCTTGAAGTCAAAAGTTTAGTACACACATACAGTACACAGTGCAGTATTAAAACTGATTATGTAATTGTAACACGGATAACCACCTTGTATCTGTAAGTAACTAACCCAATGTAGGTAATTATTGGATAAACCAGGTCTGATGCAATTCCACCTGTGAGCCTACAGGTGTGAAATTATACCCAAAAAAACAGACCAGTCCATTTTTGCATGGATAAAAAATTACTACAAGTTTGTGAATTATATTTCTGGGTGATGATGGGTTAACATTCTTATACTTGGTTTAGTGGGTTTGTGTTAAAGATGGCACCCTGCTGACAGACCACTTGTAATGTTTAACTTTGATAATCTTATAGTTACACATGTACTAAATAATTATTTTGTCAGCTCATTTTAGATGGGGTCGTAGCCTTTACTAGGTGAATTTATGCTTTGCTAGGTGAATTTATGTTTTATTAGGTGAATTTATGCTTTATTAGGTGAATTTATGCTTTATTAGGTGAATTTATGCTTTATTAGGTGAATTTATGCTTTACTAGGTGAATCTGTGTAGCCACAAGGCTGGGGTAAATTATAATTAAAATAAGACAGCCTCACAGAACTCAGTTACAATTAACTGAGCTCAGAACATCAATCGATCTTTTACTTCCCCTGGCATAGACACCAGATAGAAGGGACCACAGGCAAATGTGGAGTGAACGAAATTGTCTAAGTTTCAAAACAGTTGTAGGTGGGATCGAACCACCGTCCCCTCGGTTGACAGTCCAGCACTCTACCACACGACCACCGCTCCCCCACTCAAACTGTAATCTGGATACATAAAAAGCTTAATTTATCTGGAAAAAATACATTACCAAATCGACACCAATACAACTGTATTTGTTCTCAATTACCCGGCAGTTAACAATCCATGCAACAATACATTTCACATTTGAAATGACTCATTCGAAATGGTACCCTGCATGCATAGATAAATCTGTTTAGACAAATTTATTATATGTTTGACCATTCAGTGGAACTGATCAATTATGAAATGGCATCAAAGACAATGCAAGGTTTACCAGGAGCATACTGAACTGACCAGTGGTCAAGTGGGCAGAGAACAAAGGTACAATTGTTCAATTCCATGCGACAATAAAAGGGCGTATTGGTACATTCTTCTATCTGGTTTCGGACCAAAACAAAGAAAATATCCTTGGGATTAAATCACAATATAACACAGCCTTTTAGCAACTTTTCACTGTCTTTAGAAAGAAGCTGTGCAAATTGGACCTTGCAGAGCTACAAAATACAATCATGGATTCTAACATGTGTGGTTATCCAGTAGCTTTGTCCTTGGCAGCTGACATGAAAACTAAGATTTATTAATTATTAAATTATGCATACATGTTAATCAATTTAGTAAAGTAAAATGTAGGTTAACTGTGAAATATAGGTAAAAAAGGTAATAAAATAATGTGTGGGCTGCATAACTTTCCATTTCATACAATCAAATGTAAACTCAATATCTTCAATGTGGACAATATATATTAAAGCTATCCTGTTTTTCCATTAATTAAATGTTCTTCTTGTATTGCAAGATGGCTCCTTCAGCACTCAGTTCTTTCAACACAATTGGATTTACAAGAGTGGAACCATATTTGTAACAACACAAATAACTATGATTAGTTAGTGGTTGGTACAAAATACTAACTCATCCTGGCTCTTGATTTGACCAAAAAAAGAATGCATGAAAAGAGTTGCTCTTGTGTGTACTTCAACTGTGTATATTTGAAGAATGCCAGTTGCATGTTGTATTTATATGAAAGTATGAATACATTTTTATTAATACTTTTCTTGGTGGAAATGAAAACATATAACATGATGAAACATACTGTGAATTCAAACAATAAAGGCTTTTATAACTTTATTCCCTTTGGTTTTAACAACATAGCGAAATGGGACAGAATCAGTTACCCAAGTGTAGTAGCTATTTTTAAGGCAGTTCTGCATAGTTTATATAATAGAGATAACATGTGCAAACGTACATGTGCAGCATCAAGTCATTAGGAATGTTCAAAGCGCTTTACACTTTAACAGAATAAGCATTTATGTCAATACTAGTATATGGTTAGACAGGCAATGGTTATAGCCCACATTATAAATAATGAAAATTCTTTTTTCAGGCCCATCTTGATCAATAGTTAGCCAGACTATATAAATATGGTCCCTCGTTGTTTGTAAGCATATTCAAAGTTAAAATTACTGTACTATGCAAACAATTTGAAAATAACTACTTCTCTGCAGAGTAGTTACCACCTTTTAGATGTTTTTATTGACTGGAAACCTATAACATTTACAATGGAAGTTTCTACTGGGGCAACTATGCCCTTATGTCAATGAATATTTAATAATGCTATTTATCCTGTTTTTATCATTTGTACAATTTTGAACAGTGTTTCCCCTGCTATATGATGAGTGAGCTGGGCCACCTCGCTATTTTTCTAAGCCACCTCGCTCCAAATATTCCAGAATTGCCACCGCATAGCTATCTCTTGCTATAAACACGTTTAGTTATAAAAATTATGCATTTATTTCCCATGGAGTAGGTTGAAACACCCTTTGAACGTAGTTTTTAAACAGTTCTAGGTGGCCATGTCCCCAGACCCACATCACGCATTTGGTGGTCGCTCAGCCCACCCTACCACCTTGCCCATCATTTTACTCAAGGAAAACACTGCAATTCTAATTTTTTTATTTATTCACTATATTTTTACAGCATTTCCAATTTATTAGGTAAACTAGTAAATTGTTTAGTATATCTACATTATGTTCTATGAACAGTTGCATTAGCAATCACGACTCTTGGAAAGATAAAATGTATATTTGATAAGAGTATCATAAATAAATAATGTTTAGTATTATTATTACTATTACTGGATCGTGAATGAAATTGGAAAAATATGGCAACAGATGGTGAGATGAGACTTACATGCCGTGCCCTATTACAAGTTTCGCAACCTGGCCTGGGCCTCTACTCAGTCTACTGTAGAATCCTGCTCACTTTGAAAGCTGCTATTGAAGGCTTGCATAAATGGATTTCTAGACTAAACGGTAATTCAAAACATGGTCTCTGATATGACTAGCATACCTGCTGTAATCAAGAGTTTTCAACAATAAAAGTCTGCTAAGATGCGCTGATTATAAACCATAAATATGTGTAAGCTGATCCTGAACTATTAAATTAACAAAATGGAGTATCAAATGTTGGCAAAGATAGTTGTAACAGCAGGACAAAATTTAGGTGGGTCCGAATTATACACAAGTGCCACACTGCCCACATGCACAGTGTACGTCTACGTGATTAATCAGCAGAATACCTGATCAGTCTGGATTTTGATATACTCCAGACTACAGTACATACTAATACACTTCATTAAGTTCTTGCCTAGAGTAGAGGTCGGGTATTTGTCTACGTCTCGTAGACTACGAGTCGACTGGGTCTGGCCCTGGGAGTACGAGACCATTTTTACACGGCCATTTTTACACTGCTCTGTTGCTATTAAAATTAAGTTGGGACGGCACATTCACAATTTCCCACTTTCATTATATTTTGCCAAGAAACTAGATCGAGCCAAGTTACTTATGATAAGCCTTAGTGGTGTGCACATGCATTTTATAGTGATAAGTAGACCGGTCAAATACGGTGAGGAAGCCTTTCTGACTGTCAATACACATACCGAGTGACTGACAGCGGAATTTCGACCAGAGGCCTATGAATATTTATATGTACACGACAATTAACCGTGCAAATACCACAGCTTTACAGATGAGGATGTATATCAACCATCCTACTACTCCCTGGTATAATATTACAAAGGAAGTAATGAAGGCATGCACAATATTTACCTATATTTCGGGCAACGACAAACACACAGGACGGCACAAACACAAGACAAGATGGCTGCACGAAATTATCCCACAATTCCACGCCCACTAAATGTTGTACCGTTAAAGCAATCTGAACTTAAGAATACTATAAACTGTTATAACATGGAACATAATAACAAAATAATGTATGCTATACGGGTAATAGTTCGATGTTAAATTGTGTTATTTACGAGCTAGTGTGGTTTAATGGGATTTTTGCACAATTTACAAGGTCAAGGTCACTAATTTCATATGATAAAGACCTTTAGAAAAAGGAAGGCGCAAGCGTTTTCGCTCGTGGATAGGAGAAAATCCAGAGTATTAGAAAATATTTTATAATACTCAGTTAGTAGGATCAAAGTGTGCTAATCATGGCTTGATATTACATTTGCGTATATATAATAATGTAATGATAGCATACCGCTACAAATGGATGTGCGCATGTACAGTATAACGTATAATTTGTGGCTTGAAATAGGATTATCCCCAACAACAAAGACAGGAAATGCACTACTTTTAGTGTAGTTTGATTTTTTGACAGTCTGGATAAATGAAAGGTATAGAAGTATTTGGAGCATGTTTCAATCAAGGCAACAATTAAAAAAACCATCTTGTCTATCAGCGTGGAAGTGTTGATCGAATGAGAGGCAACAACATTTTAACATCACTGCAAAAATTGCAATGTAACCAATGTATAAATATATATATAATATACATGTGTGTGTGCGTGAGACAGTGATAATGTACAAACGATTGTCACCATGTGTCAGTGATTTCCTTTAATTGACAAGACAATTGTGCAAGGTTAACTGAATTGAGTAATTTAATTGTAATTTAATTGTTTAAGTAAATTGCCCCATGCCTGACATGTATTATGTATATTTGACTTTTTGAAAATTTAGAATATGCATGGTCAACATATTGGGCCCATATGTTGGCACTTGGTTGGTTTAGGGTGTTCGACCAACATTGGCTCAATGTTGGTCTATAATATTATAAATGGATATATAAATGATTATTCCTCAACAATACTCTACATTTTGAATCAGTGATAGTGTATGAGAATAACTGTCGTTATTTGTCTGTGTATCTAAATAATCATTTTGGTAAGAGACAGTATATTACTTGTCTGAATAATCTAACTGAGATGTTTCATAGTTAATTGTAGTTGAATTAAGTAACTATAATCAATTGTCCCACACTTGATGTGATATTCTTTAAAAGAAATATTTAGAATTTGGTTCAATGTTGGCTCAATGTTGATTTAGGATGGATGACCAACAGTGGCCCAATGTTGTTCTACATTGTTATACACAAACATAAATATTATGTATAATAAACTCCTAAAAAAATCTATAATACTTGTGACAGTGAGTGTACAAATAATTGAATAGTTGCCATTATGTGCAGCGTATGTATACTATTATTCTTTAAAAGAGAGTTTAATTCCGTTGAGAAATATCAATTGTGATAATTATTTTAATACAATTAATGTAAACAGTTAATCTGTTTACATTAATTGTTGCATGCTTGATATATATATATACTTGACTTTTTTAACTATAATTTGAGCCGTTTGGCCAATATTAAATTGTCCCAACATTGGCACTACGTTGGTTTAGGGGCGGTTGGTCTACAATATTGTACGTACACACGCACACGCACACAGACACACACACAAATACATATATATATATATATGTGTATATATGTCATTTTGTGTATATGTATATATATATATATATGTATGTATGTATGTATGTATATATGTATATATGTATATATGTATATATGTATATATGTATATATGTATATATGTATATAATATTATGTATATATGTATATATATATATATATGTATGTATGTATGTATATATGTATGTATGCATGCATATATATGCATGCATGTATGTGTATATATATACATATATATATATACATATAAAACATTATATATACATATATATATATATATATATACATATATATAATATATATGTTCTTATTATGTGTACGGTGTATACAATTTTCGTGCACGTGTGCCATTGAACTAATTAAACTGACAGTAGTATACTTTACTCGGTTCACTTGAAAACTGTGTTGATTGTACGTTGTCGTTAGCCCAAGGTTGACTCAACGGTGCTCACCCAATCAACGCCTATGAGTATGTTATGCAAACGGCACCCACCATAGGCATAGCTGGGTCAGCGTGGTCTTGAACTCTATCTGCCAATCTGGGCAGTCAGTCAGATAACCCAGTCAGTCAGCACAATGAATAGTTGCCACAAACTGCCCTCATGACCGTGTTAAATTATAATCTATATAGCACATCGGACAACGTAAAAGCAAATAAATTGGCAACACATGAGTATGAGTATGCCTACTGTTACAGTAGGGCCTAGACTAGTACAGCAAGGAGGATGCGGTAAGCGAAAGGATGACGATAACATTTTGTTCGCGTCTGAGCGCTATCTTCCGAGCGCTGAAAGTGACGCACCATAAGTATAACGACGTTGTTGTCGACTATTTCTACTGTAGTAGGCGCGAACTATCCTTGTTCAGCTTTCATCGTCCATGTCAAAATACGTTTCTGGCTCATTTTAATGACGAAAGCCACCATTGTCACAGGCATGACCGCCGCGTTCTGCGACTACAACCGACGTCAGTGACAGTAAGTTCGGCGGCATCACTGACGTCGACGAGCAACGCCGGTTCGAAGAGGAGCGCAAACAAGATGTCAAATTATCTGTCGTTTTGCGATTACGATGTCTATGGATTTGACGTTGACCACACCCTAGCAAAATACAAAATACCGAATTTATTCGATGTACGTATGTCACTGTGCATGAAACTAGACGTTGCTGTAGTGTAGGCGTATCTTGTTTAGGAGTTGGGGTAACGGAGGCGTGACCCATAGGCATAGCAATAGGTCACGCCGATCCTATGGCTATATGAAGCCGATGGGCGATAAATGGGAAAAACACGATAACATCACGGTGAACTTTGTATTAAAGGTGATTATATCATTGTTTTTAACAGTAATTGACCTTGCATATTTTCATACGTTAAAATTGTTCTTCTAGTAGTATCTAGACGGCATGAACTTTATCCACCAAACTTTAATTAATTATAATAAATGACTGTTTTATTTTAACATTTAGCTACATGGCCGACTTCGATTCAGCTATGTGTCTACACGAGTAACTCGCATACAGTGTTGCCAGGCCAAAATAAAATTTCCCGCCCAATCGCCCTTGAAAACTAGCCCAAAACTAGCCCAATTTTCCCCCAAAATAATTAAAAAATTATACATTTTAAAAGTTGCCAGTGACACACCCCTACCGATAAAGAGGGAAACGCATTTCAAGTACGTCACGCACAAAGTATTTACCCAATGATGAGTGGATGTTTCCATCATTCCTTGCAGTTACTTGAGAACTGGTTTATGGTCGCGGCGCTTAATTGCGTTAGGTAATGGTGTATACTATCATCAAGACAATGAGCTACATGGCAACGAAAAATTATGGTACCCGCAGATAAAACATTGCGGCCAAGGATTAACTAACAACTAACTGAGGCGTTGGCCTATTTACAGGACTATAGATGCAGACAGTTTGTGAAACAAAAAACAATTACTTAAAATTGTTATTGAGAAAGGTGCTCTGACATGCTGTCAATCAGTGTCACTTTTTGCAGTTATAGACATCAATGCGAGATATGTCGTCTATGCTTTATTACCAATTTAATTATCGACTTATTCGAGGGCGCGTTCAGAATTGGCTTACGGTCGTGGCACATAATTACGTTAGTTAATGATGTCTACTATCATCAAGATATTATTAGCTATATGGCCATGATAAATGGTAGTACCAGCAGATAAAGCATATTGCATTTTCCCCATGTTCCATCTTCACAACTCTTCCCCGGGCCCGGGCTTCATGCATCCCTGGTCTAATAATGGTCGCTGAGCTAGTTACTACACGTAGCGCTACGAAGAGAAGAGCTGGTATTGACGTAATCAGCAGCAGCGACCCATAGCGCTGATTATTACCCTTATTTGTGGACAACTGGGTGGCCCAGGCATGAGTGGGCCATGGGTGTGTGTCTGTATTCAAAAACATTAGGAGGCTTTGAATTGGTAGTTCACAGTATTTATTATGAGATGTAGAATAAGACGGCTCTTAATGTAACACATGACGTAAAACCACCACTTTTGAAACTAGCCCAAAAATAGCGGCATGTGCATAAAAAGAAGCCCAAAAAACCGCAACCCGCAACTGCTATTTTCCCCCCCGCGGAATAGGTCTAAAACTAGCCCAATTGTGCGGGAAAACCGTGGACTTGGCAACACTGCTCGCATAGCCAATAGGGAAAGTAGGCCCCTACTGCACAAGAAATTAATTAAACATTACATGACAAAATCATTTAAATATGGATTAAAGTCACCACGTTCTATGAATTATAATTTAAGACCAAGAAGATGAATGACGCAATTTACACACTAAACAACTGATTACTTAAATTTATTTATTTTACATAAAAGGATTTATGTCCGTAATCACGATCATCGCTGTTCAGTTGGATTACGCGCGTAGAACTGCGCGCGCAGTGTAAATTATCATAAATCGGATACCACGTTGGGGTTACGCGAGTAACTCGAGTAGCTCAGTCGAGGTCGGCCTTGTATGATCAAACCGCAATTTAAAAAGAAAGTAATTAACAATATTATTAATATGAATATACATAAATGAGATCATAATTTAACACATGAAATGTACACACACATGCACCACTGTAAATAAATATAAATGCAGTACGTATAATACGTAATATATATATAATTATCATGTGTGTGTGTGGGTATGCATGTATGCGTGTGTGTCGCTACTATCATACAGTGTTATTCTCAGGCATAATTAAAATAAAACAAAACAGCACAGTTTGCTGGCGTGTGTGCTTGAACTGAATACAATTCAGCTAGGCTCCAAGTGCCCTTACAATGTACCCAATAGAGTAACTATTATATTAAAGCTCTCTAAAATAGCCAGGTTGCCAAAATCATTTGGGCAACTTGGACAATTGGAATCTGTTCTTTCGCATTGTTTTATATGACAAAAAGTGCAAAGTTGTGTAAATAAGTAGAGTTTATCATCCAAAATCAGTTTTGTCAACATGACAGAATTTCATGAAAAATAATAATAATAATTTGTGTGTGTGCAAATATGCATCGTTGTATGCCTCTGTGTGTCTCTATAATTTCTGTTTCCTGCCAAACAAAAGGGATGGTATATTTTGACTAACGAGGATAAACGGGTGATTACTTTGAAATGTTGTGTAAACCTAAGCATGTTAATTTTATTATGTATTTGTTTTTTAGCTCATATCGTCTTCACTTGCTCAGTATCTGATTGAGAATAAAGGTTATCCTGAAGAACTTAACCTTCCCTTTGACGTGGACAAAGATTTTTGGTAGGTTGCATAATGTTGTCATACATACTGTTCCTATGAGTCTCATGAGTACTTATTACAGATGCTATTGTGTTTCGTTTGCCTGTGCAGAACAAACTCCCTAGGAATATGCGTGATAACGGCAATCTAGTACAATTTAAGAAACAATTAAAAATATTTTTATTTTCCACATAACTAGTTTTACACAACAAACATTATATTTTAGCTTAACTATATTTATTTATTTACTTACCTATTTACATGTATGTACACACCCGTGAACATTATATTTTAGCTTAACTATATTTATTTACCTATTTACATGTATGTACACACCCGTGAACATTATATTTTAGCTTCACTATATTTATTTATTTATTTACCTATTTACATGTATGTACACACCCGTGAACATTATATTTTAGCTTAACTATATTTATTTATTTATTTACCTATTTACATGTATGTACACACCCGTGAACATTATATTTTAGCTTAACTATATTTATTTATTTATTTACCTATTTACATGTATGTACACACCCGTGAACATTATATTTTAGCTTAACTATATTTATTTATTTATTTACCTATTTACATGTATGTACACAGCCGTGAACGGGACATACGTCCTGGATTTGATGGTGTCAAAATAAAGTTTATTATTTATTATTATTATATAAAATAATAAAATATATAAATATATTTAGAATTATATCTTCAAAATTAAGAAAGTTATAAGCATTCAAAAACAAAGAAGTGGATTTGATTAACGACATGGCCCAACTTTTAACTTAGTGGCTTTGTCAATACTGAATCACTGATCGGCCGCCACCAGGATTTGGACTCTGATCAACAGTCTGGCACTCATAACTAACTGGGCACAGCACTTCACTGTAGAATATAAAATCACATGCAATATATAAAGAATGTTTAGTAATTCAGACAGGTGTGAACACATTGCAACTTTTAAATGTGAATCTTTTTTAGGAATATTCCTATAGATTACAGCGTTTTTAATTAAATAAATGATATAATCATTTTGTTTTGCGTCATGTGAATTTGTGTTGTGCATTTATTTTAACAGCACGAGAGGGATAATCCTTGATACACTAACGGGAAACTTCCTCAAACTGACAGAAGATGGAGTAATTATCAGGTAAACACATCTGCATATACATGTACAGCAATGTACTTATAGGTATACTCCTCTTGAAAAATTTCTGTATAGTAAATATATTGTTCATGGCTCCAAGAATGGTTTATTTTAGTACGATTTACTTACTTTGGAGCATTTTTGTCGATGCGAGTACGACGTTTGGATTTCTGTATGTAACACTACAGTTCTGTTTCTGAAATGAGTGCTAGAAACTACCATCATAAGACAGTGTTATGCACATCAGAAATCCAGTTACAAATCTTTTCTGTATTTTGAGTAAATGACAGTGGGATATTTTTAGAAGAATTGGCTACTCAGATTTTATTTTGACTTATTTATGTGATTCTTTATGATGATTTGCTGAACATATTGTGCTGACGTGTTTGTCCAGGGCTAGTGATGGGACAGTGATGCTGACAGATGTGATGCTGAACATATTGTGCTGACGTGTTTGTCCAATGCTAGTGATGGGACAATGGTGCTGACATATGTGATGCTGAACATATTGTGCTGACGTGTTTGTCCAAGGCTAGTGATGGGACAATGGTGCTGACATATGTGATGCTGACCATATTGTGCTGACGTGTTTGTCCAATGCTAGTGATGGGACAATGGTGCTGACATATGTGATGCTGAACATATTGTGCTGACGTGTTTGTCCAGTGCTAGTGATGGGACAATGATGCTGACATAATATTATGTGATGCTGAACATATTGTGCTGACGTGTTTGTCCAGTGCTAGTGATGGGACAGTGATGCTGACATAATATTATGTGATGCTGAACATATTGTGCTGACGTGTTTGTCCAGTGCTAGTGATGGGACAATGATGCTGACATAATATTATGTGATGCTGAACATATTGTGCTGACGTGTTTGTCCAGTGCTAGTGATGGGACAGTGATGCTGACATATGTGATGCTGACCATATTGTGCTGACGTGTTTGTCCAGGGCTAGTCATGGGACAGTGATGCTGACAGAGGACCAGCTGATAGAAGAATATGGAGAGGATAGACTGTGGCCACATTATGAAGACATCATCGACAGAGTTGACAACATTGGCAGAGGTGGTACAGGAAACACCAGCAGTGTTTTCTTTAAATCCACTAAATTGTTCAATCAATTAATACAAGTAGGGATATAGTTGTCCTTGTAGTGTACATGCACACGTGTTTATTGTCATTTTGCTTATACTGGTGGTGGAGAGAGGGAACTTTATCACTTCAATTGTTTGCCGTCTGTTTCAAACTGCACACAGCACTAATGTAAGTCATTTAAGGGTACAATGCTCACACTATGGGGCTTCTCATAGTTGGCCTTCTTTGCAAGCTCTAGATGGATCTATTACATATTTCAGTCAAGAATATCAGCAAGTGTCATCTTTTTCCTTCTGTGTGCATTGCAGACCGGTACCGAGTGTTTGAGAACTTTTTTGATATGCCCATCATGGTGGTCGCTGCAAGACTGGTCGACATACAGGACAAGGAGGTAATGTACTCGTTGTAAGTAGTTACACAGGGTTCTGTCTGAGTGTAGAAACCATTCAAACCTCCTGCACAATGGGTTGCTGCAGTTGACTACGTCAGTACCAGCTCTACTCTACCCCGGCACATCCCTTTCAACGATTTCTTGTAACGTCAACCAATGAAATCACTCACAAGGAGTGTGGTTGGCCTCCAGTCATGTGATATAATTTTGGGTGATTTCAGCCACACGCTGCTTGTGTTACATGGAATGTCTAGGGCGTGAATGGGTCATTATGTATGGGATTCCCACCAGTCGTGTAGTCATCTTCAAATTGCGGTGAGTATTTTTGCAGTTCCAACGGCTGACGCAGTAGCAATTGGCGAAGTCAGTTGCTATAATTTTATGGGTCACTCCCGCGGTTTTCAGAGATGGTCAGCCAGGGGTCCTGTAGCACTGTGCCACGACCCCTAGCCTGTGAAGATGATTGCAAACTAACAACTGGATTACATAGCAATTTGTGAGCAGGTGTTCAGCCAGAAATAGTCTTGATTTGTCCAATCTTCCTTTTAGAATGTGATCAGCTTGTCTTGAGGACACTCAAGACAGTCACAGCCATTATTGACCATTTATTTTTTTCAGTGACAAAAAAAGTAATTTGAGCCATTTGTTTCATTAATTAATTTAAAGTTAGCTGTCTAATTAATACTAATATATTTAATTGATTTCACTACCAGTTTTGCTGATGGTAGTCGTAGATGTGGCCCATAAACCAGGAACTCTCAGTTAATCCAGTGGTCAGCCGATTCCCTCTGAAATCTAAACTCAACCGTCTTATCAATTTTAATTACCCGTCTCTTCCTGTAAGTTGCCAGTCTATAAGATGGACAGTCAGATCCTCAGACCCCTTTTGATGAGGGACTTTCCCGAGATGCAGATTGTATTAACACATTTTTTATAATCTGCTTTATTTGAAAGAACTCATTATTGCTTCACCTATGTCTATTACAGGCTAGTGAGAGGTCAGCCAGCTATGACTTCTGGAAGGACGTCCAGGATGCTGCCAATGACTGCTACGCACAGCACCAGTTCGCAGGCAAGGAACTATCCTGAGTCACTTTATCCAGTAAATAACATTGGTGCCAGAGCCCCAAAGTTGTGAGGCATAAAAATATACTATTGTGGTATGATATATATAACTCATATGTACATAGTATTATATATGTATATATGTATAAATATATATATATATATATATATATATATATATATATATGTATATTATATATATAATGGGCTAGAACAAACACTGGACTACTGGTACAAAAAATCAGACAATAGACATGAATATTCAAATGCATATTTTTGATTCAAAATGTTTATATTCTGATGCAGGAGGTATGTATGCATAACTTGAATTGATGCCAGGATAATATTCCTTATGGTCAGTAGTTAATATAACGATAGTTAACATAAAGATAGTATGGACACAGACTAAAGTCAATATGGCCACAACATCCTAATTAAATATAACTTGAGACTCGCCAAGATTCACCATTAGATAGGCAGGAGATGTGTTCTGTTCCATTCTCTTAGATAATGATACTAGATTTACCACCAATGCAATATATCCCAGAATGTCTTAATTTACTATCTAGATAAAATTCCATCAATATTCTTTAATTTAACCATACAAAATCTGAATAGGTTATATGCTGTATCATGTATAATGCTTTTGTAATACAACATATTTGGATAGCATGTCAAGGAAATTAGTGTGTGATCTCTATATTTCTGCTGCATTCGCTGATCTTTATAGACTGAAGTTATGGGTTTGCCATATGACCCAGTGGTATGTAACTGAAACATACTGATCACAAAAACAAGTTACGTAAGGTATAGAAGGCTATATAAACAGTATTGAACGGAGTAAGAGGTATGTAAGAGGTATAGAAGGCTATATAAACAGTATTGAACGGAGTAAGAGGTATGTAAGAGATATAGAAGGCTATATAAACAGTATTGAATGGAGTAAGAGGTATGTAAGAGGTATAGAAGGCTATATAAACAGTATTGAACGGAGTAAGAGGTATGTAAGAGGTATAGAAGGCTATATAAACGGTATTGAACGGAGTAAGAGGTATGTAAGAGGTATAGAAGGCTATATAAACAGTATTGAACGGAGTAAGAGGTATGTAAGAGGTATAGAAGGCTATATAAACAGTATTGAACGGAGTAAGAGGTATGTAAGAGGTATAGAAGGCTATATAAACAGTATTGAATGGAGTAAGAGGTATGTAAGAGGTATAGAAGGCTATATAAACAGTATTGAATGGAGTAAGAGGTATGTAAGAGATATAGAAGGCTATATAAACAGTATTGAACGGAGTAAGAGGTATGTAAGAGGTATAGAAGGCTATATAAACAGTATTGAACGGAGTAAGAGGTATGTAAGAGGTATAGAAGGCTATATAAACAGTATTGAATGGAGTAAGAGGTATGTAAGAGGTATAGAAGGCTATATAAACAGTATTGAACGGAGTAAGAGGTATGTAAGAGATATAGAAGGCTATATAAACAGTATTGAACGGAGTAAGAGGTATGTAAGAGGTATAGAAGGCTATATAAACAGTATTGAACGGAGTAAGAGGTATGTAAGAGGTATAGAAGGCTATATAAACAGTATTGAACGGAGTAAGAGGTATGTAAGAGGTATAGAAGGCTATATAAACAGTATTGAACGGAGTAAGAGGTATGTAAGAGGTATAGAAGGCTATATAAACGGTATTGAACGGAGTAAGAGGTATGTAAGAGGTATAGAAGGCTATATAAACAGTATTGAACGGAGTAAGAGGTATGTAAGAGGTATAGAAGGCTATATAAACAGTATTGAACGGAGTAAGAGGTATGTAAGAGATATAGAAGGCTATATAAACAGTATTGAATGGAGTAAGAGGTATGTAAGAGGTATAGAAGGCTATATAAACGGTATTGAACGGAGTAAGAGGTATGTAAGAGGTATAGAAGGCTATATAAACGGTATTGAACGGAGTCATGCTCTGGAGACCAGTGTCTAAATAAAGTTTATTATTTTAGGTTATTATTATTAGGTAAGCATGTTCATTATGAACAAATGAGAAACCAGATATTCTTTGCATTCTTCAAGTCTTCAAGTATTTACTGCTAAAAAGTGATGTTTCACTAACCTGCAGTTGTAGCATGCCTGTGTGCTAAAGTAATAAGTTAATAAAATAAATATGACAAATAGATAAATACAATTAACTGTACATTAAGTGTACATTAAAACGATGAATAAGTTAATAAAATAAATATAATAAATAGATAAATAAATTATTTGTACATTGAATTTCACGGTCATGCAATGTAAAGGATCCGACACTGTGAGCTAAAATAATAAGTTAATAAAATATTAGAATAAATAGATCAATAACATTATTAGTACATTAAATAAATAAAGACATCTTGTATGTTTGTAGATGAGAAGGGAGGATTCTTCCCCGCATGGAAGAAGGACATTGGTCGTTATTTATATCCAATCAGTGAAGACGTGCGCCGGTGGCTGCGCACGCTGAGACGGGATAACAAGAAGGTGTTTCTCATGACGTCCTCACGAGTCGACTTCGCTGAGGCTACTATGAGCTTCATTCTCGGGTTAGTTAGTTGGTTATTTAGTCAGATCCTTCTAAAAGGCATGCTGAAGCATCTAAGGACTCCATTCTCGGGTTACTTGGTTAATTAGTTAGACACTTCCAAAAGACACACATTTGGGTTTAAATGTTTCCTCAGATCACAAGTCAGAGAATGCATATTTCAGCCTCCTGCTTTTTACCCTGTGTAAGATTGTGACTTTACTTTTAAGATGGACATCTGTTCTTGCCGGGGACATAAGTGATTACATGAGTCATAATCACCCGGGTAGACTGCCTTGCCATATTCACAACAAATAATATTGTTGCCTCCTAAAGATGGTTGTTTGTGTTTTGGCAATTACGTATAGGTCCTAATGTTTGGGAACTCACAGCACTGTGATCAGAAGAGGCTTGTCTCATCTAATAGCCAGAATCAAATATTGTTGTGGAACACAATCTCGCAGTCGCTCGGGCATCAAACTCAGGGTTGCCACTGGTCAGGGAAAAGTCAGGGAAATTCAAGGTCAGGGAAAAGTCAGGGAATTTTGTGCTGGGTCAGGGAAATTTGAGATTTTGAGAAAAGTCAGGGAAATACAGGAAAATCCCTTGAAAGTTGGGGAAATTTGACTTTCTCATGTCATACGCGTAACGCCGTGATGCTGCGAACTCGAATTCATTACGCGTAGCGATCCCGTGAAACACATAAACATATGCTGTTACAAATGTGGTATAGGAATTGAGCTAGGCAATCTGAGTGGGCATCGAACACTGATTACATTTTGTAAGTTAATTGCTAATTATATGTACATCACGCATAATTTTTCTTGATTATTCAGCCAGCATGGTCAGGGAAAATGAAACATTGAGTCAGGGAAAAGTCAGGGAATTTTGAAAGCTTCCATGAGTGGCAACCTTGAAACTCACAAATGAGAGAACTTGGATTCAAATCCTGTTCTGCTGCGTTGACCTTTGGGCAAGTTCATTTATTCTATATTGCTCCAGATCACAGAGTCTATATTAATGAGCACCTGGCTGTAAATATTGGGGATTATTTGTGTACAAATCATCTTCATGCATCAATAAATTATTGCTAGTTGGAAGATTCACAGAGAAGTCAAGATGGTGTTAGATTGAACAGATCAGCCAGGGAATCACTTGTTAAAAAGTAAACGTAAGTTCTTATATATACTACTCACATTTTCCTAGGATCACTATTTAGGGCAGTATTATATTTTACGGCATGTGTGTCACACAGAAACTAAAAACAGCATGTATTCAAGGACATGTTATTTCCTGAATTTCATTGCTATATACCAAATGTGAACAATAGGTAACATGCGTTCTGTCATCAAAGAAACAGACCCCAAAAATAGAGATTTTCCCCAGACCCCCAAAATGGAGGTTTCAGAATGTTACTCCAGGTCATGAAAATGTCACAATCAGTTCAATTCAAACCCTCAGTTCAAACCCTCGTGATGCAATCACAACCTGGCAATGGCGTCTCATGCTTTCAATGAGTCTCTGGATGGCTGCCATTTCAAGATTGTTCCATTACAAACATTGTGTGATCCTTAGCAAATTTTGAGTAGTATAGTTCGTTTTGAGATACTGCTCAAAATGCTTTATCCTTGACTTCCCTGGCAGACCTGTTCTATCAAACACCATCACAACTTCTCTGGGAAGTTTCCAGCCACGCTGCAATTAATGGGCATAGGCTGCTCGTACAAATATCCACCACTGTCTACAGCCAGGTACTCATTCATACCGCTGAGTGAACTGGAGCAATGTAGAGTGAAAATCTTGCTCAAGGTTTCACACTTGAGCGGTCCTAGGGACTGGATACTGCACTATGTAAAAACTTACCTTTACTTTTATTAATTTACTGATCTCTGGTATTTATCAGCAAGTGTGTTGAATAAGTGTGGTGATATTTTGGGATTAGTAAATTGGCCAACTTCAAAGATACATCTTGGTTGTGATGTCCAACTGTGCAAAAAGGGAAGATTTTAGCTGCTATATTCAAATAATGAACACTGATTCGTGCTTATCAAATGCAGCTTGGCAGGCAGTGTATTTTTTACATATTATGCTAGTAATATTAAAAACATTATTTAAAAATTCAATTTTAATAAAATGGTTTTATCTCAATATTTTGTTTCAACATCATGACTGATGTCTTGCTTGTGACAAGTTATGGTGTGTCGGTGCTTGTCGGACTTGGATATATATCCATAGGTGTGTTGTAATTGCAGAAAAGACTGGCAGTCCTACTTTGACCTGACTATTACAAATGCAAGGAAGCCAGGATTCTTCCAGAAGAACAGAGCGTTCTATGCACTAGGTGTGTAACTATCGTATTTCTTTTCACCGTTTTACTCGTATTCTTCAAATGACAACTAGTTTGAATAAATGTGGAAGTTGTATGAGTAAAAGGATTATAAATGAAAACAGTTATATTTCGTAGTTTCAGTAGTTGCATATTCATTTCGTCGTTTTGCTTAATTTTCTAATAAATAACCTGGGATCTTGGTACCATTTGCCCTGCCTACCCATCACGTGGGGACTGACTGTCTCAGGATCCTTGGCAGCTGGCAGATCATCTTGCGAAATCCTGAAATTCAGCTGAGCCAATAATTTTGCTTGCTCCCTGGTGTTCATGGTGTTTTCATTTCAGAAAACATTTGCTCATGTCACAAGTTGTATCTGCGAAGTAGAGGTCAGATCATTCCTTGTAAGACTACATATAGTAAGAAATGTCCACCAAGTTTCCGCCACACCATCTTAGAATTGGCTGATTTTTATAGGTCAAAATATACACAAAAACTAGCTTATTGTGAAAGTGTGAACTTCATTTGACAGTTTCTCACATTGTGACCCCGGAATGATCAAACAGGTAATTATGTTGAGGTTCACGGAAGTAAACAGTCTTGTGGTGGAATTGAGGTGCATGTGGGATTCTCACTGGTGATACAGTTGCAACCGGTGAAGTCATTTACTAGTTTGATTCAGCTAACTTCCATGCAATGCTTAACAGATACGCCAGGCGTAGTGTGTACACTCACTTCCCTGGCTTGTCAGTTTGCCTCGTAGGTTTATAAGGGTCGTGTTGCTCGTTCAGATTTTCTCCCCAACAGATGGCGTAGTTGAGACGGAGGCAGTGACGGAGCTGCAAGAGGGCGCCACTTACTCTCAAGGGAGCATTACACCTCTGATGACGTTTCTGTCGCAAATTACGCGAAAGAAACAGCCAAAGGTAGAGTGAGCAGACTGAATATTTCACAGACATAATGCCACTTAATGCCAATCCCACACGGCATGGCAACATTACTCAGTGGACTTAATACAACTCTCACTTCTGTTAACGGGTTCAGTGCACAACATTTTCGGTCAGTAATTTTTTTATGTGGGAACCCACTAAATATTAAAGGAAACTATTTGATAGCTGCTGTTATTACTGTTCATAATCTGCTGAATGTTTTCCTTACAATATTTCACATGTGCAACTTTCAAATTCTTATCACTGTTACATGAATAATTGAATAAGTGTAGCTACTATAATGTGTTTACTAAAAACAAAATGCATAAAACATTGACCTGATTTTAATTTTTTTTCTACAGAAACGTCAGTTGAGAGAAACTGTAAAAATTACATACAAAAGTACACACCAACAGACAGACAGACAGACACACACTCGCATGCGCTCACTCACATGCACGCACGCACGCACGCACGCACGCACGCACATGCACACACATGCACACACACGCACATGCACACACACGCACACACACACACACACACATGCACACACACACATGCACACACACGCATGCACACACACGCACACACATGCACACATACGCACACACATACACACATGCACACATGCGCACACACGCACATGCACACACATGCACACACACACGCGCGCACGTACGCACGTACGCACACACACAGTGGAACCCCTGTAGTAAGGCCATCATCAGGACTGGTCAATAGCGACCTGATTAATGAGGTGACCCTATTAGCAAGACTAATTTCATATAGGTTACTATATATTGAACCAACGTACTACTGTGCCAGGGTGACCTTTACTGTGAGGTGACTGGATTACTGAGGTGAATATAAAGCAAGGTGCTACTAAAAAATAAACAAAATGTAAAAGTTATACTAAAATGGAAAATAATGGAAAAAATGGATAAATAATTATTGACAGCAAACAATTAGTGATAACAACTAAAATAATACGCTAATATCATTGGGAATTGAAATAATATAAATATGAAGTATTATGGTTTAAAGTTAAAATGTTGACGTGATTTTTCACCCTTACTAAAACATGAGAGGTGCATCAGTTGAGTTGACCTGTCCGTGTGCAGGTGCTGTTCTTTGGTGACAGTTTGCGGTCGGACGTGGCTCCGTCTAAGAAGAGCGACTGGGAGACTGTGCTCATACTGGAGGAGATAGACTCGGAGCAACGGCTCTTTGATTCCGGAGCACTGACCAACAAGACAAAGGTAAGTTCTGAATTTATTTCAGGTTACATCACCAACTCTTATAGGCTGGATTTAAAAGGTAGAAACAGTGGTTACTATTGATTAACCCTTTAGCACTCAGCCGATTTTAATGTGAAGCCTATGCCTCCTCAAATATTTGACCTAGATGTTTAAAAATATTGCTTGCGCCATTGTCTTTGCTCTAGCGCCTTTATTATTAAATTTTCGCAAGTGCATGTTGTAGATAATAACAGTACCTATACAGTGGTGTTACAACATCAATCAGATATCGAGACAAAATGTACAAACAATTAAAATTAACAAATCCCACCTCAGGCAATTACGAAACTATTAAAATTAATCTAAAAACCTATAACACCATATTAAAGAAAAACATTCGGGCGGCTAAACAAATTTACTTTGAATCTCGGTTTTCACTTTTTAGGAATGACATACGAAATACATGGAAAACCATAAATGAATGTCTCTCAAAAAAACATACAAACAACAGTTTCCCAACTTATTTTGAAGACAATGGCTATCAAATGTCAAACAAACAAAACATTGCTGATGCTTTTAATAACTATTTTACAAATATAGCTCAGACAATTGTAAATGATATAAAGTATGAAGGTACCAAAGATTTTACCTATTATCTAAATAGACAAATAAATTCAACTTTTAAAATACAAAATGTTGATGAAGAAGCTGTAAAGAAAATAATACACAATCTACCCACAAAACATAGTTGTGGTTTCGACGGTATCTCCTCCAAATTGTTACAAATAATTGAACCTGTAATTTTAAGATCCTTGACTATATGGTCATAAATCAGGTGCTAAGTACTGGAATATTTCCAGATAAACTCAAAATTGCCAAAGTAATTCCTATATTTAAGAAGGATGATCCCACATTATTTAAAAATTATAGACCAATTTCCCTGCTACCAACAATATCAAAAGTACTAGAGAAAATAATTTTTACCCAGTTGTCTTCATACTTTAATGAAGCCAAGCTATTTTTCGATAACCAATATGGATTTAGGCCGAAACACAGCACTGAGTTTGCTGCGCTTGAATTAGTAGACAGAATAATAAATCACATGGACAAATACGAGGTACCAATTAACATATTTCTTGACTTGACAAAGGCCTTTGATACCATTGATCATAATATTTTATTACACAAATTAAGATTTTATGGCCTGGATGATTCGACAATATTTTTGTTTGAAAGTTATTTAAGTAACCGACGACAGTATGTCGTTATTGATGAAATTAAATCAGAAATCCTTCCAATAAATATCGGAGTTCGACAAGGTTCAATCTTAGGACCTTTATTGTTTACTATTTATATTAATGATTTTCCAGAAGTCAGTAATATATTTAACTTCGTTATGTACGCAGATGATACAACACTCTCTAGTACATTAAACCAATTTATTGATAGCACACATCAAAACAAAAGTGTAGAATTTTTAATAAATTACGAACTCTGTAAAGTTATGGAATGGCTAAATATAAATAGATTGTCCTTAAATAAAGAAAAATCTAAATATATGATTTTTCATGTACCTAAAAAAGAGATTCAAACTCTTACTCTTAAAATCGATAATATAAACATCGAACAGGTGGATGAATTTAATTTTCTAGGATTAACTCTGGACACAAATCTTACTTGGAAAAAACACGTAAATAAAATAGCAAATAAATGTTCTAGCATTACGGGCGTTTTAAACAAACTAAAGCATGTACTACCACTAGACATTAAAAAACTGTTATATAATTCTCTAATCCTATCACATATTAATTATTGTATTACAGTTTGGGGATACAAAGGTAGCCGAATATTGAAAATCCAAAAAAAGGCAGTTCGAATAATAGCATTGAACAGGTACAATTCACATACTGAACCACTTTTTAAAACTCGAAATATTGAAAATAGATGATCTATTAAAAGTGCAAGAACTAAAAAAATTCTATAAATATAGGCACGGTATTTTGCCTGTTTATTTATTAAATTGGAATATTATACCCAATTACAATATACACAGTCATGATACTCGCAAAGCAACAAATATACACACATCTATGACAAGACATGAATTTGCCAAAAAATCCCTTAAACACAACTTGCCTCATACTATAAACGATACTCCAGAATTAGTTTTGGAAAAGATTATTACCCACAGTTTACAAGGGTTTGCGTATTACTTAAAAACATATATTTTGCAAAGATATCACTACGCATGTACAATATCTGATTGTTATGTATGTCAGATAAGTCTACAAAATCACTAGAACTCAAATTTACATATAAATGAATAGATGCAAACAAATGTTATATGTTCTTATGTATTTGTCAGTATTGTCATTTCATTGTTTCAATTTGTACACATGTCTTATAGATAGATTTACACATAACATAGAGACAAACATCGTATTGAATGAATACAAATATAATAATGTATAATAATCCGAGTGGCTCTTGTGATAGCGACTTTTTAGTCTTAGCAGGAGTCACTGACCCCAATTTCATATGTATTCTTAATTACTTATGGTGACATTTGTACATGTGCGTATTATTGCTATTATTTAATGTAATTGTTTTGGGGTCAGAAATAAACATCTTGTTCTTGTTCTTGTTCTCAACTGTTGTAACTTTAAAATATGTTGACCATTTCTTGATTGACACTAAGACAACTAAGACATTTAGAAACTTTTTATTAAAAAAATTCTTTGTTGTGGTGTAACAATTTAACCGATTAGCACTCAAGTCGGGCATTGACGGTCACCTTGAATCTCCTCAGGTCGGCCATAGCCGGCCAGCGAATACATCACAGCGTTTGAATTCGGTTTACGTGGTTGCATCTAGTGGCTAAGAGATGCAATAAATGCGACACCTATCTAGACATATAACATTACATTGTGACTATTTTGGATACTTCCGTTCTCAAAAATATTTACCGCACTTTCGAAATTTAAGAGCAATAGTTTTTGTTTTTGGACATTTAAAAATGTCCTCCAGCCAGGAGTTGGCCACGTGTATAGCTAAAATGTGTAATATAGTATAAAACAATGTACACCAGTGTGTAGATAATTTAATGTTCTTTTAAATAAACCCAACTTGTAGCAGTAGAAATCCAAGCATAAAAAAGTTACACCGCAACAAAGTAGTTATTTTACCAAATGTTTCAAAATGTCATAGTGTCAACCAAGAAATGGTCAACATATTTTAAAGTTATAACAACAGTTTTGACACCACTGTGTAGGTACTTTTATTATCTACAACATGCATACAACATGCTATTGCGAGAATTGAATAATAAAGGCGCTAGAGCAAAGAAAATGGCGCAAGCAATATTTTTAAACATCTAGGTCAATTTGTTGAGGAGCCACAGGCGTCAAGTTACAATCGGCTGTGTGCTAATGGGTTAATGGTTGGCTTTTTACTGCGACAAGTTGGGTTTATTTAAAAGAACATTAAATTATCTACACGCTGGTATATACCTTGTTATAATATGTTACACATTTTAGCTGTATACGTGGCCAACTTCCTGGCTGGAGGACATTTTTAAATGTCCAAATACAAAAACTATTGCTGTAAATTTTTTAGAAACACTAAATATTTTTGAGAATGGAAGTATCCAAAATTGCCACAATTTAATGTTATATGTCTAGATAGGTGTCGCATTTATTGCATCTCTTAATCACTAGATGCAACCACGTAAACCGAATGCAAACGCTGTGCTGTATTCGCTGACCGGCTATGGCCGACCTGAGGAGATTCGGGGTGTCCATCAATGTCCAACTTGAGTTCTAATCGATTAAAACCACCATTCACCTCCAAACATAAGGTTTTTAAAAAAATAGTTTGCCAATATTCAGCCTAGTTTTAGGAGCAAAAACTGTGTCTGAAACGGATGATCTAAGGGTCCCAGAGATATCAGAGAAATGTTGGAGATGACTAATGACAACTGTGGATATGTTACAGGTGCCAGTAAACTGTCCGTCTGAGCTGGAGAAGGCCTACCTCACATCTCACAGCTGGGGGTCATTCTTCACTGACATACACCCCCTCAAGCCTCAGGATGAGGTGAGGTACATGAACACCCTGTGGGGGTACGTCATCAGGAAGTACGCGGACCTAGCCGTGCCCCAGCTGGAATACATCACAGGCAAGATCAATATCATTATCTTCAAACTGCTAAATTAAACCCACACCAGAGCCGTAATGTAACGAAGTACTTTTACTTCGTTACTTTACTTAAGTAGAAAAGTTTACTTTTCTTGAGTAACGAAGTACATTTTTGGGGAAGTACTTTTACTTGTAACGAAGTACAAATGTGAGTACTTTTTCTAAATGTAACGAAGTACTCATAATTTCTTTATTAAATTTGCGAAGTTCCTAAATAGTTCCGCGAATGATCTATGTCAGAAGCACGTGCGGCACTGTGTGCCGTCAGCGTAGATTTATTTTTAAATGCCAAAGGAAACAACAAATAGAAATAACAGATAAGCAGAGACAGACGTGTTAAATGTCCCGGACTGGCCGGACTTCTTTTGTTACGTGATGAATTCGGTGAGATAATTGCAATCTTAAGGTCTGGCGCTGAGCTTGAATTAGGTGTCAGCAGGACCACAGCCGGCTGTGCCGGTTGCCCCGACTGGGCCGCTCGGACAACAATGGCCAAGAATTATTTAACTCCTTGTTTTGACCAGACAAGTAAAAACAGCTGCCTTACTATCTTCTTGTGTCTTGTCTGTTGTTGACACAGTTTGTTAACTTTACATGATCCTTGTGAATGACACATGCTAGTTGTATAACGAGAGTTCCCCATTATCGCCCACCGCAAACCTGCCGATCTTTATCATCTGTAGGCCTATATATCTGTAATATAGATCAGTGTGTATAACTTAGTGAAATCAATTTATATACATATTTACATTAGTCTTTTGAAATAAATGTTGCAATTACACATGAAGGCATAATTATTATGAAAGGAATGTTGTAACCACATGGTCTAGACCTTCGTCAAATATCACAAATGAAACAAATCCTTCACACGTCCAAGATGACAACAATGTTAGCAACCCTATAATAACGTGTATATCTTCTACTTATTAATACGATGGTTGTTGTAGCCGTGTTAGTAATCAAACATGATGTAGGCTATTTACAGCCTGTGTGTAGTGCTGTTTGCACTGTGATACTTATATTTCACACTGCTAAAACAGTTATCTATTATGCAGCGAATAAAATATTACTAAAGACAATTATATCAGCTTGGTATATATGCTAAATTATATTGTGAATATTTTGTTTTATTCACAATAGTTGGCTGCATCGGTCATTTTAGATAATTAAAGGAGAAAACTTTTGTGTTTACTTCAAGTACAAGTTTTTACTTTTTACTTGTACTTCAAGTACATTTTTATAGCAGTACTTTTACTTTTACTTGAGTAGCTTTTTCTAGAGTTACTTTTACTTTTACTCAAGTACAAAATAAATGTACTTGTTACAGCTCTGACCCACACTGATCCTCATTTTGTAATGTGTAATTTTTGGTGATGTATCCACAGACTGTTCAGACAAATTGTAAACAAAACGGTAACATCCTTCAAACATGTGGTTCTCCTCTTGGCGTCCCTGTCATCAGGAGTGAGGTTGGCCATGGTTACAGTCGTCTTTTTCTCCATCTTTTCTTTCCTCACTTTTCTCTTGCTGCATTCTCTATCACCAGTCTCCAACCCCTTCTATCGTTTGTAAAAAAAAAGTAAAGGCAGTTCTTATATAGCGCAGTATCAAGTCCTCAGGACCGCTCAAAGCGCTTTACACTTTACTTCCCTGACAGACCTGTTCACTCAGACACCATCTCGGCTTCTCTGGGAAGCATCCAGCCATATTCTACAATTAATGCGTGAAGGCTGTTCAGACACATATCCATCACTGTCTATAGCCAGGTACTCATTTATACAGCTGAGTGAACTGGAGCAATGTAGAGTGAAAAAACTTGCCCAAGGTTTTAACACCGCTGCCAGGATTCGAACCCGGGTTCTCGTAGTCGAGAGTGTGAAGCTCTACCCCTGAGCCACTGCGCTCTGTTTGCTGTTGTTCTCCATTCTCCTCCCACTATTTCTAGATCCCTCATAACGCTGTCCTCCCATCACATTTTCGGTCTTCCTCACCTCCTTTTTCTCCCCACGTTTTGGGCATTTCTGTGCAATCTGTTTGTAATAAATTTTTAAGATCAAAGAAAACTTATTGTAGTCCACAGATATTGGGCGATGTTTCGTTTTTCACAATTTATTGTTCTCCTCTTGGCATCCCTGTTGTCAGGGGTGAGGTTGGCCATGGTTGGCTCTTTCTTCATCTTCTCTTTCCTCAATTTTCTCTCACTGTTCTCTGTCAAGTCTTCAAATCCGGTCTATTCCAGTTGCTGCATATCTTATGTCAAAGTTGAGGTCAATATCAACTTTGAGCTGTTTGCATAAACACCTCAGGTCTGCCATGATGAACTCTAAGAATAAACTGTATACGATAGGTGAAAGCTAACAGCCTTATCTCACTTTCAACTGTAACGAATCGTTAAAGGCTTTGTCACATTTTTGAAGGCTAAATTTAATCAACAATTATAATTAGTTTATAAAACTATTTTTATAAATGTTTTACTTTTACATATTTATATAATTGGCCCAGCATAAGTAAAATATGCTGTTGCTAACGTAACGCTAACCTTATCCAAAGATAGATTGGAAGGTATTTAATTAAGTATCCATAAAAATTGTGATTATAAAACTAGGTAGCACGTTATTGTCAGTGGCGCCGCAGAGCGGACAATCGGTCAGTCCGCCATTTGGCGCCACTATTATAATTCGTTGCTAACAAACTGGTATTTGGTGTCGCCATCCATGCCCGTTACGATTGTTAGCCAAACACTGGTTGGATGGGTACGACTTATTATGTAAATAACAGCAAATACGGAAGAGGTAACACGAATGGATTTACATAGCAACAAGTCTTGGATTCGATAGTCTGGTGAGTTTGGAGTAATGAAATTGCATTGAAACTGAACATGACTTGTAATTGCAGACATTACATTTTATCTGAGATCGTTGTATGTTTCAGAGTTTCCCCTAGATCACAAGTTTGAAGTGTTCAACCACGAGAAAAGTCACATTTGGGGATTCTACCCAAATGTACCCAAAGCACTACAGACCGACAATGACTCGTCCTAGGAAACAAGTTTCACACAGTTGTTTTTAAGAATATTTTAATGCATTTTTAACCAAAGCTGTAACCAAAGGATAGGCAGGGTTGTTAGTGGGCCGACGACAGAGAATATGCCTGCTGCAAATAAACCATTAAATACAGCTATTTGTATTTTATATATTTGTATAATTTGGTCATCCCAGTGCTAATTGCAATCCTGGTTGAGTAATTGATTAATCACTTGCCGTTGATCCAGTACTGCTATAATGTAAAAATCGGCTTTAACATGTTAGATTAGTATAAATATATGTACTTCTTGATGGCAAAAATGGCTTCACGCGTCACACAGCAAGTCGTGTCGTAGAGCCAAGCACAATTCTTGAGTTGATATGGCCCTATTGCAGCATGGAACACATACTTCCAAGGTTAAATAAAATAATAGTAATTAATACACGTAAATGTTTCGTATTAAATGAAGCTGTCCCGTTGGAACGCCATAAGAAACCCATTGTCATTGATTCCACAAGTACTTATCCTTAGCCTTGTGCCATCATAATTAACAATGTTATCAGGTTAGCTCCTCTTGTGGCCATGTGGTGCTTTCTGTTAGACCTTGCCGTGAAAACTAATACCATTCTTGGTGTCTAATATTACAGCTTTATTAAGCATGGCAGCTCGGCAGACAACTACGTGGGAACTAGGTCAGTTCCGGTGAGGAGTATGCAAAAGATCAGATCGATCTACGATACATTATCACATTCCATCCCCTCTAAAATCAAACATAGTGAGGTCACGGTTAGCACCGTAAGTTAACAGTTAATATAGTGTCCAATTAAGGAATGTCACTGTTATAAAATGTTTCTCGCCAACCTGTAGTGAGACGAATTATGCTAGATTACATAATCATAACAAACTAACAACTACGGAATTGGAGGGTAGACTACCTCCATATTCCCTGTGCGACCAAGGCCGTTATTCTGTTGGCCGTCAACGGTTGGTTTCACAATTCACTCAGTCCACGACATAATTTGCTTTCCGTGCTGGCACACCATCTGCCAGTGTACCTAGCAGGTGTAACACGTGGTGACTCGGGTGTGGGGGTGGACACGGCAGTGTCGCGAGTCTGTCACAACATTGTCACGTTTGACACCAGTCGCCTCTGCCCTGCCCCTGGTGTCTCACTCGCCACAAGATACAAGAAGCTTTATTTAAAGTCGCTTACATGATAATTTGGTAACATTAGCTCATCTGAGCTATTTTCCGACAAACGAGTGTAAAACAACGAGACATAAAACCATAAGCATACAGAGTCTTTAAAATGACAGCAATAATACATATAAAATAGGGTAATGAGTACAACAATATAATAATACATGCATGTATAATATATATATATATAGTTTTTTTTATGGATACATAAAACATGCAAAGTATATTGGTTAAAATAGATTGAAATAATATATAATTTAAGACATTAGCATAAATATAAATTAAAATTAGAGATGTATATTGACTAAACTTATTAAAATAATAAATACTTTAAAACATTAAAATAAATAGATCTAAAGAATAAATTAAGGATTAAAAATAGTTTACACATATCCATATTGCATATATACAATGAAAGCTATATTCATAATATTGGCATAGCGACAAACATGTTAGATGTTAGCTGTTTACCTGCATATAGAGCAATTGCATGATGGGCCATCACAGTTCCGGATCCGTCTGCGAAACTCGCCGTAGTTAACTGTTTTTCGCATATCATTTGGCAGGTTGTTCCAGATCCAGGGCCCCATCATGGACAAATGATTTAATTCCATATTTAGATGTGTTTGCCTTAGGGACAACTGCAGTGTTTTCCTTTCGCATGGAATACTGGGAACATTTTAGAATGATGAGATTTTGAATAAAACTTGGAGCAATATTATTTACAATTTTGAATACTTCGCATGCCATTTCTTTTATCCGTTTAACGTGGAGGTGTTCGGAGTTAGCGGTCTTTAAAAGATCATGGTGCGCGGATGAATAATCATTGTAAATAAAGCGAAGTGCTCTCTCCTGAATGTTTTCAAGTTTTTTGGTGCTAGATTGGCTACAAAAGTGCCATATCAAAGGACAGTAGTTAAAGTTTGATGTTATGAATGATTTGAAAATTGCAAGTTTCCCCTGTCGAGTAAGGAGATGACCGAGACATTTAAAGACCGCTAACTGTCTAGCTGCCTTTTTGCAGATGTTCGCGATATGTGTGTTAAAAGTTAACCAATGATCAATCTCAATGCCGAGAAGGACAACAGAGTTTTCACAGTGAATGGTAGTGTTTTTCAAAAGTATTTTTTTTTATGTCCCTTGTTCCCCTCGTGCCGAAGCTAATTGCTTGGAATTTGGATGGGTTAGCCTTCATCTGGTTGATATTGAACCATTGTAATGTAGAAGTAGTCTTGTTGCAAGGTGTGAATGAGAGTGTCAGAATTTGAATGAGCATAAGACAAGGTGTTATCATCAGCATAATTGTAGAGAGAGGATTTATCCAAAAAGTGAAAAATATCATTAATAAAAACATTGAAAAGTAGAGGCCCAAGAATAGAGCCTTGGGGCACACCTCTGAAATACTCTGCCTGCCCGACGACATCGCACACATTCAGAACGCCGTGGCCATTCAACGCATGTTCTTAGCAGGAATCCACACTCAGGAAGCGGCGGACCAGGACAACAACACTACCGAGATATGGACATACTCGCTCGAATCGCGCCACTCCGTAACTTGGGATCGTGTGAGAGAGGCCACAGCTAGTGATGAAGACATGCACCTTCTCTTATCTCTTATAGAGAATGGCGTACCACAATTTCGCAACGAGCTACCTCGTGCCTTGCGCCACTTTCATCGGTACCTTGGCATCTCCACACATCGGATGGAGTAATCACAGAAAACAGATCGAGGCACAGAAAGAACAACACACACAACTACAACATCCCCTATTGCAGGACACATTACAGACATATGTCATTCTTCTCCCGGACCATACCTGAATGGAACAGCCTGCCCCAGGAAATAGGGGCAGCCAAGTCCCTGGACTGTTTCAAGTCCTGGCTTGCTGCCCACCTGTAACCACTAAAGACTACCCCCTCCCCTTCCCCTCCCCTTTGTTTCTTATGTCTACTACCCCCCTCTACTATGCCACACACCCTTTCACTACATTTCAGAAGTGTCTACTGCAACCTCCACATATCAATATAATAATCACAACATTGCTGTTGGCTGATCAATAGAAGAAGAAGAAGAAGAATGATCTACAAGGACAGAGTTGTCATTCCGCTGAGCCTACAGCAAGACATACTCTCGGCACTCCACTCCGCCCATCAGGGGACAACATCCATGATGGCACATACCGAGTCGTCCATCTTCTGGCCTGGAATAACCTCAGCGATCAATGCTACCCGAGCCAACTGTGAGCACTGTAACCGCATGGCACCTTCTCAGCCAAGCGCCCCGACCTGCCTCATTATTGCCGACCGATACTCCAACTGGCTAATTGTGGAGAGAACCACGGGTGGAGCGGATTAATAGCCTAAGACGCTCGTTTGCGACTTACGGCATCCCCGATAGCGATGAAATCTCAACCTAAGACCGACCGGAATACATTGCAACGGCCACCCGCCTCTTCCTGTCTGCATGGGGTGTAGACCACCGACTCTCATCAGTTGCCTTCCCCCATAGAAACTGTAGGGCAGAGATCGGTGTGAAGACCATCACGCGTCTCACCACAGACAACACGGGCAACAAGGGCGGCCTGGACACGGATGCCTTTCAGCGTGCAATCCTGCAGTACCGCAACACCCCCGACCCGGACACCAAATTACCTGCGGCTGCATGCGTATTAAATGTTGGAAGACCAGTGAAATACTTCGGTCATCCCCATATTGCACAATGCCGCACATGCGTGCTGCCGAATACTCAGACTTGCCACACTTTTGGGATGGCAATCCGTATTTTTTACCTAAGATTTTGTAAGGATCCGTATCAATCCGTATAATTAATCAGATCTTCCAGTTAACTGGCCTGAATTATTAAGGCCTTTTCAAAACGGTTGTTCCACGTTTTTTTCGCTTATTGGGGCCAGTTAACTGGAAGATTACCGAAGTCTTACTTCACTTCAGCACGTTTAAACAGCGTACCGTAAAACAGACAGTGTCATCAAATAATGACAATTTATTTCAGCAGTTCGCGCGTATATCGAAGTTTCACTGGCAAGCGTCAACATTTTGAAATCAGAAATGCAGGCGATTTCATAGAACTCGGCGTCGAGCTCCATTTCCTGTACTGCTTTTCATAACCGTCACGCGTCTGCCACGCGCCTAGGCTCGCTTACCACGCGCCCCGTTCCCACCCGTTGAGCCACCTGCCGCAGTTTTCAGAACTAAAATTTATCAACGCGCAATCTAATTGCGTGCTACAATAAACTAATCGGTGGTTTAGTTCGTTCGTTTCGAATCGCTTTATTTAGTCACTAACAGTAAACAATTATTCCATTATGCAGTATAGTTTTGTGACGCATACAAGGCATAATATGGTTAAACATAATTTCTCCATAAATTTATTTACAATCCGTATCAAAACGGAGTAAGGCCGTATCATTTAAAAAACCCGCCAAAATCCGTATCGGATACGGGTAATCCGTATCATGTGGCATGTCTGAATACTGGTCTGAGCACGCGAAACGTCTACCAGCCTTGGTCGTTGGCGACTACGTAAGAATTCAGAACCAGACCGGTCCTCAACCTATTTAAAACCTAATCCTAAAACTAACCCTAACATTTAATATATTTGTATATCGGAATAGCCATAAAAGGGCATTTGGACGTGGAGGGGTAGCCATGTTACACAATTAGTACAGTTTGGCAAAAACGCATTCATTATTTGTCGAAATGTGCCCAAACATACGTCCAACCGTCCATTTGTCAGCAGCATACGTCTTTTTCTCGATGTCGAAGAATAAAAAAAAGTCTGATACAAGACGCCGCCATATTATTGAGGAAACTATTTCCGCACACACGGACGGTATAAACTTTCAGCGGGAGCGTCGCTGTTGACAATTTACAGTTTACAAGATCGCACAGAGTGCCAAAACCTTATCAGAAATTATGTCGTCGAATATAGTATATGAAGGTCAGCAGCACGCATTTAAGTTAAATAGATCCCAAACTTCTATTTTCAATATGTGGAACATTTTAGAAATACACGACCGATCGAGCAATGCTGTGCGCCATGTACAGTATAGACTATAGTGCCATTAGTGGAGTGTGCCATGACCATGTTTGGCAAATATTACATTTCATACTTCATTGCGTTCTTCTCAACCATTCCCATGTATATTTATGTTTTACAATTGTTGCGTCTTAGTGCACTAATATGGCCACGAAAGACGGTGTGGTGGCATTCATGTGGGCGAGCGTTTCAAAAATTACAAAATTATTATTTCATATGCAATACAGAACAGCCAGGGTTTACACAGTAAACAACAAAACATGAATGAATAAATTAAATATAACTGAAAACACAGTATCATCAATTTTAAAAGAACTTAACATTAGTAAACCACCTGGTCCTGACGCAATATGCACTAGGGTCTAGGCTACTAATGGAGCTGTCAGATGTAATTTGTCACCCTCTGTGATTGTGTAAAATATTTGAAACATCACTCATCAGTAAAACATGTTGTATTCCTGATGATTGGAAGGATGCACAACTATCAGCAATCTACTAAAATATAAATAAAACATTAGCCTGTCATTTACCGTCCAATAAGTCTAACAAGCATAGTCTGTAAATGCATGGAAAAAGTAATCAGAAATCACATTACCAGTTATATGAAAGAAATTGGCCATTTCAGTCCAAAACCGTATGGTTTTATTTCTGGCAGATCTTCAGTTTTACAACTAATAACAATACTAGATTCCTGGACCTATGTAGACAGGGGACACCACACAAATGTTATATACATGAACTTCAAGCCTTTGACATTGTACCACATAAAAGACTAATAAGAACATTAAAAAGTTTAAATATTAGCAAAGGAATAGTAAATTGGATAGAGGCATTCATCTCAAACAGAAGACAAAAGGTGGCAGTAAATTGTAAAGAATCAACTTGGCACGACGTAACATCTGGAATACCACAGAGATCAGTCCTAATCCTCTTTTATACATAAATGATTTACCAGCCCTAACTCAATCCAACACATTCCTATTTGCTGATGACATCAACATGTTTAGATCCATAATGAATAGGGATGACCAAGGTACGTATACTAAAACAGGATATAACGGTCGTAGATAAATTGAGTGAAAATTGGATGCTTAAACATCACCCAAACAAAGGTAAACATATGGAAATTGGAAAAAATAACGTAGGTGAAAATGGATATTATACGACAACGAACAATGTTAGAAAAACAATAGACACGTATGATAAACAAAAGACCTAGGGGTTCCTTTTGAACCAAACTTATAGTTGACGAACATATAAGCCATGTGGTAAATAAGGCAACTAAAATGACCAAAATAATTAGAAGAACCTTCCAATTTCTAGATAAATATACTTTTTTGCCACTCTACAAAACAATGGTTAGATCACACCTAAACTGCTCCATGGCAGTATGACACCCATATACGATAAAACACAAAATTGCATTAGAAAACATTAAGAGAATAGCCATTAAAGAATTATCAGGTATGAGAGACCTATCATATATAGAAAGACTTAAGTTACTTAAACTACCTACATTAGCATATCGAAGATTAAGAGTAGACATGATTGAAGTCTATACAATAATACACAACATTTATGACCACGAATCTGTACCAAATAGTTTGTGAAACAAAGAAATATCACAAAGAACAGAAAACAGGGGATATTCTTTAAAATTAGTCACAAAGAGCCAAATTAAACCTAAGATTTTTTTTTATTACCGAACCATGGAGTAGTCTCCCTGATACAGCTAAATCCTAGAATCATTCAAAACACGACTAGAAAAATTCTGGTATACCCAGTGTGTATGACTTTGAAGCACCATTAAGAATAACTAACAATAGAACCGGAACACAAGACTTATATTAATAGATTATGAAACCGAAGAGCTGATCACAGAGGAACACAGAGTCCTACGACCAGAACCGTTCTAAGGTATCCTAAGGTAATATTTCATTTCAAAAACTGTGTATAGCCAGGATTCTATACTGGATGAAGCCTTCCGACATCCAAGCAAACTCATAAATAAAGTATATAAAATTATTATAGTCTAGGCCTATATAGCTGCTAGGAAATTGGACCACCTAAAAATTATGTCAAATAATGTCCATCCTGATAAGGATAACAAATAATTTCTGTTATAATTCGATATATATATATATATATATATATATATATATATATATATATATATATTAATGCTCTTTAACGTGCTGCGCAATTATACATGGAACTGCAATAATTTCAGAGTTATTTAGGATAAATTGAAATAGATCCAGTTAAAGTAACTAGTATTTAAAATTGGACTAACTTGCACTCTTATATTGGACCAGCAGTATTGGATCATGGTAGTATAATCATACCAGTTGGTCTACTTATAGTACCATGGAATCAGTGTTTATTACCGAACCATACATGAGTGGTTCATACATGTAGCTGTTGACAGTTATAATGTTATAGACGAGGCGTTCAAAACGCCCAGTTTCAGTTTTCATTGATACGACACCACATCGAAATTTTGCAAGTGCTGATGAATTACTTCTTTTCATAATTTGTTTGACATAGTGCTCAGTTAGACAATTGGTTTTGAACTGTTTGTTAGTTCGTAGTTTGATTCGAGTACCTTCTGTATTGATAATAGCAATTTTCTTCTGACAGATAAACATTGATGTTTTGTTTTACGTTCCATACAATAACATGACCTCTTGCATTAATAACATCATGCATATTTAGATTATTAAAACAACGGTATACATCATACCACCAATTTCTAATTCCACTTGCGGCCATTTGCAACATCCATAGAAATACTTGTTTTGTCACTCTAGATGTATTCATATTAATTAAACGATACCAAAGCTTTGTAACTGATCAATAGCCATTGTTAGTGAAGCGGTATTTTCCATCCCATTTCACCACCTACTGCTGCTGATGGGGTATATTTACCCACACCTAGGAGGAAACGACATGCCCTGTTATGTAAGAAAGTTATGACAGAATATTTGTTTGTACCCAATCGACGCCTATATCGGTCAGCCTGCCTGACTCTGCTGTGTCACTCTCTCCTCCCTGCAATGTGCAAGAGCACGAGGTGAGAAAGCTATCTAAGCAGTAGAGCAGCAGGAAGGCAGCTGGTCCTGACAACGTGTCCACCTCCACATTGAAACACTGCGCTGGTTAATTAACACCTGTATTCATGGACCTATTTAGCGCCTCTCCATCAGCACACTGTTCCTTTGTGTTTTAAGGCAACGACTGTAACTCCTGTACCGAAGAAGACTAAGGTAAAAGCGCTGAACGACTACCGCCCAGTGACTCTGACGTCAGTGGTGGTGAAGGTGTTGGAGCGTCTGACAGTCCTTATGCGTATGAAGTCTGTCACCAACTCCAATATGGATCCACTCCAGTTCACCTACATGGACAACCGATACACTGATGATGCTGATCATTCTGAGAGAGAAAGCATGTCTATATTAAAAATACGTTTACATCAGTACCAATGCGTCTAATATATAAATTCTCCAGCTTGATTTTTACGACATAGAAAGATGTCTAAAGTAATTTCCATGTCAATAAAACTCATGAATACATATATATATATATTATTCAGAATAATATTTACTTACTTATACCTGCTTGCTCGCTGGGCGCATAGGTCATCGACCAAAGACCGCCACTGTTTTCCGTCCATGGCCATCCTCTCCATCTCTCTCCTGGTGTAAGCCATCTCTTGTTTCCCTTTCGGTGTCTCTGCCAGGTGTTTCGTGGCCTACCTGTTCGCCTCTTCCCAGGGGGCTCCGTGTGGTGGCTTGACTGGTGATGGTTTCTTTAGATTTCCCGAGTGTGTGTCCTATCCACCTCCATTTTCTCTTCTTTATTTCATTTGCTATGGATAGTTGTTTGGTCCATTTCCAGAGTGTAATATTGGATACTTTGTCTGACCACGTCACATGTAAGATTCTGTGTAGGCCTTTGTTGATGAAAGTCTGTAGTACTGTCTTTATTGTATTTTATATTATGCATGACATTACTCTAAAAACTCTAAATCCCACCATTAAACATATATATATATATATATAAAACATTTTTTTTCTGTGGTATAAGCCATGCTGTCCCCTAGCTATGGCAGATTACTACTGTGTTAATTGCTTCTGTAGTTGGTGAATTTCCATGATGGACATATGAGCTGAAATGAATCCTGGGAAGAATTGCTCTGAAAACGCACAAATCCGCTTATCTGTTACTCTTGCATTAATCACCTAGTTGGGCGCAGCCTGTTGTCTGTTGTGCTACCCTCCTAAGCAGCGGACCCAGATAGATGACACCAAGGGAGTTGGGCGTAATTTGACTGCCTAAGTTATGAGTCTTTCATGCAACCGGTACGTATGTACACGTGCACTTCAATTCAGATGATAAATCGTTTATAAACATTGAACATGATAGAGATCGAACACATATCAGTTTTAAGACCGCATTCAACATATAACCAGTCAGACTTTAAGTTGTTCTAACACAGTATTTGTAATAGACAAGGATTTCAGGGCCTAAAATTAACATTTCCCATTGTATGTCAAACTTCGACAGTTGTTTCTAAATGAAATATATATTGCTACGGAGGTAAGCTTGACTAAAATCAACGAAACAGGCAAACGTCTGTTGTCGGCATTTGTTTTTAGTGTTGGTTATCATTGTAATGGTTGATAGGTGGTCGGGACAACTGCGACCTGTTCTAAACCCATTTTGCTCATCACACAATAGGTTGATATAAGACGATCGTTTAAAAAAGCGCAGTATATTTTATACACATGCGAACTAAGCGTAATCCCCCATTGTTCAATAGTCCTCGTGGATCAGACGCACACGCTTGGGTATCGGGGTTACGATATGTCCAGACGCCTTGCTTCAGAAAACATGCTGTTATCAAAAACACGATTAAATAGTTCGTAGTGGAAGTCGATGGCCTTATCATTGCGCAGCGTTTCGATTGTAATGCTGCCATCACCCAACGCTTTATGTTTCTTGGCCTTGTTTAAAGCCAGGTGTATGTCCACTTTCTATCAAGATGTTCATTGTGAACTACAATGAACACCTTGTGTGTGTTTCTACCAGCAGTTGATAGTTAACTGTTGATTCGTAATTGATAGGGTTCAGAAAAGTGTCTCCACTTACGTAATATCACACCTTGATCTGTGGACGTGGACCAGTACCACTTCCATGGTTGCATTACTGTTTTATTCCGAATTGTCAATGTGTTTACAGAAGGAATCTGGGTCGTACGACGGCAGTGTGTATGTACTCTGGTTGCTGACGCCAGAATTTGCGTTTGGCAGCTTGCACCTGTATATCAAGCAGTTTCTGGACTTCCTTCATTTCCGTTATAAGGTGCGGTTTGTTTTGTTCGCTACCCTTAATCCACAATTGTTCACTCACTGTGAGGTTATTCCATAGCAGTAGCGCAGCCAGTATTTTGCATTGGAGGAGGAGGTCATCTATCATCCAAGCAAACTCTGTATATATATATATATATATATATATATATATATATATATATATATATATATATATATATATATATATATATATATATATAATATATATAATATTACGTCATGTTATATATTATAATATTATATATTATTATATAATATATAATAATTCGAAGCCAACTAGTTTCAAATGAGTAACGACAAGAAGAAAACCAAATATACTGACCAATGTAGCTGACTGTTCAACAAAAACATGTATAAAATCCGTCAAACTAGTAACGTAAGAGACCAAAACATAATACTAAAGAGACGAACCCATGACCCCTACACAATATCCACCTAATGCCGGCCACCATATTCCTCACTATACAACTGCCAAACATACAGACAAGGAACATGACATATATGCAATTACTTTGATGTAACAGTAATGAAATATTCGTATTAACGTGGACGATGATTAGCTGACATTCTACTAGTCATTTCACAATGTGTAACATTGCTACTTGTTACATTTGTTAATTTCACGTAGAGAGTTCCAACTATCCAGTGGACAATTGACTAGATAAATTGTTCTAGTCACAATGTATGTGAAACTTGACCTTATTCTATTAACCGGGTAACATTTATTTTGCGTCCTTGTGTTGATATATTAATAGCCATTAGCGCGATCTTGTACTTTCTGAGATAATTATTAAAACGACAACATGCAGCCGACAAACGTCTCCTGACATATCGTATCTACATAAATATACACTAGGTTATGATACAACATCACTTTCATTACTGAAACAAACACAATTGATCAGTGTGGGCTCCCCGCAGTTCTGTGATTACCGTAACATCATTATTGTGTCGAGGCGTCGACGTTTAGCAGTGTAGGGAAAGATTTAGGGTTATAACTTATGCTAAGTTTAGGATTAGTTTATGTACATGAATATAAAATATACTTTGGAAACAGAGGGGAGCCGTACACCCACTCGTGGCGCCGCCCAGCGAGGGAGCGAGTGAGCGTCGTCATCGCCGCCGCCATCGCCTCCGGACGAGTCAGCGGCCGAGTGTTGGGCTCTGCTCGCCTGGCTGGTTTGCTGGCCCAATAAAACGACAGTTGCGTGTTTCGTAGGGCATCCTTGTTAAGCCTGACCATCGAAGACTGCGTACAATATATTGCTCTAATATGTTCGGCAGTTGCTGCGTTCCGTTCTCAAAGAAGCGAGAAATGGAAACCAGGTCTGACTGCGCACGGCGGCGGCGAGTCGGTCTGGCAGCAGACACGCAAATTGTCGAGAAACTAAGTGGCGACTACCAAACCAAATGGCTCGATATTCGCTTCGGCGTCGCCGCGGTTCGGTGTATGTCGAAGAAGGAGCCATTTGTTGCGGTGGTCGTCGACTTAGTACATTCCCATACGTTGGCGAAAGGCTATGGGTCACGCTGGTGTCTACTCCAATACCGTATATACACTAACAAGAGACGTGGTCGTCTAATCTGTACACCAATACCGTATATACACGACTGAGACGTGTATAGTAACATCTCAAGGGACATTTTCTCTAACATTTTATACTGTTACTCAAAATCCACACTGAAACTAAATTTCACGGAATGGCCAAAAAGGCGTAGAACTAACGTAAATGAATCTCAATCTAAAGCTACGAAGGCATATTTCCGTTAGGTATCAATCGATGATCTAAACAGTTGGCACAATGTGGCAAAAACTTTTATTTCTTGTCAAAAAGTGTTTAAGAATACGTCTCACCTCATTTGTCAGCAACATATGTATTTTCCCAACAGAGCAACGCAAAAATAAGACGATATCTTATACATATACAAGCCAGGACAATGTCGTCTAAAAAATCTGTTATGTGTCACAAGCCTTATACATTTTCTCACCTTCTATTTCATTGCGTTGCGTTGCTTACAATGATTTCGTATAACATGAAGAGTTTGGTATGGCATATAATGCTTCCGATACATCTTTGCGCAGCCTGCATACATCCCTCGTGGCGTCGCCGTTAACACGTTTTAGAGTTCCAGATCGCAGAGAGTAGATTACCAACACAATGAAGGGAACTTCTGTCGTTGAGTGTAGTAGTTTGAAGCTCAGCAGTACGAATGTTAAATTAGATACTGTCCAAACATCTATTTGCCTAGGCATAGGTGGAAAGCTGCTTGAGACATTGAGACAACTCATCGAAGAGTGGTATGCACCATATACAGTGTACTGTGAATGAGAACAAGAATATGAATATTCTGTTCCATTTCCGACATGAATTAGGCACTTGCGTAGAATGCAAGCCAACCACAATTGCTCCAACGTTTGAAACTTCATTACGAGAGGCGCGGGTAGGGTAGTGTAGTGGTTTTAATACGCGCGGACGCAGCAGGCCTGATATCTTTGGTCTAAAAATTAACGGAGAGAGTCTGACATTGTTGAATCTAATCGGTGTTATACGCCACGCACCTTGACTTGCATCGTGCATAAAAAGTACCCGAATGTCGCAAAGGCCGTTGTACCATAATACAACTGTAGTCCTATGTGTGTACCTTATTGCGAAATAGGCTAGCGCAAGTAAAACATTGAAAGAACGAAGTAAAAGTGGAAGAAAGCGCCCCCTCCCCCCCCCCCCAGTTTGCTTAGATCAAAGGCGTCGCCATCTTGAAATCTGACGTCGCCAGGAACGAAAATGGCGCGTCTGGCGTATTGTCGTGACGTCACGGTATTGTTGTGGCGCGTCTTCCGGTTTGCCGCCATTATTGTGCCGCGCAGCCGAATGCTGGCGACAGATGCCAGTTTCTTTAGTGTAATCTCGACCGCATCGCGGTGGGATTTGCGTCTTTGACGCCAGTGGGGTGACGGAATGTGGGCATATGTAAGAATTGAGCCTGCTGTTTTCAATTTTGTTAGACACCGTGCACACTGTAACGCTCTTTTATTGTTTTTTTCTCAGGTGCCTGAGCCCGGTGAAGATACAGCGACACATGGCCGACGACTTCTGGCAGCATTACTGACCGACCAGGCCCGATGATGTGAAGATTGGCGATGCGGAACAGTCATTCGACAGTGGGTGAAGCGTTGTTTTTATCAAGTTATTTGATTTATACAACATGTTGAGGTAGATGATAATGTAGGCCGATCACTGGAAGAATCAAATCAACGATAGCATGACATCGATATATGTATCACAGCTAGTGCGAGTGGACATTAGTTTTAATGTTGCAGTTCTCGCAATCGAAACGTTTTACTCAGACGATTGATCGAGCTATTTTGCACGCTATATGATGTATATCAAGGTACGTAATGTCAAAATATGAGGCAAAATAATGCATATGAAACGAAACTTGTGTAAGAGGCCGAGATCGCACCGCGGAAAGTATCGTAACATTGATATGCATAAGCACCATTGGCGCGGCGAATGCCACACACATTCTCGCATGTACACATACACCCACTCAATACAGTTGAGTAGACGATTCTTTGACCGTCATGACACCCAGCAAAACGCATTCATCTCGACTGGAAACAGCATACTTAGGAATCAGCATGCAAATGCAACCTACACAAGTGCCTCATTCATTGCAATAGTGTAACTCAAGTGTACGCATTTGGCATGTGTTCCTTCTGAGACAAGTGTAGAGATCATTCGATGTTTTGAGACCAATATTTATTGCAGTCACACATTTCTCGGCACGCAGATTTGTATCTAGGTAGTGACGGAGATCGAATGCGTATGTTGATACATTGCCTTGGAAACAATAGCATATGCTACAGTGATCAGTGCCAACAGGCCAGCTCTTTGGCCATGTCGTGAGCGCTATGCCGACAAACAGGTAACGCCAAAAGCTATACATAACAGTGGAGGCGAAGAGCCACACGAGAAAACAAAGGTTGTTCCAAACTACCCAGACAACTACGAAATTATATACTAGACATGCGTGGGCTTCATCACTACTCGCTCGTCGCATTCTCAGAGGGTCTGTGTGTCGCTCACACTTCGGACTCAAATAGGAAGACCTGAAACCAAAGAGCAGACATGTCGCAAGTTCAATGTGAAAACGAAACCACAAAGCAACTAACAGGCAATGCAATGGTCGCATCATGTGATCATTGATGTTGAGCTAGCTACACACATTGTACACCCTACAAAGAGTATTACACTACAGAGTAAATCTAGCCTGTATGCGAACGAACGTCTTTTATCGCATGAAATGGCATATAATGCTTCCGATACATCTTTGCGCAGCCTGCATACATCCCTCGTGGCGTCGCCGTTAACACGTTTTAGAGTTCCAGATCGCAGAGAGTAGATTACCAACACAATGAAGGGAACTTCTGTCGTTGAGTGTAGTAGTTTGAAGCTCAGCAGTACGAATGTTAAATTAGATACTGTCCAAACATCTATTTGCCTAGGCATAGGTGGAAAGCTGCTTGAGACATTGAGACAACTCATCGAAGAGTGGTATGCACCATATACAGTGTACTGTGAATGAGAACAAGAATATGAATATTCTGTTCCATTTCCGACATGAATTAGGCACTTGCGTAGAATGCAAGCCAACCACAATTGCTCCAACGTTTGAAACTTCATTACGAGAGGCGCGGGTAGGGTAGTGTAGTGGTTTTAATACGCGCGGACGCAGCAGGCCTGATATCTTTGGTCTAAAAATTAACGGAGAGAGTCTGACATTGTTGAATCTAATCGGTGTTATACGCCACGCACCTTGACTTGCATCGTGCATAAAAAGTACCCGAATGTCGCAAAGGCCGTTGTACCATAATACAACTGTAGTCCTATGTGTGTACCTTATTGCGAAATAGGCTAGCGCAAGTAAAACATTGAAAGAACGAAGTAAAAGTGGAAGAAAGCGCCCCCTCCCCCCCCCCCCCAGTTTGCTTAGATCAAAGGCGTCGCCATCTTGAAATCTGACGTCGCCAGGAACGAAAATGGCGCGTCTGGCGTATTGTCGTGACGTCACGGTATTGTTGTGGCGCGTCTTCCGGTTTGCCGCCATTATTGTGCCGCGCAGCCGAATGCTGGCGACAGATGCCAGTTTCTTTAGTGTAATCTCGACCGCATCGCGGTGGGATTTGCGTCTTTGACGCCAGTGGGGTGACGGAATGTGGGCATATGTAAGAATTGAGCCTGCTGTTTTCAATTTTGTTAGACACCGTGCACACTGTAACGCTCTTTTATTGTTTTTTTCTCAGGTGCCTGAGCCCGGTGAAGATACAGCGACACATGGCCGACGACTTCTGGCAGCATTACTGACCGACCAGGCCCGATGATGTGAAGATTGGCGATGCGGAACAGTCATTCGACAGTGGGTGAAGCGTTGTTTTTATCAAGTTATTTGATTTATACAACATGTTGAGGTAGATGATAATGTAGGCCGATCACTGGAAGAATCAAATCAACGATAGCATGACATCGATATATGTATCACAGCTAGTGCGAGTGGACATTAGTTTTAATGTTGCAGTTCTCGCAATCGAAACGTTTTACTCAGACGATTGATCGAGCTATTTTGCACGCTATATGATGTATATCAAGGTACGTAATGTCAAAATATGAGGCAAAATAATGCATATGAAACGAAACTTGTGTAAGAGGCCGAGATCGCACCGCGGAAAGTATCGTAACATTGATATGCATAAGCACCATTGGCGCGGCGAATGCCACACACATTCTCGCATGTACACATACACCCACTCAATACAGTTGAGTAGACGATTCTTTGACCGTCATGACACCCAGCAAAACGCATTCATCTCGACTGGAAACAGCATACTTAGGAATCAGCATGCAAATGCAACCTACACAAGTGCCTCATTCATTGCAATAGTGTAACTCAAGTGTACGCATTTGGCATGTGTTCCTTCTGAGACAAGTGTAGAGATCATTCGATGTTTTGAGACCAATATTTATTGCAGTCACACATTTCTCGGCACGCAGATTTGTATCTAGGTAGTGACGGAGATCGAATGCGTATGTTGATACATTGCCTTGGAAACAATAGCATATGCTACAGTGATCAGTGCCAACAGGCCAGCTCTTTGGCCATGTCGTGAGCGCTATGCCGACAAACAGGTAACGCCAAAAGCTATACATAACAGTGGAGGCGAAGAGCCACACGAGAAAACAAAGGTTGTTCCAAACTACCCAGACAACTACGAAATTATATACTAGACATGCGTGGGCTTCATCACTACTCGCTCGTCGCATTCTCAGAGGGTCTGTGTGTCGCTCACACTTCGGACTCAAATAGGAAGACCTGAAACCAAAGAGCAGACATGTCGCAAGTTCAATGTGAAAACGAAACCACAAAGCAACTAACAGGCAATGCAATGGTCGCATCATGTGATCATTGATGTTGAGCTAGCTACACACATTGTACACCCTACAAAGAGTATTACACTACAGAGTAAATCTAGCCTGTATGCGAACGAACGTCTTTTATCGCATGAAATGGCATATAATGCTTCCGATACATCTTTGCGCAGCCTGCATACATCCCTCGTGGCGTCGCCGTTAACACGTTTTAGAGTTCCAGATCGCAGAGAGTAGATTACCAACACAATGAAGGGAACTTCTGTCGTTGAGTGTAGTAGTTTGAAGCTCAGCAGTACGAATGTTAAATTAGATACTGTCCAAACATCTATTTGCCTAGGCATAGGTGGAAAGCTGCTTGAGACATTGAGACAACTCATCGAAGAGTGGTATGCACCATATACAGTGTACTGTGAATGAGAACAAGAATATGAATATTCTGTTCCATTTCCGACATGAATTAGGCACTTGCGTAGAATGCAAGCCAACCACAATTGCTCCAACGTTTGAAACTTCATTACGAGAGGCGCGGGTAGGGTAGTGTAGTGGTTTTAATACGCGCGGACGCAGCAGGCCTGATATCTTTGGTCTAAAAATTAACGGAGAGAGTCTGACATTGTTGAATCTAATCGGTGTTATACGCCACGCACCTTGACTTGCATCGTGCATAAAAAGTACCCGAATGTCGCAAAGGCCGTTGTACCATAATACAACTGTAGTCCTATGTGTGTACCTTATTGCGAAATAGGCTAGCGCAAGTAAAACATTGAAAGAACGAAGTAAAAGTGGAAGAAAGCGCCCCCTCCCCCCCCCCCCAGTTTGCTTAGATCAAAGGCGTCGCCATCTTGAAATCTGACGTCGCCAGGAACGAAAATGGCGCGTCTGGCGTATTGTCGTGACGTCACGGTATTGTTGTGGCGCGTCTTCCGGTTTGCCGCCATTATTGTGCCGCGCAGCCGAATGCTGGCGACAGATGCCAGTTTCTTTAGTGTAATCTCGACCGCATCGCGGTGGGATTTGCGTCTTTGACGCCAGTGGGGTGACGGAATGTGGGCATATGTAAGAATTGAGCCTGCTGTTTTCAATTTTGTTAGACACCGTGCACACTGTAACGCTCTTTTATTGTTTTTTTCTCAGGTGCCTGAGCCCGGTGAAGATACAGCGACACATGGCCGACGACTTCTGGCAGCATTACTGACCGACCAGGCCCGATGATGTGAAGATTGGCGATGCGGAACAGTCATTCGACAGTGGGTGAAGCGTTGTTTTTATCAAGTTATTTGATTTATACAACATGTTGAGGTAGATGATAATGTAGGCCGATCACTGGAAGAATCAAATCAACGATAGCATGACATCGATATATGTATCACAGCTAGTGCGAGTGGACATTAGTTTTAATGTTGCAGTTCTCGCAATCGAAACGTTTTACTCAGACGATTGATCGAGCTATTTTGCACGCTATATGATGTATATCAAGGTACGTAATGTCAAAATATGAGGCAAAATAATGCATATGAAACGAAACTTGTGTAAGAGGCCGAGATCGCACCGCGGAAAGTATCGTAACATTGATATGCATAAGCACCATTGGCGCGGCGAATGCCACACACATTCTCGCATGTACACATACACCCACTCAATACAGTTGAGTAGACGATTCTTTGACCGTCATGACACCCAGCAAAACGCATTCATCTCGACTGGAAACAGCATACTTAGGAATCAGCATGCAAATGCAACCTACACAAGTGCCTCATTCATTGCAATAGTGTAACTCAAGTGTACGCATTTGGCATGTGTTCCTTCTGAGACAAGTGTAGAGATCATTCGATGTTTTGAGACCAATATTTATTGCAGTCACACATTTCTCGGCACGCAGATTTGTATCTAGGTAGTGACGGAGATCGAATGCGTATGTTGATACATTGCCTTGGAAACAATAGCATATGCTACAGTGATCAGTGCCAACAGGCCAGCTCTTTGGCCATGTCGTGAGCGCTATGCCGACAAACAGGTAACGCCAAAAGCTATACATAACAGTGGAGGCGAAGAGCCACACGAGAAAACAAAGGTTGTTCCAAACTACCCAGACAACTACGAAATTATATACTAGACATGCGTGGGCTTCATCACTACTCGCTCGTCGCATTCTCAGAGGGTCTGTGTGTCGCTCACACTTCGGACTCAAATAGGAAGACCTGAAACCAAAGAGCAGACATGTCGCAAGTTCAATGTGAAAACGAAACCACAAAGCAACTAACAGGCAATGCAATGGTCGCATCATGTGATCATTGATGTTGAGCTAGCTACACACATTGTACACCCTACAAAGAGTATTACACTACAGAGTAAATCTAGCCTGTATGCGAACGAACGTCTTTTATCGCATGAAATGGCATATAATGCTTCCGATACATCTTTGCGCAGCCTGCATACATCCCTCGTGGCGTCGCCGTTAACACGTTTTAGAGTTCCAGATCGCAGAGAGTAGATTACCAACACAATGAAGGGAACTTCTGTCGTTGAGTGTAGTAGTTTGAAGCTCAGCAGTACGAATGTTAAATTAGATACTGTCCAAACATCTATTTGCCTAGGCATAGGTGGAAAGCTGCTTGAGACATTGAGACAACTCATCGAAGAGTGGTATGCACCATATACAGTGTACTGTGAATGAGAACAAGAATATGAATATTCTGTTCCATTTCCGACATGAATTAGGCACTTGCGTAGAATGCAAGCCAACCACAATTGCTCCAACGTTTGAAACTTCATTACGAGAGGCGCGGGTAGGGTAGTGTAGTGGTTTTAATACGCGCGGACGCAGCAGGCCTGATATCTTTGGTCTAAAAATTAACGGAGAGAGTCTGACATTGTTGAATCTAATCGGTGTTATACGCCACGCACCTTGACTTGCATCGTGCATAAAAAGTACCCGAATGTCGCAAAGGCCGTTGTACCATAATACAACTGTAGTCCTATGTGTGTACCTTATTGCGAAATAGGCTAGCGCAAGTAAAACATTGAAAGAACGAAGTAAAAGTGGAAGAAAGCGCCCCCTCCCCCCCCCCCCAGTTTGCTTAGATCAAAGGCGTCGCCATCTTGAAATCTGACGTCGCCAGGAACGAAAATGGCGCGTCTGGCGTATTGTCGTGACGTCACGGTATTGTTGTGGCGCGTCTTCCGGTTTGCCGCCATTATTGTGCCGCGCAGCCGAATGCTGGCGACAGATGCCAGTTTCTTTAGTGTAATCTCGACCGCATCGCGGTGGGATTTGCGTCTTTGACGCCAGTGGGGTGACGGAATGTGGGCATATGTAAGAATTGAGCCTGCTGTTTTCAATTTTGTTAGACACCGTGCACACTGTAACGCTCTTTTATTGTTTTTTTCTCAGGTGCCTGAGCCCGGTGAAGATACAGCGACACATGGCCGACGACTTCTGGCAGCATTACTGACCGACCAGGCCCGATGATGTGAAGATTGGCGATGCGGAACAGTCATTCGACAGTGGGTGAAGCGTTGTTTTTATCAAGTTATTTGATTTATACAACATGTTGAGGTAGATGATAATGTAGGCCGATCACTGGAAGAATCAAATCAACGATAGCATGACATCGATATATGTATCACAGCTAGTGCGAGTGGACATTAGTTTTAATGTTGCAGTTCTCGCAATCGAAACGTTTTACTCAGACGATTGATCGAGCTATTTTGCACGCTATATGATGTATATCAAGGTACGTAATGTCAAAATATGAGGCAAAATAATGCATATGAAACGAAACTTGTGTAAGAGGCCGAGATCGCACCGCGGAAAGTATCGTAACATTGATATGCATAAGCACCATTGGCGCGGCGAATGCCACACACATTCTCGCATGTACACATACACCCACTCAATACAGTTGAGTAGACGATTCTTTGACCGTCATGACACCCAGCAAAACGCATTCATCTCGACTGGAAACAGCATACTTAGGAATCAGCATGCAAATGCAACCTACACAAGTGCCTCATTCATTGCAATAGTGTAACTCAAGTGTACGCATTTGGCATGTGTTCCTTCTGAGACAAGTGTAGAGATCATTCGATGTTTTGAGACCAATATTTATTGCAGTCACACATTTCTCGGCACGCAGATTTGTATCTAGGTAGTGACGGAGATCGAATGCGTATGTTGATACATTGCCTTGGAAACAATAGCATATGCTACAGTGATCAGTGCCAACAGGCCAGCTCTTTGGCCATGTCGTGAGCGCTATGCCGACAAACAGGTAACGCCAAAAGCTATACATAACAGTGGAGGCGAAGAGCCACACGAGAAAACAAAGGTTGTTCCAAACTACCCAGACAACTACGAAATTATATACTAGACATGCGTGGGCTTCATCACTACTCGCTCGTCGCATTCTCAGAGGGTCTGTGTGTCGCTCACACTTCGGACTCAAATAGGAAGACCTGAAACCAAAGAGCAGACATGTCGCAAGTTCAATGTGAAAACGAAACCACAAAGCAACTAACAGGCAATGCAATGGTCGCATCATGTGATCATTGATGTTGAGCTAGCTACACACATTGTACACCCTACAAAGAGTATTACACTACAGAGTAAATCTAGCCTGTATGCGAACGAACGTCTTTTATCGCATGAAATGGCATATAATGCTTCCGATACATCTTTGCGCAGCCTGCATACATCCCTCGTGGCGTCGCCGTTAACACGTTTTAGAGTTCCAGATCGCAGAGAGTAGATTACCAACACAATGAAGGGAACTTCTGTCGTTGAGTGTAGTAGTTTGAAGCTCAGCAGTACGAATGTTAAATTAGATACTGTCCAAACATCTATTTGCCTAGGCATAGGTGGAAAGCTGCTTGAGACATTGAGACAACTCATCGAAGAGTGGTATGCACCATATACAGTGTACTGTGAATGAGAACAAGAATATGAATATTCTGTTCCATTTCCGACATGAATTAGGCACTTGCGTAGAATGCAAGCCAACCACAATTGCTCCAACGTTTGAAACTTCATTACGAGAGGCGCGGGTAGGGTAGTGTAGTGGTTTTAATACGCGCGGACGCAGCAGGCCTGATATCTTTGGTCTAAAAATTAACGGAGAGAGTCTGACATTGTTGAATCTAATCGGTGTTATACGCCACGCACCTTGACTTGCATCGTGCATAAAAAGTACCCGAATGTCGCAAAGGCCGTTGTACCATAATACAACTGTAGTCCTATGTGTGTACCTTATTGCGAAATAGGCTAGCGCAAGTAAAACATTGAAAGAACGAAGTAAAAGTGGAAGAAAGCGCCCCCTCCCCCCCCCCCAGTTTGCTTAGATCAAAGGCGTCGCCATCTTGAAATCTGACGTCGCCAGGAACGAAAATGGCGCGTCTGGCGTATTGTCGTGACGTCACGGTATTGTTGTGGCGCGTCTTCCGGTTTGCCGCCATTATTGTGCCGCGCAGCCGAATGCTGGCGACAGATGCCAGTTTCTTTAGTGTAATCTCGACCGCATCGCGGTGGGATTTGCGTCTTTGACGCCAGTGGGGTGACGGAATGTGGGCATATGTAAGAATTGAGCCTGCTGTTTTCAATTTTGTTAGACACCGTGCACACTGTAACGCTCTTTTATTGTTTTTTTCTCAGGTGCCTGAGCCCGGTGAAGATACAGCGACACATGGCCGACGACTTCTGGCAGCATTACTGACCGACCAGGCCCGATGATGTGAAGATTGGCGATGCGGAACAGTCATTCGACAGTGGGTGAAGCGTTGTTTTTATCAAGTTATTTGATTTATACAACATGTTGAGGTAGATGATAATGTAGGCCGATCACTGGAAGAATCAAATCAACGATAGCATGACATCGATATATGTATCACAGCTAGTGCGAGTGGACATTAGTTTTAATGTTGCAGTTCTCGCAATCGAAACGTTTTACTCAGACGATTGATCGAGCTATTTTGCACGCTATATGATGTATATCAAGGTACGTAATGTCAAAATATGAGGCAAAATAATGCATATGAAACGAAACTTGTGTAAGAGGCCGAGATCGCACCGCGGAAAGTATCGTAACATTGATATGCATAAGCACCATTGGCGCGGCGAATGCCACACACATTCTCGCATGTACACATACACCCACTCAATACAGTTGAGTAGACGATTCTTTGACCGTCATGACACCCAGCAAAACGCATTCATCTCGACTGGAAACAGCATACTTAGGAATCAGCATGCAAATGCAACCTACACAAGTGCCTCATTCATTGCAATAGTGTAACTCAAGTGTACGCATTTGGCATGTGTTCCTTCTGAGACAAGTGTAGAGATCATTCGATGTTTTGAGACCAATATTTATTGCAGTCACACATTTCTCGGCACGCAGATTTGTATCTAGGTAGTGACGGAGATCGAATGCGTATGTTGATACATTGCCTTGGAAACAATAGCATATGCTACAGTGATCAGTGCCAACAGGCCAGCTCTTTGGCCATGTCGTGAGCGCTATGCCGACAAACAGGTAACGCCAAAAGCTATACATAACAGTGGAGGCGAAGAGCCACACGAGAAAACAAAGGTTGTTCCAAACTACCCAGACAACTACGAAATTATATACTAGACATGCGTGGGCTTCATCACTACTCGCTCGTCGCATTCTCAGAGGGTCTGTGTGTCGCTCACACTTCGGACTCAAATAGGAAGACCTGAAACCAAAGAGCAGACATGTCGCAAGTTCAATGTGAAAACGAAACCACAAAGCAACTAACAGGCAATGCAATGGTCGCATCATGTGATCATTGATGTTGAGCTAGCTACACACATTGTACACCCTACAAAGAGTATTACACTACAGAGTAAATCTAGCCTGTATGCGAACGAACGTCTTTTATCGCATGAAATGGCATATAATGCTTCCGATACATCTTTGCGCAGCCTGCATACATCCCTCGTGGCGTCGCCGTTAACACGTTTTAGAGTTCCAGATCGCAGAGAGTAGATTACCAACACAATGAAGGGAACTTCTGTCGTTGAGTGTAGTAGTTTGAAGCTCAGCAGTACGAATGTTAAATTAGATACTGTCCAAACATCTATTTGCCTAGGCATAGGTGGAAAGCTGCTTGAGACATTGAGACAACTCATCGAAGAGTGGTATGCACCATATACAGTGTACTGTGAATGAGAACAAGAATATGAATATTCTGTTCCATTTCCGACATGAATTAGGCACTTGCGTAGAATGCAAGCCAACCACAATTGCTCCAACGTTTGAAACTTCATTACGAGAGGCGCGGGTAGGGTAGTGTAGTGGTTTTAATACGCGCGGACGCAGCAGGCCTGATATCTTTGGTCTAAAAATTAACGGAGAGAGTCTGACATTGTTGAATCTAATCGGTGTTATACGCCACGCACCTTGACTTGCATCGTGCATAAAAAGTACCCGAATGTCGCAAAGGCCGTTGTACCATAATACAACTGTAGTCCTATGTGTGTACCTTATTGCGAAATAGGCTAGCGCAAGTAAAACATTGAAAGAACGAAGTAAAAGTGGAAGAAAGCGCCCCCTCCCCCCCCCCCCCCAGTTTGCTTAGATCAAAGGCGTCGCCATCTTGAAATCTGACGTCGCCAGGAACGAAAATGGCGCGTCTGGCGTATTGTCGTGACGTCACGGTATTGTTGTGGCGCGTCTTCCGGTTTGCCGCCATTATTGTGCCGCGCAGCCGAATGCTGGCGACAGATGCCAGTTTCTTTAGTGTAATCTCGACCGCATCGCGGTGGGATTTGCGTCTTTGACGCCAGTGGGGTGACGGAATGTGGGCATATGTAAGAATTGAGCCTGCTGTTTTCAATTTTGTTAGACACCGTGCACACTGTAACGCTCTTTTATTGTTTTTTTCTCAGGTGCCTGAGCCCGGTGAAGATACAGCGACACATGGCCGACGACTTCTGGCAGCATTACTGACCGACCAGGCCCGATGATGTGAAGATTGGCGATGCGGAACAGTCATTCGACAGTGGGTGAAGCGTTGTTTTTATCAAGTTATTTGATTTATACAACATGTTGAGGTAGATGATAATGTAGGCCGATCACTGGAAGAATCAAATCAACGATAGCATGACATCGATATATGTATCACAGCTAGTGCGAGTGGACATTAGTTTTAATGTTGCAGTTCTCGCAATCGAAACGTTTTACTCAGACGATTGATCGAGCTATTTTGCACGCTATATGATGTATATCAAGGTACGTAATGTCAAAATATGAGGCAAAATAATGCATATGAAACGAAACTTGTGTAAGAGGCCGAGATCGCACCGCGGAAAGTATCGTAACATTGATATGCATAAGCACCATTGGCGCGGCGAATGCCACACACATTCTCGCATGTACACATACACCCACTCAATACAGTTGAGTAGACGATTCTTTGACCGTCATGACACCCAGCAAAACGCATTCATCTCGACTGGAAACAGCATACTTAGGAATCAGCATGCAAATGCAACCTACACAAGTGCCTCATTCATTGCAATAGTGTAACTCAAGTGTACGCATTTGGCATGTGTTCCTTCTGAGACAAGTGTAGAGATCATTCGATGTTTTGAGACCAATATTTATTGCAGTCACACATTTCTCGGCACGCAGATTTGTATCTAGGTAGTGACGGAGATCGAATGCGTATGTTGATACATTGCCTTGGAAACAATAGCATATGCTACAGTGATCAGTGCCAACAGGCCAGCTCTTTGGCCATGTCGTGAGCGCTATGCCGACAAACAGGTAACGCCAAAAGCTATACATAACAGTGGAGGCGAAGAGCCACACGAGAAAACAAAGGTTGTTCCAAACTACCCAGACAACTACGAAATTATATACTAGACATGCGTGGGCTTCATCACTACTCGCTCGTCGCATTCTCAGAGGGTCTGTGTGTCGCTCACACTTCGGACTCAAATAGGAAGACCTGAAACCAAAGAGCAGACATGTCGCAAGTTCAATGTGAAAACGAAACCACAAAGCAACTAACAGGCAATGCAATGGTCGCATCATGTGATCATTGATGTTGAGCTAGCTACACACATTGTACACCCTACAAAGAGTATTACACTACAGAGTAAATCTAGCCTGTATGCGAACGAACGTCTTTTATCGCATGAAATGGCATATAATGCTTCCGATACATCTTTGCGCAGCCTGCATACATCCCTCGTGGCGTCGCCGTTAACACGTTTTAGAGTTCCAGATCGCAGAGAGTAGATTACCAACACAATGAAGGGAACTTCTGTCGTTGAGTGTAGTAGTTTGAAGCTCAGCAGTACGAATGTTAAATTAGATACTGTCCAAACATCTATTTGCCTAGGCATAGGTGGAAAGCTGCTTGAGACATTGAGACAACTCATCGAAGAGTGGTATGCACCATATACAGTGTACTGTGAATGAGAACAAGAATATGAATATTCTGTTCCATTTCCGACATGAATTAGGCACTTGCGTAGAATGCAAGCCAACCACAATTGCTCCAACGTTTGAAACTTCATTACGAGAGGCGCGGGTAGGGTAGTGTAGTGGTTTTAATACGCGCGGACGCAGCAGGCCTGATATCTTTGGTCTAAAAATTAACGGAGAGAGTCTGACATTGTTGAATCTAATCGGTGTTATACGCCACGCACCTTGACTTGCATCGTGCATAAAAAGTACCCGAATGTCGCAAAGGCCGTTGTACCATAATACAACTGTAGTCCTATGTGTGTACCTTATTGCGAAATAGGCTAGCGCAAGTAAAACATTGAAAGAACGAAGTAAAAGTGGAAGAAAGCGCCCCCTCCCCCCCCCCCAGTTTGCTTAGATCAAAGGCGTCGCCATCTTGAAATCTGACGTCGCCAGGAACGAAAATGGCGCGTCTGGCGTATTGTCGTGACGTCACGGTATTGTTGTGGCGCGTCTTCCGGTTTGCCGCCATTATTGTGCCGCGCAGCCGAATGCTGGCGACAGATGCCAGTTTCTTTAGTGTAATCTCGACCGCATCGCGGTGGGATTTGCGTCTTTGACGCCAGTGGGGTGACGGAATGTGGGCATATGTAAGAATTGAGCCTGCTGTTTTCAATTTTGTTAGACACCGTGCACACTGTAACGCTCTTTTATTGTTTTTTTCTCAGGTGCCTGAGCCCGGTGAAGATACAGCGACACATGGCCGACGACTTCTGGCAGCATTACTGACCGACCAGGCCCGATGATGTGAAGATTGGCGATGCGGAACAGTCATTCGACAGTGGGTGAAGCGTTGTTTTTATCAAGTTATTTGATTTATACAACATGTTGAGGTAGATGATAATGTAGGCCGATCACTGGAAGAATCAAATCAACGATAGCATGACATCGATATATGTATCACAGCTAGTGCGAGTGGACATTAGTTTTAATGTTGCAGTTCTCGCAATCGAAACGTTTTACTCAGACGATTGATCGAGCTATTTTGCACGCTATATGATGTATATCAAGGTACGTAATGTCAAAATATGAGGCAAAATAATGCATATGAAACGAAACTTGTGTAAGAGGCCGAGATCGCACCGCGGAAAGTATCGTAACATTGATATGCATAAGCACCATTGGCGCGGCGAATGCCACACACATTCTCGCATGTACACATACACCCACTCAATACAGTTGAGTAGACGATTCTTTGACCGTCATGACACCCAGCAAAACGCATTCATCTCGACTGGAAACAGCATACTTAGGAATCAGCATGCAAATGCAACCTACACAAGTGCCTCATTCATTGCAATAGTGTAACTCAAGTGTACGCATTTGGCATGTGTTCCTTCTGAGACAAGTGTAGAGATCATTCGATGTTTTGAGACCAATATTTATTGCAGTCACACATTTCTCGGCACGCAGATTTGTATCTAGGTAGTGACGGAGATCGAATGCGTATGTTGATACATTGCCTTGGAAACAATAGCATATGCTACAGTGATCAGTGCCAACAGGCCAGCTCTTTGGCCATGTCGTGAGCGCTATGCCGACAAACAGGTAACGCCAAAAGCTATACATAACAGTGGAGGCGAAGAGCCACACGAGAAAACAAAGGTTGTTCCAAACTACCCAGACAACTACGAAATTATATACTAGACATGCGTGGGCTTCATCACTACTCGCTCGTCGCATTCTCAGAGGGTCTGTGTGTCGCTCACACTTCGGACTCAAATAGGAAGACCTGAAACCAAAGAGCAGACATGTCGCAAGTTCAATGTGAAAACGAAACCACAAAGCAACTAACAGGCAATGCAATGGTCGCATCATGTGATCATTGATGTTGAGCTAGCTACACACATTGTACACCCTACAAAGAGTATTACACTACAGAGTAAATCTAGCCTGTATGCGAACGAACGTCTTTTATCGCATGAAATGGCATATAATGCTTCCGATACATCTTTGCGCAGCCTGCATACATCCCTCGTGGCGTCGCCGTTAACACGTTTTAGAGTTCCAGATCGCAGAGAGTAGATTACCAACACAATGAAGGGAACTTCTGTCGTTGAGTGTAGTAGTTTGAAGCTCAGCAGTACGAATGTTAAATTAGATACTGTCCAAACATCTATTTGCCTAGGCATAGGTGGAAAGCTGCTTGAGACATTGAGACAACTCATCGAAGAGTGGTATGCACCATATACAGTGTACTGTGAATGAGAACAAGAATATGAATATTCTGTTCCATTTCCGACATGAATTAGGCACTTGCGTAGAATGCAAGCCAACCACAATTGCTCCAACGTTTGAAACTTCATTACGAGAGGCGCGGGTAGGGTAGTGTAGTGGTTTTAATACGCGCGGACGCAGCAGGCCTGATATCTTTGGTCTAAAAATTAACGGAGAGAGTCTGACATTGTTGAATCTAATCGGTGTTATACGCCACGCACCTTGACTTGCATCGTGCATAAAAAGTACCCGAATGTCGCAAAGGCCGTTGTACCATAATACAACTGTAGTCCTATGTGTGTACCTTATTGCGAAATAGGCTAGCGCAAGTAAAACATTGAAAGAACGAAGTAAAAGTGGAAGAAAGCGCCCCCTCCCCCCCCCCCAGTTTGCTTAGATCAAAGGCGTCGCCATCTTGAAATCTGACGTCGCCAGGAACGAAAATGGCGCGTCTGGCGTATTGTCGTGACGTCACGGTATTGTTGTGGCGCGTCTTCCGGTTTGCCGCCATTATTGTGCCGCGCAGCCGAATGCTGGCGACAGATGCCAGTTTCTTTAGTGTAATCTCGACCGCATCGCGGTGGGATTTGCGTCTTTGACGCCAGTGGGGTGACGGAATGTGGGCATATGTAAGAATTGAGCCTGCTGTTTTCAATTTTGTTAGACACCGTGCACACTGTAACGCTCTTTTATTGTTTTTTTCTCAGGTGCCTGAGCCCGGTGAAGATACAGCGACACATGGCCGACGACTTCTGGCAGCATTACTGACCGACCAGGCCCGATGATGTGAAGATTGGCGATGCGGAACAGTCATTCGACAGTGGGTGAAGCGTTGTTTTTATCAAGTTATTTGATTTATACAACATGTTGAGGTAGATGATAATGTAGGCCGATCACTGGAAGAATCAAATCAACGATAGCATGACATCGATATATGTATCACAGCTAGTGCGAGTGGACATTAGTTTTAATGTTGCAGTTCTCGCAATCGAAACGTTTTACTCAGACGATTGATCGAGCTATTTTGCACGCTATATGATGTATATCAAGGTACGTAATGTCAAAATATGAGGCAAAATAATGCATATGAAACGAAACTTGTGTAAGAGGCCGAGATCGCACCGCGGAAAGTATCGTAACATTGATATGCATAAGCACCATTGGCGCGGCGAATGCCACACACATTCTCGCATGTACACATACACCCACTCAATACAGTTGAGTAGACGATTCTTTGACCGTCATGACACCCAGCAAAACGCATTCATCTCGACTGGAAACAGCATACTTAGGAATCAGCATGCAAATGCAACCTACACAAGTGCCTCATTCATTGCAATAGTGTAACTCAAGTGTACGCATTTGGCATGTGTTCCTTCTGAGACAAGTGTAGAGATCATTCGATGTTTTGAGACCAATATTTATTGCAGTCACACATTTCTCGGCACGCAGATTTGTATCTAGGTAGTGACGGAGATCGAATGCGTATGTTGATACATTGCCTTGGAAACAATAGCATATGCTACAGTGATCAGTGCCAACAGGCCAGCTCTTTGGCCATGTCGTGAGCGCTATGCCGACAAACAGGTAACGCCAAAAGCTATACATAACAGTGGAGGCGAAGAGCCACACGAGAAAACAAAGGTTGTTCCAAACTACCCAGACAACTACGAAATTATATACTAGACATGCGTGGGCTTCATCACTACTCGCTCGTCGCATTCTCAGAGGGTCTGTGTGTCGCTCACACTTCGGACTCAAATAGGAAGACCTGAAACCAAAGAGCAGACATGTCGCAAGTTCAATGTGAAAACGAAACCACAAAGCAACTAACAGGCAATGCAATGGTCGCATCATGTGATCATTGATGTTGAGCTAGCTACACACATTGTACACCCTACAAAGAGTATTACACTACAGAGTAAATCTAGCCTGTATGCGAACGAACGTCTTTTATCGCATGAAATGGCATATAATGCTTCCGATACATCTTTGCGCAGCCTGCATACATCCCTCGTGGCGTCGCCGT
>OZ024861.1:25142712-25250212 GCA_964017155.1 Oasisia sp. SBJ-2009 | reverse complement strand
ACTGGTTTAGCAAGATCTAAGTCTGTGATCTCCACCTTTGAAGTCCAATATGTAGTGTATAAATAACTAAAATATATGTTGACTTTGGTTTGTTAAAAAGTGGTTCCAAGAACTGACTCTGGTTACTGCATTTGGTGACCACAGAATCCAATTGCCGGCAGATAGTCTGTTTGCAGCCCACTGATTTGGAGGTGATTTGTTTTTTGAAAGAGCAAAAAAGTCGACATCAACGAAGTTTACATGTGCATGATTGAATCGCAAGTTCACATGGTGGCTAACATGTATAAATAGATGCTACATAAGTTTTTTGTACAGTTATCTAGAAATTATATGAGAGAGAAAATAGATGAATCATCTTGATAGAAGAAATATTGCTCTTTGATACATAACAGAGAAATCCTTAAATTTAACAGTGAATTCAGTTTATTTCTAGTGAAACGGTTGCCGAGGGCTAATCTAAGAGAGCAGCCTTATCGCTAGTTCTGTTTGTTATAAATAATAATAATGACTTCTTATGCACCAATATCCTCAAAGATCAAGCTCAGTGTATATACCAAATACCAAGTTCTGTTTGTTCATAGATACCTGGTTCTGTTTATTCATAGATACCTGGTTCTGTTTGTTCATAGATAGCTGGTTCTGTTTGTTCATAGATATCTGGTTCTGTTTGTTCATAGACACCTGGCTCTGTTTGTTCATAGATACCTGGTTCTGTTTGTTCATAGACACCTGGCTCTGTTTGTTCATAGATACCTGGTTCTGTTTGTTCATAGATACCAGGTTCTGTTTGTTCATAGATACCTGGTTCTGTTTGTTCATAGATACCTGGTCCTGTTTGTTCATAGATACCTGGTCCTGTTTGTTCATGGATACCTGGTCCTGTTTGTTCATAGATACCTGATCCTGTTTGTTCATAGATACCTGGTTCTGTTTGTTCATAGATACCTGGTTCTGTTTGTTCATGTAGACACCTGGTTCTGTGTGTTCATAGACACCTGGCTCTGTTTGTTTATAGATACCTGGTTCTGTTTGTTCATAGGTACCTGGTTCTGTTTGTTCATAGATACCTGGTGCTGTTTGTTCATAGATACCTGGCTCTGTTTGTTCATAGATACCTGGTTCTGTTTGTTCATATATACCTGGCTTTGTTTGTTCATAGATACCTGGTTCTGTTTGTTCATATATACCTGGTTCTGTTTGTTCATAGATACCTGGTTCTGTTTGTTCATCAGATATCTGGTTCTGTTTGTTCATAGATACCTGGCTTTGTTTGTTCATAGATACCTGGTCCTGTTTGTTCATAGATACCTGGTCCTGTTTGTTCATAGATACCTGGTCCTGTTTGTTCATAGATTATTGGTCCTGTTTGTTCATAGATACCTGGTTCTGTTTGTTCATAGATACCTGGTTCTGTGTGTTAATAGATATCTGGCTCTGTTTGTTCATAGATACCTGGTTCTGTTTGTTCGTAGATACCTGGTTCTGTTTGTTCATAGATACCTGGTCCTGTTTGTTCATAGACACCTGGCTCTGTTTGTTCATAGATACCTGGTTCTGTTTGTTCATAGATACCAGGTTCTGTTTGTTCATAGATACCAGGTTCTGTTTGTTCATAGATACCTGGTTCTGTTTGTTCATAGATACCTGGTCCTGTTTGTTCATAGATACTTGGTCCTGTTTGTTCATGGATACCTGGTCCTGTTTGTTCATAGATACCTGGTTCTGTTTGTTCATATATACCTGGTTCTGTTTGTTCATAGATACCTGGTTCTGTTTGTTCATCAGATATCTGGTTCTGTTTGTTCATAGATACCTGGCTTTGTTTGTTCATGTAGACACCTGGTTCTGTGTGTTCATAGACACCTGGCTCTGTTTGTTTATAGATACCTGGTTCTGTTTGTTCATAGATACCTGGTTCTGTTTGTTCATAGATACCTGGTTCTGTTTGTTCATAGATACCTGGCTCTGTTTGTTCATAGATACCTGGCTCTGTTTGTTCATAGATACCTGGTTCTGTTTGTTCATAGATACCTGGCTTTGTTTGTTCATATATACCTGGTTCTGTTTGTTCATATATACCTGGTTCTGTTTGTTCATAGATACCTGGTTCTGTTTGTTCATCAGATACCAGGTTCTGTTTGTTCATAGATACCTGGTTCTGTTTGTTCATAGATACCTGGTCCTGTTTGTTCATAGATACCTGGTCCTGTTTGTTCATGGATACCTGGTCCTGTTTGTTCATAGATACCTGATCCTGTTTGTTCATAGATACCTGGTTCTGTTTGTTCATAGATACCTGGTTCTGTTTGTTCATGTAGACACCTGGTTCTGTGTGTTCATAGATACCTGGTTCTGTTTGTTCATGTAGACACCTGGTTCTGTTTGTTCATAGATACCTGGTTCTGTTTGTTCATCAGATATCTGGTTCTGTTTGTTCATCAGATATCTGGTTCTGTTTGTTCATAGGTACCTGGTTCTGTTTGTTCATAGATACCTGGTGCTGTTTGTTCATAGATACCTGGCTCTGTTTGTTCATAGATACCTGGTTCTGTTTGTTCATATATACCTGGCTTTGTTTGTTCATAGATACCTGGTTCTGTTTGTTCATATATACCTGGTTCTGTTTGTTCATAGATACCTGGTTCTGTTTGTTCATCAGATATCTGGTTCTGTTTGTTCATAGATACCTGGCTTTGTTTGTTCATAGATACCTGGTTCTGTTTGTTCATATATACCTGGTTCTGTTTGTTCATATATACCTGGCTTTGTTTGTTCATAGATACCTGGTTCTGTTTGTTCATATATACCTGGTTCTGTTTGTTCATAGATACCTGGTTCTGTTTGTTCATCAGATATCTGGTTCTGTTTGTTCATAGATACCTGGCTTTGTTTGTTCATAGATACCTGGTCCTGTTTGTTCATAGATACCTGGTCCTGTTTGTTCATAGATACCTGGTCCTGTTTGTTCATAGATTCTTGGTCCTGTTTGTTCATAGATACCTGGTTCTGTTTGTTCATAGATACCTGGTTCTGTGTGTTAATAGATATCTGGCTCTGTTTGTTCATAGATACCTGGTTCTGTTTGTTCGTAGATACCTGGTTCTGTTTGTTCATAGATACCTGGTCCTGTTTGTTCATAGACACCTGGCTCTGTTTGTTCATAGATACCTGGTTCTGTTTGTTCATAGATACCAGGTTCTGTTTGTTCATAGATACCAGGTTCTGTTTGTTCATAGATACCTGGTTCTGTTTGTTCATAGATACCTGGTCCTGTTTGTTCATAGATACCTGGTCCTGTTTGTTCATGGATACCTGGTCCTGTTTGTTCATAGATACCTGGTTCTGTTTGTTCATATATACCTGGTTCTGTTTGTTCATAGATACCTGGTTCTGTTTGTTCATCAGATATCTGGTTCTGTTTGTTCATAGATACCTGGCTTTGTTTGTTCATGTAGACACCTGGTCCTGTTTGTTCATAGATTCTTGGTCCTGTTTGTTCATAGATACCTGGTTCTGTTTGTTCATAGATACCTGGTTCTGTGTGTTAATAGATATCTGGCTCTGTTTGTTCATAGATACCTGGTTCTGTTTGTTCGTAGATACCTGGTTCTGTTTGTGCATAGATACCTGGTCCTGTTTGTTCATAGACACCTGGCTCTGTTTGTTCATAGATACCTGGTTCTGTTTGTTCATAGATACCAGGTTCTGTTTGTTCATAGATACCAGGTTCTGTTTGTTCATAGATACCTGGTTCTGTTTGTTCATAGATACCTGGTCCTGTTTGTTCATAGATACCTGGTCCTGTTTGTTCATGGATACCTGGTCCTGTTTGTTCATAGATACCTGGTTCTGTTTGTTCATATATACCTGGTTCTGTTTGTTCATAGATACCTGGTTCTGTTTGTTCATATATACCTGGCTTTGTTTGTTCATAGATACCTGGCTTTGTTTGTTCATGTAGACACCTTGTTCTGTGTGTTCATAGACACCTGGCTCTGTTTGTTTATAGATACCTGGTTCTGTTTGTTCATAGATACCTGGTTCTGTTTGTTCATAGATACCTGGTTCTGTTTGTTCATAGATACCTGGCTCTGTTTGTTCATAGATACCTGGCTCTGTTTGTTCATATATACCTGGTTCTGTTTGTTCATAGATACCTGGCTTTGTTTGTTCATATATACCTGGTTCTGTTTGTTCATATATACCTGGTTCTGTTTGTTCATAGATACCTGGTTATGTTTGTTCATCAGATATCTGGTTCTGTTTGTTCATAGATACCTGGTTTTGTTTGTTCATGGATACCTGGTCCTGTTTGTTCATAGATACCTGATCCTGTTTGTTCATAGATACCTGGTTCTGTTTGTTCATAGATACCTGGTTCTGTTTGTTCATGTAGACACCTGGTTCTGTGTGTTCATAGACACCTGGCTCTGTTTGTTTATAGATACCTGGTTCTGTTTGTTCATAGGTACCTGGTTCTGTTTGTTCATAGATACCTGGTGCTGTTTTTTCATAGATACCTGGCTCTGTTTGTTCATAGATACCTGGTTCTGTTTGTTCATATATACCTGGCTTTGTTTGTTCATAGATACCTGGTTCTGTTTGTTCATATATACCTGGTTCTGTTTGTTCATAGATACCTGGTTCTGTTTGTTCATCAGATATCTGGTTCTGTTTGTTCATAGATACCTGGCTTTGTTTGTTCATAGATACCTGGTCCTGTTTGTTCATAGATACCTGGTCCTGTTTGTTCATAGATACCTGGTCCTGTTTGTTCATAGATTCTTGGTCCTGTTTGTTCATAGATACCTGGTTCTGTTTGTTCATAGATACCTGGTTCTGTGTGTTAATAGATATCTGGCTCTGTTTGTTCATAGATACCTGGTTCTGTTTGTTCGTAGATACCTGGTTCTGTTTGTTCATAGATACCTGGTCCTGTTTGTTCATAGACACCTGGCTCTGTTTGTTCATAGATACCTGGTTCTGTTTGTTCATAGATACCAGGTTCTGTTTGTTCATAGATACCAGGTTCTGTTTGTTCATAGATACCTGGTTCTGTTTGTTCATAGATACCTGGTCCTGTTTGTTCATAGATACCTGGTCCTGTTTGTTCATGGATACCTGGTCCTGTTTGTTCATAGATACCTGGTTCTGTTTGTTCATATATACCTGGTTCTGTTTGTTCATAGATACCTGGTTCTGTTTGTTCATCAGATATCTGGTTCTGTTTGTTCATAGATACCTGGCTTTGTTTGTTCATGTAGACACCTGGTTCTGTGTGTTCATAGACACCTGGCTCTGTTTGTTTATAGATACCTGGTTCTGTTTGTTCATAGATACCTGGTTCTGTTTGTTCATAGATACCTGGTTCTGTTTGTTCATAGATACCTGGCTCTGTTTGTTCATAGATACCTGGCTCTGTTTGTTCATAGATACCTGGTTCTGTTTGTTCATAGATACCTGGCTTTGTTTGTTCATATATACCTGGTTCTGTTTGTTCATAGATACCTGGCTCTGTTTGTTCATAGATACCTGGCTCTGTTTGTTCATATATACCTGGTTCTGTTTGTTCATAGATACCTGGCTTTGTTTGTTCATAGATACCTGGCTCTGTTTGTTCATAGATACCTGGCTCTGTTTGTTCATATATACCTGGTTCTGTTTGTTCATAGATACCTGGCTTTGTTTGTTCATATATACCTGGTTCTGTTTGTTCATATATACCTGGTTCTGTTTGTTCATAGATACCTGGTTATGTTTGTTCATCAGATATCTGGTTCTGTTTGTTCATAGATACCTGGTTTTGTTTGTTCATGGATACCTGGTCCTGTTTGTTCATAGATACCTGATCCTGTTTGTTCATAGATACCTGGTTCTGTTTGTTCATAGATACCTGGTTCTGTTTGTTCATGTAGACACCTGGTTCTGTGTGTTCATAGACACCTGGCTCTGTTTGTTTATAGATACCTGGTTCTGTTTGTTCATAGGTACCTGGTTCTGTTTGTTCATAGATACCTGGTGCTGTTTGTTCATAGATACCTGGCTCTGTTTGTTCATAGATACCTGGTTCTGTTTGTTCATATATACCTGGCTTTGTTTGTTCATAGATACCTGGTTCTGTTTGTTCATATATACCTGGTTCTGTTTGTTCATAGATACCTGGTTCTCTTTGTTCATCAGATATCTGGTTCTGTTTGTTCATAGATACCTGGCTTTGTTTGTTCATAGATACCTGGTCCTGTTTGTTCATAGATACCTGGTCCTGTTTGTTCATAGATACCTGGTCCTGTTTGTTCATAGATTCTTGGTCCTGTTTGTTCATAGATACCTGGTTCTGTTTGTTCATAGATACCTGGTTCTGTGTGTTAATAGATATCTGGCTCTGTTTGTTCATAGATACCTGGTTCTGTTTGTTCGTAGATACCTGGTTCTGTTTGTTCATAGATACCTGGTCCTGTTTGTTCATAGACACCTGGCTCTGTTTGTTCATAGATACCTGGTTCTGTTTGTTCATAGATACCAGGTTCTGTTTGTTCATAGATACCAGGTTCTGTTTGTTCATAGATACCTGGTTCTGTTTGTTCATAGATACCTGGTCCTGTTTGTTCATAGATACCTGGTCCTGTTTGTTCATGGATACCTGGTCCTGTTTGTTCATAGATACCTGGTTCTGTTTGTTCATATATACCTGGTTCTGTTTGTTCATAGATACCTGGTTCTGTTTGTTCATCAGATATCTGGTTCTGTTTGTTCATAGATACCTGGCTTTGTTTGTTCATGTAGACACCTGGTTCTGTGTGTTCATAGACACCTGGCTCTGTTTGTTTATAGATACCTGGTTCTGTTTGTTCATAGATACCTGGTTCTGTTTGTTCATAGATACCTGGTTCTGTTTGTTCATAGATACCTGGCTCTGTTTGTTCATAGATACCTGGCTCTGTTTGTTCATAGATACCTGGTTCTGTTTGTTCATAGATACCTGGCTTTGTTTGTTCATATATACCTGGTTCTGTTTGTTCATATATACCTGGTTCTGTTTGTTCATATATACCTGGTTCTGTTTGTTCATCAGATATCTGGTTCTGTTTGTTCATAGATACCTGGTTTTGTTTGTTCATAGATACCTGGTCCTGTTTGTTCATAGATACCTGGTCCTGTTTGTTCATAGATTCTTGGTCCTGTTTGTTCATAGATACCTGGTTCTGTTTGTTCATAGATACCTGGTTCTGTGTGTTCATAGATATCTGGCTCTGTTTGTTCATAGATACCTGGTTCTGTTTGTTCGTAGATACCTGGTTCTGTTTGTTCATAGATACCTGGTCCTGTTTGTTCATAGATACCTGTTAACACAGGTACAATTCTTTTACATTGGCATTGACTAAAAAACAGTTGATTTAAAGCACTGGTGTTACGTGGTGAATTGATACGGTTGGCAAAGAAGTGAATGCAGCAGTGGTTGAATGGTTGGCGAAAAATTATGCACTTCTAAATTTGTCTGCAAACTCCCACGATGAACAGTTTGAGAGCATGACAGAAATACAGCAGTTTCACATGGAAGTGTATGCCCGTCGTGGGTTTAAGAGTACAGGGAGTACATGGTAATTGGATTTGGATATAAGAAGTCTTGAGAAACCCTTGACCTGTTCTTTGGCTTGTATAGTTTGGCTTCTTTATGTGAGGATGGGAAAATTAGGTCACCAAATGGCCATGACCAGAGCGTACTGCGGAACCAAATTATTGCCAGTCAGACATGTTTTGGTGGACACATGGATGTTTAACTATTATGCCAGTTTACAAACTTTAAAATGTGTCTGGTGACCTGAAATGGACTACAAACATACATGTGACACCATTTACACTCACTTGTAAGGCATAACTGACACTATCTATAGTTTTGGAAGATCTTTTTTTGCTCCTTCATTTTTTACCCGTTCACCCATATTTCTACCCGTCCATGAACAATTTTACTCGTCCAAATGATGGGTGGACGGGTCTCTGCATAAATCTATGGCCATGGCATTGTTGCTAACGTCAGACTTTCTGTAAACAAATATCACCACTGTCTACAGCCAGGTACACAGTCATACAGCTTAGTGGCCTAGAGCAACGTAGAGTGAAACACACTTGACCAAGTTTTCAGAAGGCAACACAGAATTCTAACCTCGGTTATCTTAGTCAAGAGTGCGAAGCTCTTGTGGTGGTTTGACTCTTTGAGTGGCTTGCATTTTGTTCCTGGAACTTTCATTTGCAATTCTGTGTCAGGCTTGTCTCAGAAGGACTAGTGCAACTGACCATTTTTTTTAATTCAATAATAAAATATATCATGGTGTTTTATTTAACTATAGAAATATTTTGACAGTTGTGTGTGTGTATGTGCTACTCACAAAAAAATATTTCCGTATTTCTAAGAACGCCATCAATCATATCACGCCCACCAGCAGACAGACCAAATTGTGTGGTCATGTTTGTTGTTGTTATTTTCTGTTCACAAGACAAACGCCCGTGATCTAAACAAAACTAACGTAGTGTACATTTCAGACCCGCTTTGTTGGCTTCTTGCAGCGAAAACAAAACACTGCCTAAATTAGCTCTACATTTTTTTTTCAGTTTAGCAAGACATTTTCTTTGTCCATGGGTTGCATTGTGTCTCAATTGAAATGTTCCAACTCTGAAATATGTTTTAGTCACCATGTTAAATATACACTTTGACAACTGTTTGTCTAACATGAATGTTTTTCCACTGCATCTGGGAAGGAATGTGGTGTGTAGGGTTAGTACTCTGCCAGATGTGCAAAATGCTGTCACAACATATTAAAAAACAGTTTTTTTTTAAATGTGCATTTTCACTTAAATTAAAATATATGTGCAGACTCCAAATCTGAACATTTTAGTATCTACATTTGTTTATTAAAAAATATATTTACTGCAGTGCATAACTAATTTAGGCTAAATTAGCATAATGAAAGCCTAAAATGGACTTTGAAATGTGTAATAGCTGGCTGAAAAATGCAGCTAGTGAGTTTTCTAATGTAAGTACTGGGATATATATTTTGGCCCAAGTCCAGTCTGTTTTGCTAGCTCCTGTAGTTCTGTACATTCATTCACAAGTTCAGTTTTATCTTCTACCAGGATCCGTACGGGGCCTTGAAAGTCTTGAAAAGCCTTGAATTTGATTGAACCAAATTCAAGGCCTTGAAATCCAGGAATATTACAAAGTAGTCTTGAAAAGTCTTGAATTTAATTGTGGTCAGTAAAATTTTGTTTTGACTCAATTGTTGTGACGAATAACAACTAGAAAAGGAAAAGGTTATGCACAAAAATAACTCTTCTGCACATTGGGCAATTGGCATTTCATTGTGGTCGGCACCATTGTTTTCTTAGTCGAATACAAATTGTAATGTTAACTTAATTTACTGTGCATTTACTGTACATATGTCGTTAAAATAGTCTTGAATTTCTTTTTCAAATAGACTTAAAAAGTCTTGAATAGCCTTGAATTTCAAACGGCCGGTTGTGTACAGATCCGGTTGTACGAATGTAATGACTGGTGTAAATCTACATAAAACATTCTCCTGTGCAAGACTATAGACCACGGCATGTCCATCATGGGTGTTGAGTAGTAAACATTTGCTATATCACTTTAGCCATGTCCATCAAGGGTGCTGAGCACTAAACATTTGCTATATCACTTTAGCCATGTCCATCAAGGGTGCTGAGCACTAAACATTTGCTATATCACTTTAGCCATGTCCATCAAGGGTGCTGAGCACTAAACATTTGCTATATCACTTTAGCCATGTCCATCAAGGGTGCTGAGCACTAAACATTTGCTATATCACTTTAGCCATGTCCATCATGGGTGCTGAGCACTAAACATTTGCTATATCACTTTAGCCATGTCCATCATGGGTGCTGAGCACTAAACATTTGCTATATCACTTTAGCCATGTCGACAGCAATGATTTACTCTTTAGGTGCATTTTATGCACTCAGAGAGCAAGTTTAAAAAAATCAATTCATATAAACAAGCCTTATTAATCATCACAAGGGAATGATGCTAACTGACAAACTCCCCACAGGATATATAAATTGTGAATGCTGAGTTACTAGTAGTTATATAATATATAGTTGTACTAGGACCTAACTGACAGTCCAATGTATCAAATCATGGGGACCATGATAGACAAATGCCTGGGCCCACAATCATAGGGCACTTTACGGGAAATCCCAGTATGATTCTGATGATGACTAGCTGAGCTGTATATGCTCTCAGTCTGCCTCTCGTCTCGGTGAGTTTACAAAGCCAAGGGAGAGTCCGTTATGTGAGACTACATTATTTCATGTCATTGCTTTAAAATGAATACCGCAACAAATTGATTTTCTAGGTTGTGGTTTTAATGGAAGTGATGGTTTGTATTTAGTTCCAGCAACTAATGTGCACAACACTTTATGTCAGACTCGTCTCAGGAAGACTAGTGCACTTGACTTGATTTAAGAAATTCCAATAATTTAATATAATCGTAGTGGTTTTATTTAATCTTGTATGCATTTGAGAGTTGGGTGTATATGCTAGTCACAGAACAGAATTTTTTATTTTTACAAATAATATTGATTGTATCATCATCAGTTTTGAACTTTATATATGATTAGTAAACTAAATCATCAAGTTGGAAGAACATAAAAAAAATGTCTTTCTTTCGAGTGAGTGTCGATACAAATAAATAAATTTTAGAAAATCACAATATGTATTGGGGTTTTTAGTCAAACATAATTTTGCATAGTTACTTTGGATTTTTGAAAAATGGTTCTATTGATCTTTAAAAATGAACGTTGATCTGTGACATTTATAAAGGAAGTCTGTTTTCGTCATTATCACAAATCCAGCTTCTTTCCGATGGATTGGTTGAAGCCAATGAAAGATGGATTGGACAGGAATGCCCATTGCATATAATTACGTGAAGCCATAACCTGCCAATAGGTCACCTAAAAAATACACGAAAATATCAATGCAGATAACACATGTCAAATAACACATGTCTACATCACGTTTGGCAGGAGCACGTTGAGTTTGTTGAATGCCAGTAGGACACATTTGCAAAAGTTGGCTGATTTAGTGATTGGCGTGCACACATATTTGGCTAAATGTGATTGCTAAATAAAACCGCCAATAAAAATTGAGCATTGGAGTAGTCTCACTAATTATTGTGAAACAAAATGGCCACTGAAAACTGCACATGATTCAAGCCTTGGTGGCGTAGTTTTCGTAAAAAGTATGTTAGAAGCATGGTTTACATAAGAAATATGTTAAGTTAATTAAATGCAACCAACACCTACTTTATTAACTAAGCCTGCCCCTGGTAATAATAAACATAAAGTCATAATTTTTTTCTTTTCAAAATAGAAATGTCAATTTTGTCCTAAATTATGAAATATGTGTTTTTAACTTTATACATTACATTTTCATAGGGATATGTTGTCCATGATTCTCATTTGTGGATGGGGTTTTGTCCAAGTGGGTTTTTATCCAATGGTTTTTATCCAGTGAGGTTTTTCAGAATGGGTGTTATGTCCTGGGTGGTGTTCTAGCCTAGAGCTGGTATTGCAATGCACATATTTTTATTATTAATTATAAAAATATTGTACATTGTTAGTGAGGAAAGATTGACAGAGATAACACACCCTGAGCTGTGGTTGTGACAGAGGCAAATAACAAACCTTGAGTGCGCCACTTTAATATTTAAGATTATGGCTGCTGATATTTAGTTATATTGCTCATTTCTTCTCCAAGCAATACAGAACATTATCTTAATGAAGTGTGGGCTTTTAATTCCATATTCAGTCACCCCATCTAAATGAATCAGAGATATACAAGAAATTAGATTCCGAAATGTTAAGTACATGTATGCAACAATAATTCTAACACCAATTCTTGAAAACGTTTAGTTCTGTTTCCTTTGGGTGACAAAAGATGCTATTATCCAACAATGTTAGCATTTATAATGACGACCATTGGTTAAGTACCATAATTAGTCAAAATAAATTTAATGTATTAAGCATAGAAGGTCCCGAGTAACGAATAGAATACCAGTAGAGTACAAAGTGTGCGTGAATTATGTCACTGTGGCATTTCAGGTTGCCGTGTGATTAGTGTATATGAGCCACACGTAACCTTGCGTGTGAATGTCACAGGGCAGTAAGTATTTCACTGTTGATGGGTCAAGTTAGTTCACAGTGATGTGTCTGTAGCCTGTACACAAATATAGCATTTGGCCTGTCTTTTCACACTGCTAAGACCATGGTCACTTGGCTTAGGCCACGTGTGTAGGGAACTACAAATCTTTGCATGCAGGAATCATCACGGAATGAGGATTCTGTGAGGTTTGAGGGGAATAAACACAAAGCACATTGACATTGACCATCAGCTAGTTGTTTTGGGCTATTATTTAGATGTGTGTTTGTGTTTATAACGTGAGGCTGATAACCTGTCATCCCCTCAGAAGTAAGGCAGACTGTTTGGGCACAAGGCCAGTTGTGTATGACTAGGGCAGGTTATGCAGCCATACTTGGGTCTGGCATTACCATTTAAGGGCCAACGTTAAGACAACCCTGCTACTGTTTTGGGCTGTTTTGGTTAGACAGAGTGATCATCAACGTGACTGGTTTTATTACATCTGGTGATTGTAGTACAGCAGATGCAAACATGATCCTTCTAAAGATGGTGAGCGATTTTAATTTGGTTAATTTGTGACTTTTTGATGTGTGTTGTGATCCAAGCTTGATAATATCAGGAAAACTCTAGAAGGGTGGTGGAAAATAAAACAAAAACTGAAACGGTTAAATGGATTTGACGAGTAAGAATAAAATAAAGAGAAGATGTTATATAGCACAGTATCCAATTGTTACAATTGCTCAAGGCACTCTACTTTCCTGACATGGTAGATGTGTTCAATCAAATTCCATCTTGGCTTCTCTGGAAAGCATCCAGCCACACAGCAGTTAATGTGAGAAGACTATTTGTATGGTATACAAATATGCACCAATGGTGCCAGGTAGTCATACAGCTGGAGCAATGCAGTGACAAAAATACTGGGAATAGATAATGAGATACACTCTCCTCTTTCTCTCTCTCCTCTCTCTCTCTTGCTCTATCTCTCTCTCTCCCCTTATCTCCCCTTCTCACAACTCTCTCTTCCCCTCTCTCTCCCCCTCTCTCCCCCTCTTGCTCCCCCTGTCGCTTCTCTCTGTATATATATATATATATATATATATATATATATATATATATATATATATATATATATATACATATACATATATGTATAATTTATATATTTATGTATATATAATATCTATTCTCAGTCTCCTGGTGGTTCTAATCTGTTTGCACCATATGTTTTAAATATTTGTGATTTTATCTTGCCAGTTATTTTCGGTATGTTTCTCATCTACCAGGTATTCCCAGTATTTGCCTACCAATGAAAAATGAACTCACCTGATAATTTTTTTCTAAATTAACGTGACGCATTTTATTTGTGACATTTTTCCTGTAATATACTAATATGCATTAAGTCCTAGTTCAAAGACGCCACCGAATATCATATTCCATTGTTGTTGCTTTGGATGTCGCTGGATGACTGCAATAGAATTCAAGGAATCGAGAAATGCTGGTATTTTGGAATAATTGGGTCATTTTCGGGTGGCATTGTCAGTAACGTATTGCGTCAGAAGTGTCGTTTAGATTTCCACTTACTAACAGCCAGGTTATTGGTTTCCCTTGATAGACGCTGGTTCCAGGAACTGTGTCTGTCGTTATGGTAATGGAGAAGACCAACACTGTCTCATTAGCTAAAGTCAGTTAATAAGTACAGTGTACACAACTTTAATTGGAAGTAAGTAGCAAAATTAAATAAGTAATTTTTTATTATATATATATATATATGATGCATTAATTAAATGTGTAAAATATGTTTATTAATGATAGTTAATTAGTTATGTTTGACTGATATTTCTTGTGTCAATCTTTTGAGGCTTTGTTATAAGATACAACAGCTTTTTGAGTCATTTTAAATTGATATTTATCATTTTTTATTAGACATTTCAAATAATTCAAATTACTTTGAAATGACGGACATTGCTTTAGAATTTCTTTTTAGTGTCATACACATTTTAATCAGTGTTTATGTTTTAGATTGATTTATAAATTTATATATATAATCATTTACGTACACAGTTTTAGTAAAGGTTTTAAATTTATATTAATTTATATAGTTTACATACCAAGTTTTACTAGTACTGTACATATTAAAAACAAAAATTAATATGATTTATATTAATTTATATAATTTACATTTATATTTATTAATATACATTTATTATATTTCTTGTGCAGCGCATCGATCCGCCATGCGAGAATTAGCGCTATATAAAAACTGTATTATTATGTCTTTCGGGAGGGACAGCCAAATATCTTTGTCCCTAGTAAAATATCTCAGTTTACTGTTTACTTAATCCTCTTCACTCTTGAGAGTTGAGTCGAGCACACGGCTGAGAAGATGGTTCTTCAACATGCTCTGCAGTTTGCCATTTTCTTCATTTCTTTCCAGTTAATTCCACACTTTTTAGTCACTTAGCAGTGGATCCTTCCCTGCTGTTTTGTGTCTGCCTGTCTGTTGTTTTCCTAAGGCTTGTCTTGTATTGTACCTGCTGTCATTTCCTATCTGAAGGCTTGTCCATTTTATTTCCTTTTTTGCCAACCGTTTTTAAGCTATTTCGGTTCATCCTGTTCGAGACTTCTGCATTTGAGAAACTGTCTTGCTGTGTGGTCCAGTTAACTGAAGTGACTTGTGACTACAGCATTGTCTGTTGAGGGACTGAGGTTTCAGTCGACCTACCAGGAGTGCTGTGGCACAAAGGCTAGTGCTTTTGACCATAGCTTTATGCAGAGACCCATCCATCCATTCATTTGGACGGGTAAAACCAATTGTGGATGGAAAAAAATATGGGTGGTAGACGGGTAAAAAACTAAGGAGCAAAGTCTTCCAAAACCATAGATATTGTCAGTTATGCCTTGAAGGTGAGTGTAAATGATGTCACATGTGTGTTTGTATTCCATTTCAGGTCATCAAACACATTTAAAGTTTGTAAACTTGCCTAACAGTTAACATTCATCTGTCCACCAAAACATGTGTGACTGGAAACATTTTATCTCGCATAAAGGCCTGCTCTGGACTCACAGCAATCGAAGAACCCTGGTTTTGAATCCTGTTCAGTCGTATCAAACCTTGGGCAAGTTCGTACAATCTACTTAGCTCCACTTCATTTAGCTTCACTCAGCTGTATGAATGAGTGCATGGCTGTAGACACTGGTGGATGTTGTCTTCTGCCGACACTAATGAGATATATAGCTGATTGTCCTCTTCTATATTTGTTCATTTGATGTTTGCATGGTTTTATTTTGTGTTCTTCACCTTCAAGAAGGCTGTCTTCTGTCTGTTCAATCTTAGATTTATGTGTAACTTTTTCATGAGGACCCTGTTGGAAATAAGTGTACTTTTGTGTGCTTTAATGAGTTTATCCTCGGTGATATTACGTATATGCTTATTCTTTCATTTGTTTTTGCGTTTAAGCTATGTTTAATTGTCATGTACATATAAATTTTACCAAATAAACTCATTCACTCATCTCTAATTGTCAATGACCTGACAAAACATAATACCAATTAACAAAGTAAAAGTAGTTCTGTTTATACTGCATAACTAGGTAAATTACTGATAGATCATAGGTACTATATTAGCATATTCTGTCTACTTGAATAAGAAATATTGGCATAAAAACAGAAAAAATCTGAGGGAAATGTGAAATCAAACGTAACATATATATGTTAATATTATTCCTACATAGAATGATGTTTCATAATTATGCAATTAAAAATTATTAAGCATAAAAGCAAAATATCATGATTATATTTGTCATGGATGGCCCATATAATAATAACTGTTAGATCTGATGAAAAAATATTGATAAAATTAAATGTTGACATTTAACAAGATTTGCCAGTATCAAGACATCTGTGAACATTTGATTTCTATTGGAAGATAGGTTGGGAAATGTAACAGATGCACGAGACGTAGAACAATGCCTCGGCTCAGTTGCCAGAAACGGCGTTGCATCAGTTCTCTAGTTGCCTGCCTTTCCAGTTAGTGGCAGCCGGAGTATTGATTTCTGGTTATAGACACAAGTTCCAGGAATTGTGGCCGCATATGTGAGGCCCGTCTTTCTCGTTACCTGAGTAATATAATTCGTCTTTCCTCAGCCATTATTACAGGTGGATTTGATGTTGACCAATGGGTGTACTGGTGGTGATTATTTTTCACCTGTCGTCTGTTTTAATCAGGTGTGATGGTAATTCGGGCATGCTCCGAAACTGTGCCTGTCCCTATTAGCAAGCAGAAAAAAACATAATGCTAATAATAATTTTGTTTGTACATGCTGCATACCACGCAAGTGAAAGTCTGGTGAAAACACTAACAGTGGGCTTTAGTGATGGACCTATTCTGGGGATAGGTCATTATTTCATATCCATGTTCATGGTAGGTTTCTCCAGAAATAGTAGTTTTGCTGTCTGAGTGTATCAGGCTCAGAAATACTTTTACCTAGGATATATCTGCTATGTTCAATCGGCAATCCATATAGCATTGAATGTATTTTCTCTTTGAATGCCATAATTATCTTATTTAATTTTTGTGACAACTACTAGAAGATATCTACAGATAAAGATTTTCCATTTCATAGAAATCTGTTTTAGAATGGGATACAAGTAATTCCATTTTGTGATCTTAATTAAGATCAGGTCGTAATAAAAAATCAGGTCGTAATAAAAACAAAAATCGCCTACATTCAGGAGCGCCTTTTCAAATTCTGTAATTCTGTGTTTGAAAAAATCATGGAAGAAACTGCATATCAGTTGTTTCCCACATAGATTGGATTCTGTCCTCAATACTGTGGCCATTCCATCTCATACACAACATTGAAGGGTATCCAAAATAATCACAGCTGTAGGAATTTTGAAAAGGCCAATAATATTAGGACAGCTATAATATTCTGTGCATATTTTAAGTCTTAAGGTATGGAATCGTGAACAAAATACTGTAATAATAATAATGTTTATTTTAGACAGAACTCGGAAGTCCATAATATTCATAGTTTATCATAAAATGCAAGTAAAACGGAAAAACATATCAAAAACATATTGAATAAAAAACATGTAGCTCCGCATGGCATACATTTCAAGTAGATATTCTTACAACTTAATTGGTAACTTTAGTCTAGATTAATGCATACTACCGTGTGCATAATCGGAGCTATGGTATAATGATCTGTTCCAAAATTTGAAAAAGCAGCCACCGTATAACAATTGGTGACAGTATTATCTACTAGGTGGCGCCACTGGTGTGTTTGTGTCCTGGCCATCCGCTAGAGTTGCTCCTTCAAGCAGAACGCACATGTCAATCACTGAAATCGGAGATTGTTAATACTGTCGGTGCATGTTTATGTAGTGCCGCGGTTGGGCCAGTTAGTACATCTTTTTGAGGTCGCAGATGCCAGCAGGCCGTGCTACAGGCGACAGTGTGAATGTACGTCTCCGCTGGTTTATTATGAATTATCCGGTGTGCCTGGTAGTCGACTATTGAAGCATCCGGCCGTTGTTCGTGCGACTTCACCAGACGACGGGGGTCACTCGCTGCTGATGTCGGCCGAAACTGATGCGTGCTGCATCCATCACTTATGTTTTGGGCGTCCAAGACGGTGTATGTGCAGTTAAGGAATGGAAACATGTGGTACAGCTACAGGCTTTATGAGTGCACGTTTTCTTGACACGAATCAACATATGACAAATCAGCAGCGTCTGCTAATTACTAATTTACCGTTACATAAGATAATGATTGTTGGGTCGTGCGTCGTTGCTTCAACAAGTTCAGTCAAGTTCAGCCTCGTCCTCCGGGACTCGGGTGTACTGACTGTGACAGTCTACTAATAGACTAGTGTCACACTGACAGACACCGTAAGTGCCAAACCTAGTCTAACACGTAATCGGCGTTGTCGGCGTTGTGGATCCCCACTCCAGCTATGGCAGAGTGGCACATGCCCATGGGCATGGCAACATTCAAAGACAGAGTGGACAGTAACTGTTGTGTGAACGGGGTCGACATGACATGTGATCCGACGACAACGTCAATGCTGTCCGGCTGGTATCTACCACCGGTCAAGCAGGAGTATGGAGATGTGACGGATTATGACTCCTCCGGATCTTTTGTAGTCAGTAGTACTGACATTGAAGAACCGCCCTCGGTCTGCTATCGTGTCCAGGTAAATAGCTTTTACATAATGTTTTTCAAGCTGACATGCAATTAAATCTCATACGTCTTATTAGGTGTGTTCACCCAGCAAACAAGGAACCATTTCTGAACCAGTTGGCACGTGTCATACTGGTTCATATATATATAATGTTGGCACGTGTCATACTGGTTCATATATATATAATTGGTACCGCTCCACCAGTACGTGTATTCACGTGAATACACCTGTTCTGCCTATTATCACAAGTTTTGAACGAGTTTGCCACGAGTCGTACTGGGTCAGAACAGGTACGGTTTCACTGGTACGTGTCATCACGTGAAACACTCGTGGCTTCACGGTTAACACGTGTCGACACACCAAATTTGTTCACAGAATCCCATGAATTCACGTACGGCAATCAGGTGAATACACGTGCAGAAAACACGTGATTTTCACGAATGGAAAAACTCGTGATTTCACGTGCGGAAAACATGTGTCGACACACCAAATTTGTTCACAGAATCCGGTGAATTCACGTATGGAAACACGTGAATTGAGCCAGTTGCACTTGTGAATTCATTTACAGAACATGTGAAATCACAGGTCGTTGTTTGCTGGGTGTTCACAGTTGACCTGTGTGAAAATGCTGACCTGCCTCGTTGAATCACATGGTCAGTGATACCATTTGAAACATATATTTGTTTCGTATTAGAATATCCTGATCACGAGTGTTTGCTTTGTACACATTTGAACACAAATCAACTGCTAGCTGAACAGTAAGCCTTGAAGCCATTGATTGACCTATTTGACAATGCATTTTTTCAGAAACCAAAACATGTTAATAATACATAGACTTAGAAACATGACAGTATCATATGATCATACATTCACCTGAAGATTCCAGTTTTTAGAATAACGTTATGTCACGACTTTATGCAGGATAACATTTTTGACAGTCACATATTTTTCCGGTGGACATATACCTGTTCAATCATCAACATACAAGGCAGTTGAGATTTGTATTTTGACCTGAAATAAACTATAAACACACGTGTGACACCCATTTTCAAAAAGGCCTAATTTACTAAGTCTGTGATTTTTGTAGTCCTTTTTTGCACCTTATTGTTTTACATGTCCACCACCCATCCAGTGATATTTCTACCCATCCAGAACGGACTTTACCAATCCAAATGATGGGTGGATGGGTATCGGCATAAATTGAGCTTCATGTTGAATTAATAATGAAACTTTAACTCAGAGCTCTAAGCATTCTATGTACAGTGATTGGTGATTTATGCCAAATTTAATGAAAAGATTGCACAAACAAATGAGAATATTCTTACTGTCAGTGTATACTGATGTATGTGTTTGATTTCTCAAAGAAATGAAATTTTCAAATCAATATTTATTGGCAGATATGTACAGTAATTTAAATGTGTTTTTGTCAAAAATAAGGCACCCACTGCATATAACCGCCAAACTACTCCTCCCATATCTTATATACATAAATACACACATCTATAGGCTATAAAATAATATATATATATATATATATATATATATACTGATATACTGGACTACTGGTATACAAAAAGATGGGACATCTGATTTCTGAATTTATGAATACTGATTATACGAAGATCAATTGATACAGTCGTGACATTGTTGGTATTTAACAACAATGTCACGACTGTATCAATTGATGTTATTTAACAACAATGTCACGACTGTATCAATTGATGTTATTTAACAACAATGTCACGACTGTATCAATTGATGTTATTTAACAACAATGTCACCACTGTATCAATTGATGTAATCTTCGTATAATCAGTATTCATTACTTGATTATTACAATTGATAATTGTTTGCCCACATGCATCGATATATGAGTTAGTGTGACCATCATGGGTTAAAGCACACCTACAGATTTTAACTTCTACAACAATCAGCTAAGATGCCTAAGAACACTGAAAATGATGTCACACCTAATATATCACATATTAACATTTTATTAAATACATTTTATGACCATACATTTTGTGGCATTTGATATCTGTGATCACTATTCCTGCAACTTATTTCTGTGCTGTTGCATGCCGTATTGGCCAGTGATGCTGAAGATAATGATAATTATAGAAGTAGAAACTTTTTTAAAGCAGCATTTCAACAATGCAAAACCATGTGTTTGTAAGATCACCGTAACTTTCGTGGATCTGATACACAGCCAATTGGTCAATGACCCCAAAGCTGGTGATAGCTGGTGAAACTTCAAAGTCACTGTTGACATGCTTAAAGATCAAGTGCAAATACTCGAAAGTACATTTCACTCATACTGATCAACAATAATGATATAATACAGTGCAAAATGTTATTAATTGGCATTACACAAGCCACGAGATGAACAAAAAAGTTATTGGTGGACAATCAGTTTTGTGCACACAACAGAATGAAACTGTAGAGAATAAATATATACATTCGTTTTTGTGAACATGTGGATCAGGGCTTTATGCAGGACCAAATTATTGCCAGTCATATATGTTTTGGTAGACACCCTGGCCCCAATAATTGAAAAAAAACGTTTTGAAAAGGCCTTAATAACTTAGGCCAGTTAACTGGTAGATCTGATTAATTATATACGGATTCTTACCAAATTTTAGGTCAAAAATACAGATTGCCATCCCCAAAAATGTGGCAAGGCTGCTTCTTGTTAGATGACATTTTCGCAATATTAATGGATTTTTCCCCCCAGAGTTTGGGCCAGTACTTTAGCTACGTTTTGGGGGGCTCTCAATAACTTTACAAATCCACTTGCCCCTTGGGCCAGTAGATAAAAATGTACTGTCAGGCCCTGGTACATACAAGTGCTTGAACTTGTGAATAATGCTATTTTTACTGACATTGCTCATTGGTCAGACAATGAAGATGTATTATTGATGTAATCTTTCTTCATGTGAACATATTCTTCTGTCAAAAGATACTCAGTTATGTGACACTAAGTAGTGTCCTATTTGGAGACCATCAGTGGGCCAAAGTGCACTGATCCATTGTGACATGCCATGCGCATGTTCTGATTGTGTGGCGTGTAGTCCTGACTGTACTTACATACCCAGGTTGGCGAGATTTACAAGAAACAATAAATCCTTTTTGTGTATGCGTAACTGAAGGTGGCACAGTATGCAAGAATACAATGACAGGTAGTGGTGGCAGAAGTAGACCATAGTTTGATTGGTTGCATCTGATGACCCCATCTGCGTACACTGATACAGGACAGGTGTTTGTTAGCATATTTGTTTATGGTAGAGTGGTTTAGTGTAAAGGGGGTGAATGGCCAGGTGATTCAAACAGACTCTTTGACAATAGCAGAAGGGTAGCATGTCAAGATGTCCTTAAATACCGGAGGGTAGGCAGAATGCCCAATGTTGGGTGCACTGCTGTGAATGGCTGTGAATATTATGTGTAGGCTGATATCTGAAAGGTTCATCAATACAATGAAGGGTAGTTTATTTTGGTAGTTGGTGACCCCATCGTTTGTGGGGGCCGAAAATGGCAGGACACCATAGAGGCATACGTAGGGTTGGTTGCATAAATGCAGGCAGGGACATAATTTGTTAACATTCATAGACGGTGAGTAACGAGTACTGCTCACACTCTGTAATTTACAAGAACCAGCGGAATTGGTAAATAAAACTGTTCTCTAATTTAAACAAACTTACACCAATGATCAATCCATTTAAACCATATTAAATAACGATAAATGACCCCCAGAAAGTACTTGTCTTATGAATTAGTACTTATCCAACCAGGCAAGTACACCTGTAGTCAAGCCTCCTAGCTTCTTCATCCATCCATTGACGACTCATGCATAGTTTTGCGAGTTTGCTTAATCCCTTGGTTTTGTTGCACCTCTGAGCTTGATCTTCGAGGATATTGGTGCAAAAGAAGTCATTATTAATATTAAGTACGAATTCACATTTTTTTTTATCCCAACATAAAATCTAGGTTCAAAGTAGCGTGAATAGTCGTGTTTTTTGCTTGGTTGAACTGGTGCATTTGCGGAGATTTAATGGTGAAGTTGTTCATTGTTCAGGGAATTTGCATGGAAGGGTTTAATGTTTTAGGCAGATTTGTGCTGAATTTGTGTTCAGTTACTCCATGAAGATTTAATTACTGAACCTTTATAAATTAATAATGTCACATTGACCTGCCTGGGTCACATGACATGTTTCATGGGACAGACATGTGTCTGGGTCAAGTACACTGTCACATGACACTGTATGTAAGACATCATACAGATTTTTTTCATCACATGTTTGACAATATCAGTGTGACGGGATGAATTCTATAAATAGATACACCAGTTGCTGCTGTCACTACTCACCTCGGGTATATGACAGATTCCCCAATCCGATTTCTGAGAACCAGTGTGTAGATGTTACCATAAATATATTTATGACAATCTGATGGGTTGTATTGAGATTATTTATGGTATCCTAGTGACCCAGTGACTAAATTGAATGGATCAATGAACACCACTTTACATATTTATTATTTATGTGGGCCACTAAGTGGACCCGTAGGCCGTAGATCAGATTTAAATGCAGCCTAAATGTCCATTGTTCACATTCATGGGTGAGATATTTCAATATTGTATCCTATTCAGGACTATTGTGTGAGAAAGTGGAAGTTGACCGGGTCATTCTACATTGCAGCTAAAATCTGGACTCAACTATGTGATCGTATCCCAGTTCACAATTTATATAATATGCTTAATTAATTATTTTTGAGGCCCAAAATAAAGGGACTATAAATGTTTTACTGTTGTTATTACAGGGTATTGTTATTGTTTCCCCTAGTAGAATTTGACATACCCTGAAATGATAATTAATTTAAACTTATGACATTTCCTAGCATTTATCACAAATACAAATACAAATAAATATATCGGGTTGTTGTAAAACATTTTTAATAACAGGTTAGCAAGTTTTGTGAGAAATTCACATAGTTTGGAGCATAGTTTGAGAAACACACAATGTTTCGACCCATCGGCTGAGTTTTGGTCGCATACTGGTGTCACATGAGTTTAAGAAGAGCTAGCTCTTTTACCTGACAACCCTTAAAACATGTCTTTACTGTTTAAAAATGTTGTCCCAGTGCCGCACTGGCCTGCTGGGTCTGTCTGCTATGTGACGCCCATGATACGTCGTTTAATTTTTTAAAAGAAATGTTTTTGCTGTTGATAGATTTTCGCTTATGCTACTATGTACAGTGTGTTATGTGCCTGATAGATGTCATGGTACACTTAGTTACTTACTGGAAAATACTTCCCAACATCCACCATTTATTACGTTTAGAGCTTATCAGAGGCGGTGCATACTATCTTTAATAAAATGATTGTTTTCCTTGTGCTAATGGGTAATGGTAACATGCATAGTGATTTATCGTTGGTTGAGCATTGTGTGGCTCCCTCTAATGGCTAAGTTTGCATCATCTTGTGGCGATCGTAGATTTTGATCTCAAAGTATTAGATCAACAAGTTTCTGTTGTCTTGTTAGGTGAATCGGTCGGAATCTTTTTAGTTCTTAGGAACCCAGTACTAGTTGCTGTGTGAAATGTTTAAGTTCAAGTCATTTGCAACTGGCTGGCAGCAGTTTCAATTTTTATATACCAAAATATACTATTATTTGACATTATACCATTACTAAATTTGACAAATTTTTCCACTTATTACTTGCTATTAGTAGTTGCCATTAGGGTTAATTTCAGCCCAGGACTCTGTTGCTGTGTGTTAATAGGTATGATCAGATCAAATTTTACATTACAGAAAATCTACATTGACAGTGTTGTCAGATCTGTGGCTTTTGAAGTTAGCAGATTAAGGTATGGTAAACATCTGTAAACCTCAGAAGTGCTACATATGATCGCCCAAGGGCTACGACAACTTGGTTTGTCCGTGCATACATTTTGCTTGCCTATTTGCCTGTCTGGGAAAGAAGTACGACAGCTTGCTAACTTTTTCTTTGCCCTGGGCAACTGTTAATATTGAACCCTGGAATGTTACATTGTTATGTACAATTGTTTTGAGTTATGTAATCTATATAAAACGTTCCCACTCAGTCTGGGGTCTTTGTGAGGCCAGCAACAGGTTTTTTTTGTCCCGACTGGACCGAATGAAATGGTTCCAGGTAGACGGAAAAGGTGGGTTGAATGTTTTGACATAGGACGTTGCACCATGTTACGGTGAAAAGCCATTGAACCAAACTAGACTAGGGTTCAGCTACCACAGCCTAGTGAGCCTACCAGAGCATATAATCCTAATTTAGTATGTGCGTCTGATCGTATTTCCTCTGTATTTTTGTAAGTGACATTATGGGCGATTTCATGGGAAGATTATTTCTTTCCCACACTGTTCAATGGTTTTTATTTTTTATATCCAAATTCAAGATCTTACATTTCATTTTACCTGTAGAGGCTTTTGTCTACTTTACCCAGACTCTGTTTGAACAAACAGTTTGTTGTGTAATACATTAACCCTTTTTATACCAGATACGCACCGATGCGTAGTTGCCGCATCTTACCAGATACGCATCGGTGCGTATTTACCAACGTGTCCGCCCATGCGGCCATGTTGTGGCCATATTGAATAAATTAAAATCCCCCACTTCCGTCATACGAAGAGAACGAGGCTACACCACACTTCCTGCAAGGCAGACGCCATTTTATTGCGGCAATTTCAGTGGTTTTAAACGTGTTTTTGGAAAGTTTTGTTTTGTGTTGTTCGTCGCGGCATTTAAAAATGGCGGATGATGGTGCTTCACACAGCGAAGGCAGTGATATTTCGGGAGTTGACAAGTTTATAAACGAGGATTTTGAAGGAGAATTAGCGGGAGAGAATGTCGACCCACTGCCCTGGATCGAGTGCAGGATGGCGGCGACGAAACCAGACCGCAGTGGATTGACAATTTGTTTCACGAATCCAACGAGTCTGGGGATGATTTATAGGGTTTCCACCCCGACTGGGTGACTGATCCTCGCCGCTTTCGCCCTGTCAGTGCGCCAGATTGCTCCCTGGATGGCACAGGCCATGAACTATGGTTGTAGTGAGTGCTCTGTGCCTCTGCACCAGAAATGCCTGAGGGCACACATCAACCAGTCGAACATTGGCAGACAGGGTTGTCATGTAAATCGATGGATCGTTCTGTAGTTCTAGTTGTCGTTTTGTAATAAATTTATTGTTTACACATAGCATACATATTTCTGGAACTCATTTTGTCAGTAGGAGAGATAGTATTGACTGCTGGAAGGAAATAATATGATAATATCCATTGTTGTTACTTGTCATCTTACAAAACTAATATTTTCGGACTGACATACCTGATGAATATTGCTCATAACATTCCTTCTACCCGTCACACAGGTATATTAGCAAAATGTAGCTATTGAATTTTTCTACAACTCTTGTAATTGAAGTTGCTTTCTATTCATGCAAAAAACAGTAGCAGAGTTATTATTGACTGCTGGAAGGAAATAATATGATAGTATCCATACTTGTTACTTGTCATCTTACAAAACTAATATTTTCAGACTGACATACCTGATGAATATTGCTCATAACATTCCTTCTACCCGTCACACAGGAATAATTCTTATAGCAAAATGTAACTATTGAATTTGTCTACAACTCTTGTAATTGAAGTTGCTTTCTATTCATGCAAGAAACAGTCGAAAAGTTGTGCTGAAGTTCAGTCATGCATTTTGTAAAAAAAATCAAAAAACTTTCCTCTGATTTCAACTTATAATATCATAGTTGAATAAACAGTTCTATTTATATGATGCACATCAATGGAAAGCTGCATTTCTTAGCTTTCATTTGATATACAACACTTGTATATATGTTATGTAGTTGCTGAGAAAATCAAATTTGACACACACCATGTAATTTTTTTTTCCATATCCGTTTTTTCTCCCAATTGTTCTGGTAACATGGGTATAATTTCTGGGCGGACGTCTGGTATAAAAAGGGTTAATTAAGCTGTATGGCTGCCACACTTTTATATAGAAATTGCAGGTCAAATATCATGAATATGCATACTGGTACTTAAGTTACACATAAAATATTTGTTATGAAAGAGCCTATGTAAATTAGATAATAATGCATTTCGTTTGCTAATTCCAGACTTCCAGTTTATATTCTTATTAAAAACACCATGACAGTATCGTAAGGCAAGTTCTAGGCGATTACATAGTTTTGTATTTAAAAAATCACTTGAAAAATGGTGCAGTTGTTTTGACAAATTGGAGTTACAATGTGCCTGGGTATTGGATTATACCTTTTGTTTTTGTTCCTCGTTTAGTCTTTGTTCATAATACTATAATCACTTCATTGAAGATTTACTGCCCAAGTAATCAACCTGATACAGTGATCAATATTTTAATGTTCGATCTTTGAAGTATAAACTCAACAATAAGATTGTAAATTGGTGTTATTTACATTGTAGACCGAGATAATCGCAACATCCTTTGACATTCAAATGTTCTTAATTCTAAGTAAATATCTGTGCAAAGTTCCTCTTAATAATTACCATTCCAGTCGATTCCAGGTAACTGAACCGAGTTAATTCTTGGTAACGTTAATTATTTAAATAAATCAGATGTGCATCGTTAATCTCGGACATGAAAACAAAATGGAGGAGGTCAGTCAATAATACATGGGTGTTGACAACAAAACTTGACATAGGTTAATTAATGACTACTATTTGAATGTTGTATGGTCTTGAAGCAGGAAGAAAATGTATATATTATAAATAGCATAATATTTAGCCTCAGGGTGTATGTATTTACTGAATCATGTCAGGTTGTCAAAGACCTGAACCAACTTATAAATAGGGATTGGCAGGCCAAATTATCCTGTTAATGGCCCACTGTCTGATTCATGCTAGTCTACAAGATTACATTAATTTACCGCTAACATACTTTACATAAACTGCTGCTATATTATATAAATGAAGATTTCCATAAACACTTTTCAGAAGAAATAAATGTAAATAGCATGTTATTATTTGTAATAAAATTAATTTTGTCATTTGATCCAAAGTGAAACATAAAATGAATACAATACAATAACCTTTATTAGTCCAAAAATAGGAAATTCGTATGGCAATGTTAGTTCGTATATTAATTTACACGAAGATTTTAATATAAATAATAGCCTTCGACATAGATGCTACACACAGTTCACCCATGATTGGGAGCAACACCCAACAGTCTTACTGAGTACTGACTGACTGGATGACTTGAACTGCCAGAACATGCTATAATCATCCCTCTCCACCCTCTGTTCTCTCCCCTCCCCACCCTCTGTTCTCTCCCCTCCCCACCCTCTGTTCACTCCCCTCCCCACCCTCTGTTCTCTCCCCTCCCCACCCTCTGTTCTCTCCCCTCCCCACCCTCTGTTCACTCCCCTCCCCACCCTCTGTTCTCTCCCCTCCCCACCCTCTGTTCTCTCCCCTCCCCACCCTCTGTTCACTCCCCTCCCCACCCTCTGTTCACTCCCCTCCCCACCCTCTGTTCTCTCCCCTCCCCACCCTCTGTTCTCTCCCCTCCCCACCCTCTGTTCTCTCCCCTCCCCACCCTCTGTTCACTCCCCTCCCCACCCTCTGTTCTCTCCCCTCCCCACCCTCTGTTCACTCCCCTCCCCACCCTCTGTTCTCTCCCCTCCCCACCCTCTGTTCTCTCCCCTCCCCACCCTCTGTTCACTCCCCTCCCCACCCTCTGTTCACTCCCCTCCCCACCCTCTGTTCTCTCCCCTCCCCACCCTCTGGTCTCTCCCCTCCCCACCCTCTGTTCACTCCCCTCCCCACCCTCTGTTCACTCCCCTCCCCACCCTCTGTTCACTCCCCTCCCCACCCTCTGTTCTCTCCCCTCCCCACCCTCTGTTCTCTCCCCTCCCCACCCTCTGGTCTCTCCCCTCCCCACCCTCTGTTCACTCCCCTCCCCACCCTCTGGTCTCTCCCCTCCCCACCCTCTGTTCTCTCCCCTCCCCACCCTCTGTTCACTCCCCTCCCCACCCTCTGGTCTCTCCCCTCCCCACCCTCTGTTCACTCCCCTCCCCACCCTCTGTTCTCTCCCCTCCCCACCCTCTGTTCTCTCCCCTCCCCACCCTCTGTTCTCTCCCCTCCCCACCCTCTGTTCACTCCCCTCCCCACCCTCTGGTCTCTCCCCTCCCCACCCTCTGTTCTCTCCCCTCCCCACCCTCTGTTCACTCCCCTCCCCACCCTCTGGTCTCTCCCCTCCCCACCCTCTGTTCACTCCCCTCCCCACCCTCTGTTCTCTCCCCTCCCCACCCTCTGGTCTCTCCCCTCCCCACCCTCTGTTCACTCCCCTCCCCACCCTCTGTTCTCTCCCCTCCCCACCCTCTGTTCTCTCCCCTCCCCACCCTCTGTTCTCTCCCCTCCCCACCCTCTGTTCACTCCCCTTCCCACCCTCTGGTCTCTCCCCTCCCCACCCTCTGTTCTCTCCCCTCCCCACCCTCTGTTCACTCCCCTCCCCACCCTCTGTTCTCTCCCCTCCCCACCCTCTGTTCACTCCCCTCCCCACCCTCTGGTCTCTCCCCTCCCCACCCTCTGTTCTCTCCCCTCCCCACCCTCTGTTCACTCCCCTCCCCACCCTCTGTTCTCTCCCCTCCCCACCCTCTGTTCACTCCCCTCCCCACCCTCTGGTCTCTCCCCTCCCCACCCTCTGTTCTCTCCCCTCCCCACCCTCTGTTCACTCCCCTCCCCACCCTCTGTTCTCTCCCCTCCCCACCCTCTGTTCTCTCCCCTCCCCACCCTCTGTTCACTCCCCTCCCCACCCTCTGGTCTCTCCCCTCCCCACCCTCTGTTCACTCCCCTCCCCACCCTCTGTTCTCTCCCCTCCCCACCCTCTGTTCTCTCCCCTCCCCACCCTCTGTTCTCTCCCCTCTCCCAGACCCTGCATTTAGCACCTGGCTGGAGGTGACAGGAAAGCGTTTCGGTTGGAAATATAGTTCCGCCAATCTGCACTAATGTGAGGTATTAATTATGCAAATTAATCGTCAAACTGCACTTGTAACAAATAAATAAATAACAGTAAAAAATGGCTTATCGTGATAATAAATAAATAATAACTGGCAAGAACTGCACTACCGGTAAAATGCATTAATTTTTTTATGTTGCATAGCCTTGTTGTCAGTCCATCTACTTCACTAAATCGCAGGCTTAGCCTCAAGTGCACATTGTTATGCAACTGCCCCTGGTGATGCCTGATATTGTCAGTGTCAGGTCAGGTTGAGTACAGGCCCAGTGCACTGTACTGCTGTGTCCCTCAGCCAGTGGGGTGCTTGTGGGCGGCCTTGGACACACAATACACCAGGGTAAAGAAGGCATACAGGGGTTACAGTGTGTTGACCTAACCACTGTCAGTGTAGGGCTGGCGACAGAGGGTTAGGATCGGCACGCTTGCGATGTCCGTGTGGGATATACCTGGGATCAAGGAAGAGATTGACTTTTGGGCTTCTGATGACGCTTCAGCGGTGATGACAAACTGGTGTCTGCCTCTGGTCAAACAGGAGGTGACAGATTATGACGCGTCGGGCTGTGTCAGTGTCACGGGATTGTCGCCTTTGGAAATGGCCCCTTTGCAGGTAAACAACCCCCTTTGGGTCAGATGTAGGGTGTAGGTGTTTAAGCATGCTTGCTTGTTAGTTACTCATGGTGGACCCATGCAGGGAGGGTCCTTCTCGATGGTCCTACCCACCAAACAAGGAACCATTTCTGAACCAGTTGGCACATGTCATACTGGTTCATAATTGGTACTGCTCCACCAGTACGTGTTTTCATTTGTATTCACGTGAATACATGTGTTCTGCCTGTTGTCTCTGAGTTTTGAATGAGTTTGTCATACTGAGTCAGAACTGGTACGATTTCACTGGTACGTGTCATCAGGTGAAAAACTCATGATTTCACGGTAAACACGTGTCAACACACCAAATTTGTTCACAGAATACGGTGAATTAATGTACGGAAACACGTGAATTGAGCCAGTTGAACTTGTGAATTCACTTACAGAACATGTGAAATCATGGGCTGTTGTTTGCTGGTACTGTGTTATTTACATTTAAAATGTGTTTTATGTTGTAAATAGGATGACTAACACGTGTGGGTTGTTATGGGTGGTCCACTGACCTTGTCATACTGCTAGGACCTGGAGAGCCAATCACAGTGCTCATGCTAACTTCAGTTTACCCTGGTTCACTAGTGCAGTAATGTCAGTCTTTTCAGTGATAGATTACGGTCTACTCTGTCAAGGCCTTCACAATGCCGCGATTGCTTTGATCTAGACACTTGTGTTTGGACTTTTGTGTCATACTTTTGTGTAGACAGATTGTTGTGACATTGTGTTTCTGGACAGTTGCGTCTAGAGTTTCTTCTGTGTACGGGTTCAAACACACATGTTTGTTGGGCAGGACTTTATGCAGGACCAAATTATTGCCAGTCACACATGTTTTGGTAGACACATAGACGCTAACTGTTAAGCCAGATTAAACACTTTTAAAAGTGACCTGAAATGGACTACAAACACACATGTGACACCATTTACACTCACTTCTAAGGCATAACTGACAATATCTATAGTTTTGGAGCACCTTTTTGCTCCTTAATTTTTTTACCCATCCACCCATATTTCTACCCGTACACAACGGTTTTTATCCGTCCAAATGATGGGTGGACGGGTCTCTGCATAAAGCTATGATAGAGACCTGAGTGCTACAGCTGTTTACAGCTGAGACTTTGTTATAGCTATATTAAGTTGTTTTACTGACAGTAATGACTTTGTTGCTGGATTCACACTGAAGGAACCTGGATTTTGGACAGGTTTGTTATGTGTAGATTGCTCCAGTTCACTGAGTGGTATGAACGAGTCACTGGCTGTAGACGTTTGTTTACGAGTACTCTTTGCACATTAATTATGGCAGAGCTGAATGATTACAAAGTAGTCTCAGTAGTATTAGTGTAATAGTGTTAGACATATCTAATACAACTACTTAGCATAGTCTTATCTGTACTTAATACGCACATAAGCACAAAGAAGAAAACGTTCAATTTGTAAACACGGTTTATTATAGTGCTCGATACAGAGACACATGTCCCTATCCACTATTACGTTTGAAGTTTGGTGGTTTCCGTGGCAATTGGGATGGAGTACACTTCACACACTAGTCAGGGAAAAACGTTGGCATTTATTTACTAGGCAGTGGGACTAGTAAAGTCAAATGTTTAAGGGTCATTATGTTGGGATTCCCACTAGTCGTGTATCCATCTTCAAGTTGGGGTGGGTATTTGTGTTGGTGCTGTTGTGGCGGCGAAGTCATTTGCTAAAATTGTGTAGTTCACAGCAGACACTCCCCAGATTTATGGAGATGATCAGCCAGGGGTAGTTTTGACGTCTGACACGTGTGGGTAGTCACATGTGACCACACCATATTTCATTGACTGTTTTGAATACCTTGTCCTTCCTAACCTTCGACAGGGACAATCAGATAACGATGTCATAGAAGTCGGTGACTTGACACAAGGAAGATATAGTCCCCAATCCCCATATGGTGATTGGCAGAAAGAACATAAACCATGCCTGTTTGTTTACATGTTTTACCACCTCTGGGCCCTTTCACCCAGCAGTGAGCAGGTTTCTTAGAAACCACTGCACGGTTCCTAGAAAACCAGCTGCACTTGGTCATGTTTTTGACGGCTGACTGAATAAGAGGCACAAGGAGGGTAGTTAGCAAGCCGCAAGATAAAAAAGATAGGTCCGTACCCGTTGCTGTATGCAGTGAAGAAGAATCTTATCGCATTCACTCCCCGTTGCTTTCCTCAGAATCGCTGCTGGTTTCTCAGAAGTCAGAATGCTGTTTTTACGCAGCCAATGTTCACTTTCTGGGTAAGCGAGAAGATGTAAAGTTTAGCAGCGATGAGATCTTACACAACACATGTGACCGTGGATTTGAAACCAACCTTTATGTATATATTTGCACGTGGAGTTATAAAAAAACAAGGTAGGGTGTCGTAGTCTGACCCATTTCTTACAGCCAGATCTATAGAAGCCAAATAGAGTTGTGTTGTGGTTTTGTGTATATCTAGTTGTTGGTTTTTATAGTAGCACATTGACTACTGAGCTTGTGTGCATGTGTGTAATCTGTGTATACATTTTATTTCTTCATTTGTAAACTTTGTAATATGTATAGAAATGAAATGATAATATTACGTAAATAAATTAATGGACCAAATGTAAATAACACGTGTCGCTTGGGGAGCCCAGTGTCAGACCCTAAATCTTGAACATGGGTTCCGGTGCTGTGCTGCCATTTCAGACCTTGTGCAAGTTTGTTCACTCCACATTGCTCCAGTTCAGTCAATGTGTGAACGAGAATCTAGCTGTACACAGTGATGAAAATTTACATGAGTATCAGCTTTGCATAATGGGCATTAATAATTATTGCAGTGTGGTTGAATGTTTCCCAGAGATGGTGTTTGATTGAACAGATGCGCCAGGGAATGAAAGATAAAGCTCTTTGATCAGTCCTGAGGACTGGAAACTGCGCTAGAAGAATTTACCTTACTTAGTATAGATTATAGACTATTGAGAAACTACATTAATGCCATGTCTACCGACTACTTTAATTAAAAATCAGTGCAACAATATCTTATTAATCTCACTTAGTGAAACTCAGATCATTGTTTTATTAAAATATTTGCTGCTGTTTTACCCTAAAAAGTGACTCAGATGTGTTCCCGTGATTGTTTCACACCAATTATTGACATATCCGTCACATGACCTCGTGATGCTACTTAGCCACTTTTGAGTATATATTTTGTTGATATCCTGGCCACGAAAGTGTTTCTTTATGGCAAAAACAAATGCGAAAAAAATGACAAAAGTGACAAATTTATGTTACGCAACAGTATTAATGTAACGTACATTACGTATCCCTTGTCAACATTGGTGTCTACAGCAAAGCATTATGGGGATTAGTTAACGTTGTTTGATTGTGACTGGTAAACCGGTGTCTTCCCGTTATAGCTACTTCCCGTTATAGCTACTTTCTATAATAGCTACTTTTTAGTCCCGTTATAGCTACTAATTAAGTTTGACAGTTGAACTAGTCCCGTTATAGCTACTTTTCTATTTCTACATTTTACATTATAACAAAATAAGGAAGCATTAACTATTTCATCTCCATCCAGCTGATGTCCATGAGGGGTGGACAGCTTTGATGTAAGTGTGTCCCACTGAGGAATATCCACAAAGTCACATGACAATTTTTAACGAGTACAGTGTACTTTGTGGAGACATGGCTTGGTAATGCTGCAAAGATCTCCATGGACATGTGGAATGTCTACACAGAATCTGACAAATTAACAAACAACCATGTTGAAGGATGGAATTCCAAGTTTGCAAACGAACGAGTAGCTACAACAGGAAGTAGCTATAACGGACCTAGACCAGTAAACCGCAAAACCCTGGACACATCAGTTCCTTATCTGTGTTGGGCTCCATTGTATTTTGACATATGTTGCATGCAATATCAATACGATAAAAATGACCATATTGGCCTCGGGACGTTCAGAATAAACTGATAACAGTTTTATTTTGTATACTAATATGATCAGATTTGCATATGACAATGAAGCCTTTTGTGCCTCCCATGAAATTGGTCTGATTCTATTTTAGTTGTTAGTCGGGTCAGTCATGTTTAGCCGATGCTTAAATATAGATAAGCTTATGTAAAATAAAAATTGAATGATAAAAATCTTTACGCCTGTAGTATAGGAATGTTGTTAACCATCACAGGCATATTCACAGCTAAGGATGGGTCCTGCACAATGGAAATAAGCCCAATATTAATCAAGGACCATAGTACTAGTAGTGATTAGTATTATTATTATTATTACAAGCATTTATAAAGCGCCATATCTCCGGGACCAGCCCGTTCATAGGCGCGTACACACATTACAGTAAAATGTACATAGAATTAGTAGTGTACTAGACTCGTTACTCATGGAATGTCACAGAGACCTGACAATGAGTTCGTTATTTGCAGTATCGTTACTGTTCGTAGGACATATCATTTGTAAACCTATTATGACATTATGTCAAATGTAGACTTATTATGACATATGTCATTTTGTAAGCCTATTATGACATGTCATTATGGAAAAAAAATCACAGATATTGGTACCTGGAAATGGAACATCTTTATTTAATTTATTATTTTTGATTAAATAAAATCACAGATATTAGTTTCTGGAAGGGGAACATCTTTATTCGGCAGATAACAAAAGTGCAACAGCATTTTCATAAATAAGACATATCTGCTGGACTGTCACTAGTTAAGACTCATAAATATGACCTGACAACCAACCAGTAGTGGTATTATAGAACTTGATTGATTTTAAGTAGAGGAAATTTACTCGGCATTATAAATTATGGTAGCTTGCAGCAGGAATGTTTTCCTGCACCTCTCTCTCTTGTCATTGAAATTCGCAATTTCTTGTCCAATGACAAAGGGCTGAAGTATATATTTAATTTTATTAAACTTGTATTTCTGGATGACAACAAGTGTATATATCATTAGAAATGTGTGATGCACCAAATAAAAACTGAAAAGGTACTTAACTACATTCAACTATACATAAATATGAGTCAACGAATTTGTTAAAACATAAATTAATTAATAAACAAAAAAAACCAATGATAGTTAAAGAAGAGATCACTATAGACTATTTGTCATTGCTGACCATGGGTTTGTTGTTTCAGACAATGGACTGTGATACTAAAGGGATGCTCGCCTCCCCCGTTACTGCGACCCACCCCTGTCTGCGGTCAAGGTCATCCAGCATGTGCCCCCCGACCCCCACCAATCCCTGGAGACCCACCCCATCTCCCCCCGTAAGTATCACAAAAGTATGCTGAAAAAAATCTACTGTTTTCTCTTCCAGTGGTTTTAGGGCTTGTACTGAACCTCATACACATGTAAGTCATTTGCTAGTACAGCATAGCGTATTTTGTATGACTGAAGTACTGTTATTCACTTTCATGTAACTTTGATTACCAAAAGAGTGTTAACCCATTTTATCCTGAAGCTAGTGCAGACGAGTTCCAGCCAGTTCCTGATCATTTCCTCAAATCAATCTGTCAGCATTAACAAATGACAGGCCTTCATTTAAAATGGACATCACTTTATTATTTCTCAATCAATTTTTAAATGTGATATACCTTTAGAAAGTAGATAAAATAAACTATCAAGTCGCATTGATAAACTCATAGTTTTATCATATATATTTTATGTGGCATATGACAAAACATGCCCAATAAATTCAAACCTATGTTGAGGTTTGTCACATTACTTTTCACCTGACATTTTCGCCAAGAAGAAGACAACATGTCAATGAGCAAGTTGAGTTTATTTTATGCATTACTCTCTGCTGAAAACAAAGGTATACAACTTGTCCACATATCTTGGATAATAATCTCATAATCTAAAAATGTTTGTAATACCCCCATGTCAGTCGATTGAATCGCCAACGTGTGGCGCCGCTGAGCGGAATTATGCAAATTTGTGAACTATTTTCTGTCAACAATGTATAATTTTGTAGCTTATTTCTTATAACTAATAAAGAAGTACTCTAAAGTAAAAACGTTGGTCAACATTTCAACGTCACTTTATTGATGAATTAGTTACCGTCGTTGGAAATAATCTTAACTTTGTTTGGCGCCCAAAAAACCGGCGTGGTGCGCGGTGGGCGAAAATGGATGCCGTTGTCGGTCGACCCCACTTCGATGGCTTCAAAGTATGTCTTCACGGACAAGTATCGCATCAAATACCATAACCGTCCATCTTATATCGGCTATCCACTTGTCTGCCTTCTTGTCATCAACAGTATGAAGTAAATTAATGGAGTTATCCTTCGAAATACGTCAACATTTAACGATCTTTGCGACTCGACGCCATCTTTGATTTCACTTTGGCTTAGGGGTGCCGCCTTTGTACGGCAAACACCCAAAGAACGGCACTGATTGGTTGAAAAATATGGGTTTCCTAGTGATCCCGATATACTGACGTCATTCGGTGTTAACCAGCCAATGGGATTCCAAAACGTCAGAGTGCGGGGAAGCCGTGCCAAGTGCAAACTACGACCAGAATCGTATTCCGGATAAAAAGGGTAACTACGACTAGAATCGTATTCCGGATAAAATGGGTTAAATTAACATTGTAGGAAACATAGTTTGTTAATGCACAAGGAAACTGTGTGCTGCGTCTGTATGTCTGTAGCACCATCAGCTAGTGTCTAAGAAAGAGAATCCTGATTCTGCAAGACGAAGCGTTTAGCATTCAGATGCTCAGTCAGTGTCGTGCACTGTGTCGATGTCGTGCACTGACCTCTGTGTCGGTGTCATGCACTGACCTCGTGTCAATGTCGTGTACTGACCTCGTGTCAGTGTCGTGCACTGACCTCTGTGTCAGTGTCGTGCACTGTCCGCTGTGTCAGTGTTGTGCACTGTCCGCTGTGTCAGTGTCGTGCACTGACCTCTGTGTGAGTGTCGTGCACTGTCCGCTGTGTCAGTGTCGTGCACTGTCCGCTGTGTCAGTGTTGTGCACTGACCTCTGTGTCAGTGTCGTGCACTGTCTGCCGTGACAGTGTCGTGCACTGTCCGCTGTGTCAGTGTCGTGCACTGACCTCTGTGTCGATGTCATGCTCTGTGTCGGTGTCGTGCACTGACCTCTGTGTCAGTGTTGTCCACTGACATCTGTGTCGGTGTCGTGCACTGACTTCTGTGTTGGTGTCGTGCACTGACCTCTGTGTCAGTGTCGTGCACTGACTTCTGTGTCGGTGTCGTGCACTGACTTCTGTGTCAGTGTCATGCAGTGACCTCAGTGTCGGTGTCGTGCACTGACCTCTGTGTCAGTGTCATGCACTGACCATTATTAATGCCCATTATGCAAAGCTGATTCTCATGTAAATATCCATCACTGTCTACAGCTAGGTTCTCGTTCACACTTTGACTGAACTGGAGCAATGTGGAGTGAACAAACTTGCACAAGGTCTGAAATGGCAGCACAGTCCCCGAACCCATGTTCAAGATTTAGGGTCTGACACTGGGCTCACCAAGTGACACGTGTTATTTACATTTGGTCCATTAATTTATTTGTGTAAAATTATCATTTCATTTGTGACCTCGTGACTCATGACAGTGTCAGAGATGAAGGGACCATAATAATCCACTAACCCTGGCCGAACACCTACGCATTGTATAGAAGTTAGCTGAATGAGACTGATAAGTGTGCCGTACCGGCCGGTACCACACACACCTCCCACACGTGTGACCCATGCTCCATATTGAAGACGATGCCCTTAACTTCCTGGAATCAGAATATAATCAGACTTTGGTAATCACCCATTCAACCATTGTCATGATCTCGCCGCTAAATGGTATTCAGTTGACTTTCAATCCACCGGAATTTGTCAGCAAGCAATGTCATTGGCTGAGCGGATATGCAGAGTTACGCAAGGCAGTCTGCCCGGAGATGTTGCGACTGAAATAACCAGCAATGCCCTCTGGTGCATGAAAATGGAACACCTTCGAAATCTGCTCGAGCAATCTATATCTTTTCTGAAGGGAAGAAATTGGAGATAATGGCATCTCTACAAGTTGTGAATATGAAAAGTCCGAAAGAAAGGATCTGAATATGATTTGATAACAAATGCATATTTTTCTTATTTTTGTTTACTTGTATATGAAGTGGAGCTTCAGTGACAAACAAGAAATTACAACGAATATATCAAGTATTGTTGGTTCTAGTGCTGGTTCGATACCAGGTTTTGTTCGATACCGATCGATACCTGAATTTTGTTCGATACTTACGTTGTAAGTCTAATTTCACATAGAACCCAGTTCCCAGTAGAAACACAGTATGCAACAGAAGTAGTGCTGGTTCAATACCAGAATTCTTCAATACCGATCGGTATATTGCTGGTTCGATACCAGAATTCTTCGATATCAATCGATACCAGATTTTTATTTGATACTCGAAATTTACCTTGTAAGTGTAATTCAGTACAGTAGAGATCTCCAAAGAAACACACTACTATCCACTTAGACTAATGCCACAGAAACACACACATTTTTCACTTGTAGGGAAATATGTGATAAGTTTAGTCATGCAAACAATGATTAATATGCAATTTTCATTTTATGTAAGTAAACAAACAAGTTTCAATATAATTGATTACTGTTTTAACTCTAAAAGAGAACTATAATATAGTATTAAAACAATAAAGATAACTGCAATAAAATATATAATGACAAATCAATTGCACTGAATTATTTTAAATTATTAACAGTACTTCACCCCAGCTGTTTGTAAATATACTATAATATAGCAGCTTAATTTCAATTCAATGTGTCTCGTAAAGTTACTTTCAACAAATACAGCTGAAACATAACATACAAATAATATATTATTATACAAAAACACCTATCACTTATAATAGTGTCACTGCCAGCACAGCTGAACACTCACTGTTATAGTTTTTTTTTTTATTATTTGTATCGTAAAGATAATTGTGATTTAACATCAAAAATGTATAGACGAGTACACTAAAATAACACTAATTAATAATAGAAAAAATATTAATAAAATTTACAATTGTACTTCACAGTTCACACCAATATTTTTTAATATAAACCTAAATTACCATGTTATCAAGTACACATAAGAAGCCCCATAATGTTTTTGCAACTGTTTTCAAGAACAGGTCAGTTTCTTCCTCTACCTCTGGCTCTGCCTCTGCCAGTGGTGAACTTGTTTGGCCAGTGTCAGTGTCACAGTGACAGCAGATGCATTAAGCGAATCGTCATCGTTAATCAGTCACGTCGTGCATGTCACTTCTTGGCGATGTGGCCGCAGTTACTTAGTAGATTCGGCAATCCGATGGCGATTCGCTTCAACTGTAAATAGACTGTAACTCATTGTCGAATATTTCGATAGAACACGTTCTCGAGTCAATGCCTGGCAAAGTCGTTGTCCATGACGACGTCGACGTGCCATATGAGGAAAGTTGATCATCACGTTTTGATAGCTTCCTGATTGGTGACATGTTTCGTCAAATTCGATGTATTTCCCCGCTATCTTTGAGACGCATCTAGCATAGCAGACACTCTTTGTTGGAAAACTGCCAAATTAGCGACGAACGTTGCGATTTTTCGTTTGCCTTGGTTGTGGGCGTCGTGTACGGCAACTGGTGGCGCCACCAAACGGAACTCGGATAAACAAAGCCTCCGCATTGCGCTCGAATAATTATTTATATTAATAATATTATTATTAAACTAGTTTCATGAATACTAGTACATTCAATAAACACTCTATAAAAATACTATAGGATATGTATTTTTGTACGCGTAACCGTAAGTAAAGTAGGGAGAAAGATGGCATGGTACTGCCACCAAACGAGAGCGTCACGTACGAACCTTGGTTTGGGTAACGAGGCTAACCGAAGTCTGGCCTAGGCTAAGTTCGCACACAGAAAACAGTTATTATACAGACTAATTCTACAATAAAGTTTTAGAAAACAATTCACATTTTATGTTATATTATTTTTTTAAACAACCACGCCTAAGTCAATTTAGGCTGCGAAGTGCTGTACCATAAATAACGTCGTCATCAACAACGATGTTGCGCCTTCGGTTTCGCATCGAGTCGACGTCATAGAATGGATTCGATGTCAAGTATCGAAATATCGAAGGTATCGAAGGTATCGAAGGTATCGAAGGTATCGAAGGTATCGAATAGTGGGCGTTCGATACCAAAATATCGAAGTATCGCGATACCACTAAATATCGGTATCGAACTTTCGCAAGTATCGCGATACTTCGATATATCGAATATGGAACCAGCACTAGTTGGTTCCTACGTAGAAAGTCTTCCTGGAGTCATTGGTAACGTTTTAAATCATTGTTGGTATATGTGATTTGCAGCACCAAAGTACAATTTATAAAGGCATGTTTCTAACCAAGCTCCGCCATCTTCTTGTCATTTGCAGACAGCAGAATGCGAGAGAAAAGAGAGAGAGTCGCCCCCTAGTGCCATCCCGAAGAACTTTGCGCGCACGCGTTCAGCCAGTGTCTGTTACGCAACGACTCCGTGGAAGGTCAACGCGACCTCTCCCGTAAGTCAGTTTCTGAAGGTACACAGCTTAAGGGCAACGGCAAAACATCATGAGCAGAACCCAGCCCGCAGGGCGAACCAGTTTTTGATGGCATATGCAAATTTACAGTTTGTGGGTGATATGAGAATCTGGAGAATATGAACCAGTTTTACGTCACACACAAAAAAAATTGTGGCTTGTGCAAAGAAAAATTGGCCTCATGGTGTTTTCTGGAAACCACTTGTTTTTGCCATTGAACAATGTACTAGGGTGTCTTCAATTCCATTAGACTGGTTTTTATTTTACCTCTTGCCGTCACAGTTTTCCGTTGTCGCTAAGCAGTGTACTAGACTCGTTACTCATGGAATGTCACAGTGACCTGACAGTGAGTTCGTTATTTGCGGTATTATTTTTAAGCTCTTCATTAATAGTGTACTAGTTTGTTACTATTCTATGAATGCAATATGATATAGGATTATTCATACCAATAATATTTAATACCCATAACATACATATTGTTATTAAATGTATATATATATATATATATATATATATATATATATATATATATATAGTAACACAAATTATTGAAGCTGAATAAATGTATATACCGTATTGTCCCTAATAGACGCGCAGTGCGCGAGTGGGAAGGCTTGGGTGCGCGTCTATTAATTTCTCAAAAGTGGGACGAATGTGATCATCCGTTAGATCAGCTTCTAAATTAGTAGATAACTAATCCGCAATGTGGCGCCACTGAAGTACGCATACGTACAGCGCTAAGGTAATGTAATTGTCAACTGTCTGATTTATCGAAAGAAGCAAAGCTTATTAATTGAAACACATATGCTTGAATATGAATTTATAAGACAATTACTCTGATGTATTCTTGTTATTGAAGTTGGTTGATGCCGGTTGCACTCTGCACCCGCGGGCGATTCGTCTGGAATGGAGTTTGGAATTGGATGACAATCTCAACTTTTTCTCTACTCAAATTTGTTTGCACAATTTGTTGTAATTATGTCTTGATTGATGCAATGAAATACAGAAGCGGCATCGTATTTATGCAAACGGTCGGCGTTTAATCCAGCGTAAAAAATCTTCCATTTGCTTGATGCACATGATGGCCTCGCTCTGATATTACCATAAATTAACAAATAAAAGCCCTTTTTGTGGTGAGCATTTACCATATATTTACTAACGAAACTCTCACCAGTAACAGTTGCCCTACCAACAATTGATATTTACGAATAGCGTCAGCCTGGGTACCATATTTGCTAATAATTGTAGCGTCTACTCTGTTGCATTTTTGCGTCACTCAAATACATATTTATGGATTGTTTCACATCTAAAAAGGGGGTGGGCATCTATTAGGTAGTGCGCGTCTATTAGGGACTATACAGTATATATATATATATATATATATATATATATATATATATACATATATATATATATATAAATAAATAGGTTAACTAAAATATAAATAAAAGTACACAAACATTAAACTAAGCCGTGAGAACAGTCAGAAAGAAATGTGTCTTTAGGCCTGCCTTGAAGGTGGCTAAACAGGCAGACGTCGTTAGGCAGAGCGTTCCATAGGATCACTGTTAGCAAAATACCCGTTTTAGCAATAATTCCTTAAATTCTCATCTCTTGCTGTGACGTGCTGCTAGTTCATAAACACGCTACAGTTACCGTAATTATAATTATTAGTTATAATAACCGATGAAACAGGGTTATTCCTGCAGGGCTTCCAGACTAAAGTACAGTGCCCTGGGTTATGTTCTCGAGGAGGTGGGTGTATTCTATTCACACCGGGCCTGTTATAGAAACTCACCCAACCACAAAGTTCTGTCAATACGAAGACTTGTGATGACGCGTGTCGATCTCTCCATTCTACCAATTCAGTTCCACTTTGCTAGTACTACATGCATGATTATACTGTTATTGTCATAACAGACATATTATACTATGTCGATTTGTTTTACTAAATGAACAGTTGTACATAAAATAAAATTTATAAAACAGGTTCAAAGTTATATTCTGTTCACATGACGCCCATAGCGTAATTGCTAATTTTGAGATGTTAATTTTATTTAAGGCTTAGAAAATACTTAATATTTTTAATGTGGAGAAATGCACTAAATTCACAAAACATACATTTAGTGGATGTATTACTGCTGTCTGGAATGGTAGGTATTACTTATAGTGACCTTGCCTATCCACCATAGCTCCCTGGCATATCAGTTGAATGAATGATGATGATGATGATGATGACAACTGGAATAGTGATCAACTCCGAGATTGATCAACTTTTTGTTTCTAAATAGTTTTACCCAGTAGAAGTTATTGTTACTATATAAAATATAATGGGTAAAATAAATAGACAAATTATGAGAGCTTTTTTGTAAAAATGTTCTTGAACAATAACCAATTCGGTGTTTTTCATTGGTTTATGGTCACAGAAAGGGGCATCATTTTGCAAATTGAGAGCAAAGATGGCAGACGGGATTGGGAAGGTCGTACTGTTTTGACAATATACTTTATACTGGTGGAAATAGGGAAAGAAACCAGCTAAAGTTAAATATGTCTATGTGGAGTTTGACTGTGGAAGTATTTTGAAAGCTTCCGTGTGGAGTGAAATGAAAACAGCATAGATTTTCACCTACAAACAATTCAAGCATGATTTCTGATGCCAGATGCAAATTAGAGAAAATAAATTCTGGCAAATATACGTATGAAGTGCTATATATATTTTCACTGGGCGTTTTAAATTCATACATTTTGTATAAATTATTAAATATTCTTTTTGTGTGCTTCAGTTACCAACAGACAAGGTGACCCATTTAAAAAGTGGGTTAGTGACCTAATTTTGGGTTGAGATAGAGGGGGTTATTTAAGAACAACTGTGGTGAATGAATGCAGTGCAGGTTATTTTGAGATGTTGCCCGATTTTCGTATGTTTTTGTCTCCCAAAATAAAAAGTTCACAAAGTGACATGACCTGCACGTGCCTGTGTCATGGTTATAAAACATGACCATTATCTTATTTGAAGCACAAAACAAATCCAACATGGCTGCTTGGTCTGTGGAAACTGTGAATATGATTTGTGCCCAGTTAAGGTCACAGATAATGGTAACAATGTTTATTAATAAAGCTCTGTCCGTAGCTGTTTGTAGGGCTGTGTGTTAAATCAGTACATATTTAGTGCATAAATATAAAGTAAATAAAAATACTTGATCTACATAAACTTCTTTTGATTAACACAAAGAAGTGTGTACATGTGTGTGTGTTAAAATAAATATGTTAATTATTTGAGATAACTGTCAACATTAATTCACTAAACAAGTTAATAAATATACCAGTTAAGTTAAAATAAAAAAATGGCTATAATACTGTTACTAATCAAATATATAGTATACATGCAGCAGTGCTTGTGTATATGTTAAAAAACTATTTCAGTTCCATAGTAGTCAGCAGAATGTTAGAGACCAGTGGAATGGTGAGCAGGAACCAAATTATTGCCAGTCACACATGTTTTTGGGGACACATGTATGTTAACTGTTAAGCCAGTTTACAAACTTTAAAATGTGTCATGACCTGAAATGGACTACAAACACACGTGTGACACCATTTACACTCACTTCTAAGACATAACTGACAATATCTATGGTTTTGGAAGACCTTCTTTGGCTTCTTCATTTGTTTACCTGTCCACCCATATTTCTACCCGTCCACAACGGTCCCTGCATAAAGCTACGATGGTGGGTGACGATAAGAAGAAAACACTAATAACAGATGCCTGGATATTGTTTATTGTAGTATAATTAACTTACTTTGGAGCTTAATGTCGATGAGTACGACGTTTCGATCCGTCAGCTACGGACCTTGTTCACGTACTGGTGTCACGTGTGTTGCCTCAGATTTCGGCGGGATAATTTTATTGTAGATGGCAGCAGGGCTTTATGCAGGATGAAATTATTGCCAGTCACATGTTTTGGTTTGCCGGTTTGCCAGTCACATGTTTTGGTGGACACGTTGATGTTAACTGTTAAGCTAGTTTATAAACTTTCAAATTGTGCCTGATGACCTGAAGTGGGCTACAAACACACATTTGACACCATTTACACTCACTTTCAAGGCATAACTAACAATATCTATGGTTTTGGAAGACCTTTTTTTTTTTGCCCGTCCTCCATATTTCTACCCGTCCATATTCGTTTTTACCCAGTCCAAATGACAGGTGGACGGGTCTCTAGATAAAGCTATGGATGGCAGGCAGATGGTATCCCTGATCTCTGTTCATGGTAGAGGCTGTCTGTCTGATGTATATGGCCTCCTTCACTTTTCTCTTGTGCCAGTTGGATTCACGGGTCAGTATTTTTGTGTTCTTCGTGGACATTGAGTGAGTGTCCTGTGGCCCGGCAATGATCTGAGTAAGTTAATCATACACTGTACTACAATAAACCATTCTTGGAGCCATGAACAATATTTTCACTGGATATTGTTCTCACAGTAAAGTGTTACTGTTTCAGATCCCGCGTTCAATGTCGCCCCAACTCTCACCCCCATCCAAGACCTTCAAACTCCTGTCTCGGTCGCTGTCTACGATACAGGACACGATCAGACAGAGACTGCGAGACGTCATCACAAAACCAGAGGCCAGCAACATTAGCGCTGACGTGAGTGATACACCAGTTGTATGCTGTTTCAAGTCATGTGTTGAGGGATATAATAATAATACTGTATTTCTATAGCGTTAATTCCCGCATGGCAAATATACACGCTGTGCAAGTCATAATAAATGTATTAATAAATGTGAATTATATACATTAATATAAATCAAAATTTTTTTTTTTTAAGATGCACACTAGTAAACCTTTGTATGTAAATTATATAAATTGTATTAATCAATTTAAAATAAATTAAACACTGTTTTAAAGAAACTGTAAATTATATAAATTAATATAAAATTAAAACATTTACTAAATCTGTGTATGTAAATGATCTATACATTAATCTAAAACATAAACACTGATGAAACCATTAATCCATAATTGTTCATATTTAGCCATTCGAACAGAATGTAAAGTGAAGTCCGTGTACTGCTTATGACAAAGTTAAGTTCTTACAGCGCAGGATCCAGTCTTTGGGAATGCTCAGAACACTTCACACATTACTCTTTGGTAGAGCTATTACACTGAACACCGTAGTCTTCACTTCTCTGGAAATCATTCAACCACTTTGCAGTTAGTGCGCAAAGATTATTCATACACAAACACCCACCACTTTCTAGCTAGCTCAGTGAACTGGTGCTTGGGGCATGTCTGGTGTCATTTTCCAGAGTAGACCTGAAATGGATTGATTTTGCAAATGTGAACCTACCTTATCGACAGTGGATTAACTTGCTATTTGAGAATTTGATAGTGATGTGTTGTAGGAGAAAGATAAAACAATTTCACTTTCAGTAGCATTGCTCTGAATGCCACCAAACATGTTGTGTTGAATTCCCCTTCAGAAATATTTCTCACTTTTTGTGTCTAATACAAAATCCGGCTGCTGTGTATTAATTAATACAGTGCAGACAAGAGCACAGCCACCACCCATGAATCCAGGCAAATTTACACTTAGTTTCATTGGCATGTGGGCACAATATCGCATATGGTGACCGTTCCAGTGCATTTAAAAAAGATACCTGGTAAATTTGTGCCATTTGTGCACAGGAAAAATAAATATCCATTGCCTCTATAGCCCTCTTACAGACAGTAGGGCATTACATGAATAATTTATAGAATGTGTTTGATGTATCAGATTATGTTGATGTTAATGATTATAGTTATTACTCTTCCATGTGTGTGTTGGAAATAGTTTTAGGTTATGATTTTGTGATTATTGTTATTGCAATAATATTGCAAACGTAATGTAACTGTTGTGATAATATCGTGGAATAGTGAATACACTGGAAATGTGGTCGCAATACGTGTTTTACGAGAGGTTCTGTGCTGTGAACTGGGAGACAGTAAATTAATCTATGAACGACCGTGTTATTGTCAACGGTTTTGTTGTCAGTTAAATAGGTAAAATCATAAAACAAAATTTAAAACATGTTTACAGTCTATGAAGTGACTTGTAATGGCTGTGTAATTGATAACGTTTTAAGTGTAGACTGCGCATATAAAAGTTCACGAGTGAGTGAATGCTTTGTGTGAAATAAAATTTCACATCTTTGTGGCCGGTCATTTCTGGCGGCTAAACCAGATTTAAAGTTGAAAAAGCGACTATCACAAAGTATGCAATTATATAACGTATATAGTCTTTTGCAGAAACCTTTTTTTTTTAAGTCTGTCTGGTTTGGGTACTTAAACAACCCTTTGCAAGCTTGGTTTATGTGAGGGTCCACTACTTACAGCAGTGATGTACAGTGCAGAAACATGTGTACTCACCAACCTGGCAAAGAACTTAGCGACTGCACAAATAAAAGTGGAAACCGATGCTCTGTGCCCAGGCTGAGAGATGGTCCACTGAGATGACCGCCTTTCCTCATTGTCTCGCAATAAGTGCAATAAGGTGCCTTGTTACTGATCACAGATAGACTTTTTTGTGGAGGAGACAAGCATGTTATCTAGCCGTCTCCAAGTGAGCGCTCGGTTATTTGGAGGACGTCTGGAACAAAAAATGTGGGCCACTAAGTGCGTGATTGACTAAAGGACATTGACATTGTGTGTTTCAGAAAAAAATGCGTGACCTGTGTCAGTATTATGTGTCATTGATACCATGTGACCGAGCCACATTCCTCAGGACACTCGCCGTCGACTTCGCAGTCGACCACTCGCTAGTGCTGTATCTTGCCAACAATCTCTCCGTCGCGCAGGTAGGTGGCGCCACAGATCAGTAATCCAGACCGACCTTATTGTCACGCAAACTTCAGTGGCTTGTTCGCTGTTTCACCCAGTGTGTGCTTTCCTGGAGCTCACGGAAACATGATTGTTCACAATTAATGTAGCAGAATGTAGCATTATTTTATGTAATGGTTCACGTTATATCTATGAAATTTTGATTCTGTAAGAATCACAGTAAAGTGAATAAACATGTTATGTGTGTCTGTCAGTGTGTGTCCGTCCGTCCGAAATGTAAAATCTGTGAATACATGTTTCTGATATCCATTATGACATGTCAGTTTATGTTAGCAAATGTTTTATAGAATAATGAAATCACCAGAGGAATTTTTACACATCTGAAATATGTGGAAAAAAATTGTAAAAGTGGCTCTGGGTTTATATCCTCTATAAGTTACCTAATGTAGCTTTCAATGTCACCTGATTTTAGTAAAACTACATGAGTTAGTTGGTAACAAAATCAGATTTACCATGCTGGTTGAGATCTGTAGGTAACATGGACAAATATTTCGGTTTAGTAATTCTTTCAAAGCAAAATCCAGCAGGATAGGCTCAATGTATGAAAATGCAACGGTGGCCATGGCAACATGTGCCAGAGCTTTGTTCCGACTCATTTCATTTTCAAATTTCAAAACGTACATATAAAGATCCACGCAAATCTGAACATCAACTATCTTAACTTAGGTTATTACATGAACGCAGGATAGATCTTTAAACGCGATACATGCAATGGGTTGTTGTACATTTGCCAAAACCATCCATCAGAGGGCGCTGTTTGCAGGAACGGGGTGCCACGATCCTGTTGAAGTGTGAGGAGCGACTGCGACACGCCCTCATCCCCCGCTACCAGCAGCTCTTCACACAGATCAGTCGCCTCGAGTCAGGCGTCAAGTTCCTCGTCGACATGCGCACAGACTTACTGGTAGGTGCTGCCATCTATGTCGGGGTTTGTGTTTGTCAGTTATGTCACCCCAGCAAACAGGGAACCATTTCTGAACCAGTTGGCACGTGTCATACTGGTTCATAATTGGTACCACTCCACCAGGACGTGTTTTCATGTGTATTCACGTGAATACACGTGTTCTGCCTGTTGTCATGAGTTTGACACGAGTCGTACTGGGTCAGAACTAGTACGGTTTCACTTTCACGTGAAAAACTCGTGATTTCACGGTAAACAGGTGTAGACACACCAAATTTGTTCATTGAATCCTGTGAATTCACGTACGGAAACACATGAATGTAGCCAGTTGAACTCGTGAATTCACTTACAGAACATGTGAAATCACGGGTCGTTGTTAGAAATGTGTTTTTGTCACCATATCGGCAGAAATCGTCATGAATCTGTTTTTCGCCAGTTCCTGATGTTTTAGGAACACAATGGAAACAACTGTTTGTTCTTTGTTGTGACGTCCTTTTATAATAATATACTCAGTATTTAGAATTTTATATTTCTACATATTTGTATTTTTATATTGAATCAGTTAATCAGTTCCTGCCAGTGGAAACATGTTTTTGTCAAGACTATGACAGAAATCGTCATAAATAAACCTGTTTTAGCGGGTTTCTGACTGTTGCAATCAGAAAATGATAAAATTTAGTTTGTGACAAGTTCTGCCACTACCAAAACACTACAAAATAACATATTGAAGCATGTGAAAAAATCACAGTTATCAAAGCTAAAGATATGGATGTAAATATTGTAGCATTATCACAAAGGAGATTTGTCACGTTCGTAACTATGATTGTGATATCGGCGTTAAATGCATCATTTGCTGGATCCGGTATGTTGTGTTTGCCTTTGATACGTTCAGAATTATTTGTATGGCTTTGTCTTTGCTTTCAATGTTTGCATAAGTGATATCATGTGCATGAAATAGCCAGCAACTTCTAAATAAATCTTCGCCACGCGCAGTTTCTTGCTTCAACAACCTTCCCTTACATGTTTCTTGTAACGAAAAAGATTTGGAGCACGACTTCCAGAAATTAAACAGCAGCATGTCAAATCGCTCCACATGATTGGCGTCCATTCTTGATGACTTAATGAACCTTGTTGCTAGGCAACGTAATGGATGGATCAGTTGTTTGTCCTTCCAGAACATCCTGATGCCTGGCAGTGCTCTCCATGACGACCCCTACGTACAGACCATGAACTGTTGTCTCCGCGATCTTCTCTCCCTCTGGTTCTCAGTCGGATTTCTCACGCTCGAGCGCATCACATGGCAGTCGTCATGTGACATCCTACAGAAGGTGTGTACGTCGCACCGGCAGTCACATGATCTTTTTTCAATCTGTTGTCGGCAGATTTGTTGCAGCCCATTTAGGGCTTTGCTAAAGGGATACTCCAGTCAGTGAGAGATTCAGCATTTAAATTAGCCTCGGTTACCCAGACTCCGTGAGGTGGCAGCACTTTTAAGCCCCCTCAACTCCGCCTGGGACAGTATATGGGCTTAAGTTTCTACATCCGGGCAGCCTTACCCCAGATTAGGGTAGAGACGCTGATTGGCTCTCAGGCCAACTAGGAAATAAAAATTAAAATAACGATATACTTTTACAAGATAATGATATCCTATGAAAAGTATTCAACATTGAATTTATATTAACACAAAAGTAAGAAAAAATTCAAATTTACAGTTGTTTATAAAACAAGAATTACGGCAGGATTAACCAGTATCCGTGAGGTGGCAGCATTGTCTAGCCCGACACGGATAGCATACACATTAAATAAGGAAACCTTTTGATCAAATAATGCTGTATTATAAAAACTATTCAAAATTAAACTTATATTAACACAAAATAAATAGAAATACAAATTTGCAGTTGTTTATAAAAATATATATTACGGCAGTGTCCGTGAGGTGGCAGCATTTTATAGATCACGGCTGCTACCCAAACAAAAGCCGTTAATGTAACCAGACTGTCTTCTCGGCGTAGTTCCGCAGCCGACCGACAGTCGGTTAAGCGAGACTACATTTAAATATATTGGCTGTGCATAGTAATTGTGCACAGAGATCGTTAATAAACAATTAATTATAGTGTAATTGTACCTGAAACACTCCATGTTGGATTCAGGGCGCTGCCATCTTGAGATTTATGCACCAGTAACGTAAACCGCTATGTCTATCCAGTGGTATTTGATTTATCCAGTACATCGTGGATTGCTTACATCACTATCACAATTATTAGCGAAGATTCCGCCAATCCTTGCCTTTTTCAACAATGTGCCAGTGACGCAAACGATTGGGCTTTTAGCCACGCCTACAACGGTTTCGAAAACGCCTCGTGGTCGATGTGTACACAGAGTTAAGCGCCCTTACTGCGTCTATTTTCAACCCCTAAATGGTACATGAAAACATATTTTGACTTCTTTACGCTATAATAGTTATAATTTATACTGTATAACATGATTTTACAATAAAAATAAAAAGCCACGAATGGACCATGTCGCTTTAAACTCCCTATGCCAGTTCCCAGAGCACAATTGTAGAAAAGTAAAATGAGCTACGTGTTCTACAAGTGATTCCACCTGGCTACAGATCTCGGAGTACGAGGCGGTGCATCCAATCAGGAATTGGACGGACTTAAAGCGGCGGGTCGGTCCGTACCGACGCTGCTTCATCTTCACACACAAGAGTATGCCACGGGAACCTGTCGTAGTCCTACACACAGCGCTTACAGACAACATCTCAAAGAGTATACAGGTAGAGTAACAGAGTATATAGGTGGGGTGTCAAAGTATACAGGTAGAGTATCAGAGAGTATCAGAGTATAAAGGTGGGGTGTCAGAATATATAGGTAGAGTATCAGAGAGTATCAGAGTATATAGGTAGGGTGTCAGAGTATACAGATAGAGTATGTGGGGTATCTGAGTATATAGGTAGAGTATCTGAGTAGTGCTGGTTCGATACAAAAAATATCGAAGTATCGCGATACTTGCGAAAGTTCGATACCGATATTTAGTGGTATCGCGATACTTCGATATTTTTGGTATCGAACGCCCACTATTTGATACTTTCGATACCTACAATACCTTCGATACCTTCGATACCTTCGATACCTTCGATACCTTCGATACCTTCGATACCTTCGATACCTTCGATACCTTCGATACCTTCGATACCTTCGATATTCGACATCGAGTCCATTTGACGAAGTCGATGCGAAGGCGCAACATCGTTGTTGATGGCGACGTTGTTTACGGGAGCTATCACTACAGCGCTTCGCAGCCTAAATTGACTTAGGCATGGTTGTTTAAAAAATAATATAACATAAAATGTGAATTGTTTTCTAAAACTTTATTGTAGAAGTAGTCTCTATAATAACTGTTTTCTGTGTGCTATCTTAGCGTAGGTCAGACTTCGCTTAGCCTCGTTACCCAAACCAAGGTTCGTATGTGGCGCTCTCGTTTGGTGGCAGTACCATGCCATCTTTCTCCCTACTTTATTTACAGTTACGCGTACACAAACACACATCCTATAGTATTTGTATAGAGTGTTTATTGCACGCACTAGTATTTATGAAACTAGTTTAATAATAATATTATTAATATAAATATTTATTCGAGCGCGATGTGGAGGTTATGTTTATCCGGGTTCCGTTTGGTGGCGCCACCATTTCATTTGCCGTACACGATGCCCACAACCAAGGCGAACGACAACAAGTCGCAACGTTCATCACTAATAATTTGGCAGTTTTCCAACAAAGAGTGTCTGCTGTGCTAGAGGCGTCTCAAAGATAGCGGGGGAAATACATCGAATTTGACGAAACATGTCACCATTCACGAAGCTACCAAAACGTGATGATCAACTTTCATCGTATGGCGTCGTCGACGTCGTGGACAACGTCGCATTGCCATTGGCCATTGACTCGAGAACGTATTCTATCGAAATATTCGACAGTGAGCGAGCAATGGACATCTAGTTACAGTCGAAGCGAATCGCCATCGGTTGCCGAATTTACTAAGTAACTGCAGCAAACATCGCCAAGAAGTGACATACACGACGTGACTGATTAACGATGACGATGTGCTTACTGCATCTACTGTCACTCTCACTGTGACACTGCCAGTCACTGGCACTGGCCAAACAGATTCACCACTGGCAGAGCCAGAGGTAGAGGAAGAAATTGACCGGTTCTTGAAAACAGTTGCAAAAACATTATGGGGCTTGTTATGTGTACTTGATAACATGGTAATTTAAGTTTGATATTAAAAAAAAATTGGTGTGAACTGGGAAGTGCAATTGTAATTTTTATTAATATTTTTTCTATTATTAATTAATAATATTTTATTATAATCGTCTATACAGTTTTGATGTTAAATCACAATTATCTTTACGATACAATTAATTATAAAACAGTTATAACAGTGAGTGTGCAGCTGTGCTAGCAGTGGCACTATTGTAGCTGATAGGTGTATTTATATTTAATATAATAATAACATATTATTTGTATGTTATGTTTCAGCTGTATTTGTTGATGGTCACTTTAGGAGACACATTGAATTGAAATTAAGCTGCTATATTATAGTGTATTTACAAACAGCTGGGGTGAAGTACTGTTATTAATTTAAAATAATTCAGTGCAATTGATGAATTTATTTGTCACTAGGTATTTTATTGCAGTTGTCTTTATTTCAATTTTATATTACAGTTACCTTTTAGTTTTACAACAGTAATCAATTATATTGAAACTGTTGTTTGTTTACTTACATAAAATGAAAATTGCATTTTAATCATTGTTTGCATGACTATAAAATTATCACATATTTCCCTACTTGTAAGTGAAAAATGGTGTGTGTTTCTGTGGCATTAGTCTAAGTGGATAGTAGTGTGTTTCTTTGGAGATCTCTACTGTACTGAATTACACTTACAAGGTAAATTTTGAGTATCGAATAAAAATCTGGTATCGATTGATATGGAAGAATTCTGGTATCGAACCAGCAATATATCGATCGGTATCGAAGAATTCTGGTATCGAACCAGCACTACTTCTGTTGCATACTGTTTCTACTAGGAACTGTGTTCTATGTGAATATTAGACTTACAGCGTAAGTATCGAGTATCGAGTATCGAACAAAATTCAGGTATCGATCGGTATCGAACAAAACCTGGTATCGAACCAGCACTATAATCTGAGTACATAGATATAGTATCAAAGTATAAAGGTGGGGTATCGGAGTACACAGTTGGAGTATATGCATAAAAGTAGGGTATCTGAGTATACATGTAGAATGTCAGAGTATATAGGTAGAGTATTTGAGTATATAGGGAGAGTATCAGAATATACAGGTAGGGTATCAAAGTATACAGGTGATGTATCCGAGTATAAATGTAGGGTATCAGAGTATACTTGTGGGATATCACATAGATAGTGTGACATCTATTGTTAAAATATATCGTATAATACACATAACAGACATGAAGAGACACATTTCTTGTTTACTCAGCCAAAATGATAATTTCTGAGATGGCTGTAGATCCGTGGAAACATTGGTTGTAGGCTTACACACTTGGGACAGTAAAATATCCAAATAATGAACGACTAATCAGGACAATTAAGCAAAAGTTTGATTGTCCCTCAAATACAGGACGACCAGCAACAACCACTGACTGGTGTTATGATGTCATCTGCTTCAGGCCAAGTCTCATTTTGCTTCATATGGCATAAGAAATCCATCTATCTTGTCATAGGCAATAAACATGTGCTTGAATAAAATTCAAAATTTTGACGGAATTTTATAATGATACTATACGGGGTAAATAATTGTTGTGAATTTTTGAAGAGTCACTCCTGACTGGAGACGCTTCGGTATTTATTGGATTATTTCTTGCGTACAGACGATAGTTGAGGACTCACGCCTGAGCACAGAGACAGACAGTGACCAGGACGAGTTATCAGAGGACCCTGAACGCATCACCACCGTCATCTTTTATTCCATTACATCCACACAGAAAGGTAACACAGCACTTGGAATTTTAAAAAATAATAATTTATATAGTTTCAAAAAAAATCAAAATGCGAAAACGTATAATATTTGACATAGGATAAAACAACAATCTACTCCTTCAGTATGTGGCATGAGATTTTACATGAGAATTTACATAGCCCAGTTCATATATACATTATAGCATCGATGTGCATTAATACCAGTTTTTCTCATTAGATGCCACCTCTGTAAAAATAAAAAATTATGAAAACCCCAAACAAATTTCATAATTACACAACTAGCAATGTTCTACTTACTTCTACGTTTCGACCACCATCAGCGGCCTTCTTCAGGAACTGGATGTTCAGTGGTCATCTAGCGAGCAGTGACCACTAAACATTCAGTTCCTGAAGTAGGCCGCCGATGGTGATCGAAACGTAGAAGTAAGTAGAACATTGCTAGTTGTGTATTTATGAAATTTGTTTGGAATAATATACTGCCAACTTGATGAACATTTTCACGAATTATGAAAACCAAACCACTATCAAAGTATACAGTGCTTGGTGATGTGTGCAAATAAAGTAGGTTTACATCAAACACAAATTCAGCTTGTGAAATGTATTTTGATTTGTTTGAGACATAGATTTCACTGGCGTAATGATATGGTTTTTGCCACTTATCATATAAACGTAAGAGAAGCATAACAACAGCGTCTCTGTTTTTATTCCGTCCATTTTGATCTGATTAATTTCCTGGGCTGCTTTAACAGTCGTCTGGGTTTGACAGGTCTGCAGGGAGTCGAGATGGGCAACTACCTCATCAAAAGTGTCGTACAGGAAATGCTCGCTGAGTTTCCCAAGATGCAACACTTCTCAAGTCTCTCTCCCATCCCTGGATTCAAGGACTGGCTGGTCGGGGAAATATCCAAATACGTACACCAGCATGGTAAGACAAGCGCGGAGGCACATGGTGTGATGTCATAGTGGTCCGAATGATTGTGAGTTCCTCGTGGTTTTAGGAGTGTCTCGGTGGTTCAGACATTTATGAAGATTGGTGTTGAGTGGTGGGGATTGTGATGGTCGTGGTTTTTTCAGGATATTTATGAAGATCGGACAGTTTAAAATCTGTTTAAACTTGGTGGTCTATAATGCTAAATAAGGAGGGTGCCGATGGTTTCGGGTTTTTACTGAAGTTCGCAATGGTTTGGGACGTTTAAGAAGGTCCTAATTGTTTTGTAATGGTGTTTTTTCAGGTTTAGGAAGTTTTGGTTTATGACGGTCCTGAGGTATAGGATATTTAAACCAAACCTGGTGCTCTGTGTGGCTTGGTGCAGTATAACGTTGGTGACATACACGTTTTGTATCTGCAAATAACAAATTCACATACAATGTAGGATTGTGTGAATGAGCAGTTTGATTGTACTTCTGTTCACTGTTGATGATGTCAACATCCCTTGCTCTTATGATAACAAATCAAGGAAAAATAGATAATAGATGGATAATAGTTATTGTATTTTCTGTTATTATTAATTGTGAACAAATCATATTTATACAAGGTCCAGGAAAACATACACTAGGCAAAGCATGAACACATTTTTTATACCATTCAAGGCAAATTTTGCCTGACCATGAACTTAGTCAGAATCACTGATCTGGCTCCATCTACATGTGTGATGGAGAGATTGTTGTGAAGATAGCACGTGTGAATGGTCAGTCTGTGGAGAGCTACTTGAGAAAGGGCACTCAGTCACATGGTGTCAATGTCATCTAATACTGACATATATAAAGTCTAAAACATTCTGAAGCAGGAAACCGCAAGTTACGTATCCTTGAAGTCACTGTGCATTCAATGAGCGACGGCTAGATAACAGGCGCTATTCAAAACAGCTTATCTGTAATCAGCAAACAGCGAACTTGCTGCACCTGTGTGTAGAAATTGAGGGAATGCGGCTATCTCATCATCTCTCACAGACAGCACTCGGAAAAAACAGCTTTGAAACTTCAATAGTTTTTTCCCCATAGCTACAAGCAAAATAGATGCAGATTTGGAGTGGCTTATCAAATACACCCCACTGTACACTGAATGACCTCATCTGTTTAGACTATGTTATCAGTCCATGGTTAATGCTTTGTTTTTGTTGTTGTTTTAACATGTCCATAAATATGATAACTAGAATTGACTCAATTCCATTTGATAATCATCATGCTGCAGTCGTTTCAAAAAAGATGGCCCAACCCAAATACTGCCGGGCTCATGCCTCAAGATTGACACTAATTATATGCTGTGTACTTAAGTATAATTATGACGTAAACCTTACATGACCCTGGATTGCATTTCCTGCTTTTTATTTAAAACACTAAAAGCTCAGCTATGTAAATTTTAAATATTGTACAGCCGTAATGTCCCTGGGCTGTGGTTGGGTGAAGAACTCAGCTTGACGTTTTTAGAGCTGCCTGTCTTGTGCTACCGTCTGCCAGATGGTAACTTTCTAGTATCAATTCATCTCTATGTCATCTCATTGGTCTTCCTCTGGGTTGTTTCCCTCCAAGGGGAGTTTCCAGTTACCTTGTATTCTAACTACCCTAAGGGGGTATGTGCCCTGCTCAGTTTCATTCGCTTCTGTCTTTAGATTCCTTCAGTCGTATCTATGACATTTACCTTATATCTTACCCAGATGTTTGTTTTCCTGCCCTGAAATGTGATTCTTTCCATCTTTGTTTTTATGACTGTTAGCTTATTCGTTGCCTGATTGGTGAGTGTCCATGTTTCTGTATTGTATGTCATTGCTGAACCGACAAGTTCTACGCATTGAAGGCTAAACATCAGCCATACAATTACACTTTGCAAGTAACCAGAAAGAAATTATAAAACAAAAACAGCATGAAAAATGTTTGTCGTATATCTTGTTGTAATATAAGATTTATTCAGCAGTTTGAGTAAGGTTTGTTCTGTTCCATTCACCAGATATCGGTGAGGATCCTACGCAGACATTGTTTACAAGCGCAGAACTCTCGGAGCTCAGAAGCGCCCTCTACTCGCCGTCACCGGAGAGGTCGACGATGGCGTGTCTGAAAGACACTTTGCAGAAGAACCATTGGTCATCGAACGAGACGATGGTGAGAGTGCTACAGACGCCCCTACTGCGAAACTGTGCTCACTACCTGTATACAGTCAAGAGGAGAGGATTCGCCTACAACCCCGTTGGTAAGTGGGGTCGGGAATCAGGACCAGCGCAGTTACTAAAAAAAAAACACAGTTTTTATATAGCGCATTATCCAGCCCATAGGTCTGCTCAAAGCGCTTTACACTTTACTTTCCACGGCAGACCTGTTCAATCAAATACCATCTCAACTTCTCGGGGAAGCACCCAGCCACATGCTACAATTAATGCGCGAAGGCTGCTTGTACACATATCCACCACTGTCTATAGCCAGGTACTCATTTATACAGCTGAGTGAACTGGAGCAATGTAGAGTGAAAAAACTTGCCCAAGGTTTTATCACTGCAGCACAGGATTCGAACCTGGGTTCTCTTTAGTCGAGAGTCCGGAGCTCTACCCCTGAGCCATTGCGCTCTAAGTGAATCTATGGGGTTACATAGAGTTACATTAGCAAAGAAGCAGTGTAGACTAGATATTAGAACATTTTCATTTATCTTGATTGTTTGTAACTGGATCTATGGGGTTACATGGAGTTACATTAGAAAAGCAGCAGTGTAGACTAAACTGTAAATGAATTGAACAGATTATCCGCTGATTGTGTAGGTGCTAGTAGTGTTAATATATTTAAAAATAAAATACCTAAGATGGGCGGGGTATACTTAGATAGATAGGTTGGACTCTTGATAAGCCAAAGGGCTTCCTAGTCCACCTGCCATCTAGAGTTGAAACTCTTGGTGGCACTCTTGTTAAATCTATGAGACCACCTTCACGGTCTGTATGATCATCTCCATGGTTATGTCAGTAACTGCAGTCCAGTTTGCTTTTCTGTGTTGTCACTTACAGCAGAACTTACGCAAACATGTCAGGGATGGTTTCAGAAAATATCCAGATTTTACATTATTATTATGTTCTATGATTGCGCAGAGTTATGTAAAAATTCTCAACTAAATAGTGGACTGGGAATATTAATAAAATAAAAACATTTCCATCAAAGGCAAGTACTTGAAAGTTTGCCACCCCGGATGCATACGTTCTTTGGAAACTGTTTTGACAAAGACCAGTTCAAACCATAGGCAAGTTGGTTCACTCTACATCATTCCAGTTCAATCAGTTGTATGAATGAATGCCTGACGATTAACAGTGGTGAATATTTGTTTCTGAATAATCTTTGCTGTGCATTAATTGTGTATGGCTGAACACTTCCCTGATGTCGTTTGATTGAACAGGTGTGTCGAGCAGAATTGTGTCGAATGCTTTACACGCTGCTAGTGACTGGACGCTGCTTTATTTAAGAATGTAACTATTTAGAATTTCAAGCACAAATTTGTGTACACTTAGACAGGGAAAAGCGTCAAGAAACTACAATGCATACAATACAGTATATACAGTGTGGAACATGGAGGTGGGAGGATACACAATTTCCCAACACCAACACTATAAATTTGCAAACACGAATAAAATCAATTGAACTACGCAGTGAACGACACGATGCTGTTTCACGAACTCAGGATGGCGAATGGGTCCAGTACTGGTTTGAACTGGATTTATAAAGACTCAGACTGATTACTACGGATGCCACTAGGATACTACTGTGATTACTACTGGTCATAGACTCATAGCTTTATGTAGAGACCCGTCCACCCATCATTAGGACGGGTAAAAACGAATAGGGATGGGCAAAAATATGGGTGGACGGGTAAAAAAATGAAGGAGCAAATAAAAATGTCTTCCAAAACCATAGATATTGTTAGTTATGCCTTGAAAGTGAGTGTAAATGGTGTCATATGTGTGAGTATGTAGCCCATTTCAGGTCATCAGACACATCCGAAAGTTTGTAAACTAGCTTAACAGTTAACATCCATGTGTCCACCAAAACATGTGTGACTGGCAATAATTTTATCCTGCATAAAGCCCTGCTACTGGCCTAATCGCTGTGACCAGATGTCACCACTTGAATTATTACCTCACATGGGATTATTCTACGACTCTTGTTCTTCCAGCTCACTTTCACCTGCGGAATGGCGCGGTGATGTGGCGGCTAAATTGGCAGGCGGACATATCGGCCCGAGGCATCGGTGTCTCCTGTGGCATCATGGTCAACTACCGGTACTTCCTGGAGGAGGCGGAGGAGAACAGCGGCGCCTACATGGAGAAGCACAAGATCGCAGCATCCACACAGTTCCTCGACCTCATCAAGGACTTGTCAAAAAACAGCGAAGCGAAATCAAGTTGATGCGCGACTTCCGTCGGTGTGCGTGTCGATCGCAACCAAACTGCCTGTGGCTTTGATTGAACAGCGGACTTTTAGCGCGACGAACATCAGTGTTTCGACTGCGCAATGCTGGACAGCAACCATGGGAAGATGGACGTGGCAGCAGTGTTTCGCTGCATTCTCTGCATAATGTCGTGGGTCGTTGAGGCTGTAGTTTTCACGATTGCAGTCATGAACAATGCTGTGTTTCACGTTTTGTCGCATCGACATGATAGAAGTGTTTAGCTCGGTCATAAGACAAGACAAACTGACCTCGGAATAGTGTGTGTGTGTGTGTGTCTGTGTGTTATTGAGCGTGCGTGATCCTTACATTCCAGTCTATAGAAATAAATGTGTTTATGTTGATATTGCAGATGATAATCTGCAAAATGTTTACCTACATGGTTCACTGTGATTCTCCTGTAGAATTCTGCAGGATTCTTGCAGTAGAAAGTTACACGAATCTCCACATAGGGGAAAACCCGCGACTTCATGGGCAGTTTCTCCACTAAACTGCATTTGTATGGTGAGTGCCGTGGAATTTGATTCACCCAGCTCCTAATGTGATTGTAGATTGAACTCACAATGGGTTGGTCGATATTTTGTTATTGCTTGACATTAGGTGTTGCTTTGAATCAGTCCCAATTGTCCTTTCCAATGAGTTTTCAAAATATTTGCCTGCTAACTCAAGAAAGAACAATAAGTAAGGTTGTAATAGTAGTTTTGTGTTCATTTACTTCTCTCCATTAACTTTATATTATTTACGAAATGAAACAAATAAATTAGTCATGTCACAACTTACAAACAGCATCATCTATCAGTTAGTAGTCCTCTGAGCCATTTTTGAGCATTTGTACACCAGCTACTATGGTAGAATATACAATTATCTGAATAGGGTGTGCTGTAAGAAACCAATATTGGCCTTCATGTTTGATTAGGCCATTTTAAATTGTGTAACAAATAAGTAAAAATAACAACTGATTTGATATACCCACTAATATTTCCAACGTCAATTCACCATTACCCAGGTACATACAATAACCTGTTGGTCTGTCTATCATGTGACCCGTTGCAAAGGAAAAACTCCATCGAAGCTGAACAGCAACCACGTTGAGCTCTATGGACATTGAGTGGCTTGTTGCTAAGCAACAGGTCACATGATGGAGAATACATACATTTCGTTTTGAAGTATGTATGGCCATGCTATAAATAGACCAATTGGCTATTAAGTCCAGCATTGCACCAAACCATGTTTGTAATGTAGATGTATTTAGTTGGTTCCTTTTGGTGTGTGGCATTAGCCACACTGGCTTTAGTGAAGATCGATACTTACAAGCGTCGGATCTGGTTCAATATATTTTGTTACATTTGGTGGAACCGATCTGTGAGGCTTTTGGAGATTCATATTTTAAGTTCTACAATTTAACTTAAGACACCATCCTTTGTATAATAGTAAACTAGAATACTAATGGCAATTCACAAAACGTGATCGATCCAACTAACTTATGCCATTTTGATATTTCTACTACCAGACTGTGGCAACAAATGAAAAGAATTGGTAGTTTGTTGTATGGTATATTGTATGCGATACAGACTTGTTGCTTGTGCATTTCCAGGATGTTAAGTTATAGACTAGACGAATAAGCCGTTATAGTACCTGTGCAATATGCTCTGTACATGCATGACTATATAATAATCACTTTGATCTACGACCAGAACTTTTTTATTTATGACATGGCCATCACATACAAATCATTGTTTTATAACAATATCACATTTAACTTTGCCCCGGTACAGGAGCAAGGAGGAGGAGGAATAGAGTGTGGCTAACTGGTGATATATAACCCAGCAAACAAGGAACCATTTCTGAACCAGTTGGCACGTGTCATACAGGTTCATAATTGGTACCGCTCCACCAGTACATGGTTTCATGTGTATTCACGTGAATACACGTGTTCTGCCTGTTGTCACAAGTTTTGAACGAGTTTGACATGAGTCGTACTGGGTCAGAACTGGTACGGTTTCACTGGTACGTGTCATCACGTGAAAAACTCGTGATTTCACAGTAAACGCGTGTCGACACACCAAATTTGTTCACAGAATCCGGTGAATTCACGTATGGAAACACGTGAATTGAGCCAGTTGTACTCGTGAATTTACTTACAGAACATGTGAAATCATGGGCTGTTTGCTGGGAACGTACTCTTCAACATCTCCCTCACAAGTCAGGGTTGTTTGCCATGCTAACTACCCCTGGCTAATCCTGCACTAGTTGTGACTGCCTCAGCTGTGAGACGAGTGCAAATACCCGCCCAGATTTGAAGACGGATACACAACTAGCGGAAATGCCAATATATATTGACCCCTGTTTACATGCTAAACATTCTCTCACTACTGAAATGTGTTTATATTATGATCGTCTGACCTGGTTTCATTGGCTGAGCTTAAAATCAAGATTTTTACACAAGGATCGGCCAGTACCCATTAGGATTGTAATTTCTGGTGGCGTAGCTTTCACCGATTATGTCTAGTTGTCTACTACAGTACTACCCCACGATTATTTGTACTACAGCAATAATTTGCAAAGATCTAACAACTATTGGCCTTCCTTAGTTTGTCTCGGAAGAAAGCATTACCTGAAAATATGGCGCGTCATGTGACTTAATTGCCCAATCATGTGTTGCATTTATTTGAAAGAGGTTCGGGTGTCTTCAACTTCTTGTGATGTTGATATGTTTAGATCTAGTTAGCTTGTTCCTTTGTTGTCAATCAGATACATACATTTTTATTTAGGAATTGGTTGAGAAAGTCATATTTACAGGTGAACATAATGGTAATTTTACAATCGTGTTGCTAAATAAAAAATTTATATCTGATTCTATACAGCTTGATCAGAAGTGGCCTTTCGTGTAACCACAAAACTATCGGTGATTTGCTATTCGAGCTAGCTACAGTGACTGTTGGTGTGTTTGCATTATGGTTGATAAACAAAGATCACTGCTATTTTTGTAAAATGAGCTGGTATATGTGATCTCATAATATATTCACTTGTAGGCATACAAATGGGCTCTGGATAAGCCAAAGTGTGACAGTCAGTTGTGTTGAGATTTTTGTGTCAATCGTATTGCCGACAATCATTGAATATTATGTAAATTCTATAATTGCCCCGTTTCTTCAAGATAAATTTGTAAGATAACATGTCTGTTTTTCCGTGTGTGTATTTGAGCCTTTACTAGTTGTGCATTGCACTCCGAACTGTTTGATGTGAGTAAGCAAGAATCATGTTATTTATGACCTGTTTATCTTCTGTGCTTGGTGGTGATATAACAACAAATATGTTTTATTTTTACCCATAGTATTGATCCTATTTCTACAATTCTCGAGTACCTGTAATTAATTGTAAGTAATCTTGTCAGATATTTTCCCTATGGTTAAGGTTATCTGTGTCAGTAGACTCAGTTCTGAAAATTTCCAGTACCATAAAACTGGGAAAATGGCTTTGCATAACCATAAAGAACACATTCTGAACAGCAGTGTCTTTTGTGGTATTGAGGGATGAACTATTACACCTATTCACCATGTGGCTGCTGTGTGATTTTAAAATCTATTCATAATTGAATTTGTAAACATGCACGGTGAACAAGATCCTGCTATAATCACCATGTTGTACATTTTGTTAAACTGGTGATCTTCTGCCGTTCTGTATCAGGAATCTACCAGTTGTAAATTTGAATAAAATATCCACAATTTGTGTGTTATTTAATGTCACCTGGCGTGTTATTCATCTAAAAAAGACACTACTGATGTGTGTGTTCATAAATGGATGTTTGATGATAACTAATCTATTCAAAAACGGAATTAGCCCCGTCATTCACAAAAAATGCCAGCCCTTGTCTTACGCTTCGAATCAAATGAATCAAACCAGTTTGTCATCAACGCCATGAGATTGGTGGAGACACCCAACTGACCCTTAGTCCAGTTCCACTACATGGTCCAATTACATGACACCCTGGGCCAGACCCACGCAACTTCCAAGAATCCAGGTTCAATGATTCTTTTGCATAATAAAACCCAGGCCACTGGAACTCACTGGCTATATGGGCATGCTTATATTTAGTTTCACAAGGCACAGACCGATGTAATCAGCAGACCCCCTCCCCTGGTACACAAGGGTAGAAGGACGTGGGAGGATCGCCCCAAAATGGGCGGGATATCATGATGATGCACGACCCCTAACTTTACTGACTCGGTGTAAACCCAACTGTAATCGAAATCCTTGTTCCCTCTTCAGTTAGAATCGGGAATGGTCCTTCGTACCCTACATCAAAAATTTGAGCTTGAAAAGCATTACCGTCGCATACAATAACAGTTTCAGAATTTGTCTTAACTTACCATCAAGATGTAGTGCAAGTTTTATGCTTGCCACCAGTTTTACTAAATCTTAATGAATGCATTCGTTCATATATATTTAGCCTTTTATGTCATCTTCATCAGTCTGAAAACTTTATTTATTAACTACTTTCATACTGATATACATTTTAGAAGCTTGGTACTGGAGATCACTATTGTACAAATAATAGTGTATTTTTATCCTATTTTTTATAATTATTTTAATCACCTCAATTTTAGTTCATGATCTGTTTATTTATTTTTATTACCTACTTATTTATTATTTTACTTGTACTCCATAATCGCTTTAGTTTTTTTAAGTATTGTGCTTTTAATTTTTATATTGTATTATATTTTATATGTATACATATGGACTGTTTGTCCGAAATAAAGATATATATAATTATATATATTATATATATACATACATCGTTGCCAGATGTCTCAGTGTGAGGCAGAGTGAGCCTGAGATGTGTGGTTTCATTGTTATCTACTAATGTATTTATTTAATTAATCAATGCATTTATGATTTTTTTTACTTATTTGAAATACGTATTAATTAATACTGTATTTTGTTTATTTACATGTACATTTATTTTACATCCTGACAGACAAAACACTCGAGATGGATTTAATAATATTTATTAACCAAGTATTGTAACACAATTGAAATGTTAAAAAAAAATATGTACAAGATAAGTTTGAAAAAAATGACACTGCTGTGGTAACAAACCAGAAGATAAGTTAAATGTGCATCAAAAAAATGATGTACAAAATAATCTTTAAAAAAGCATATCTGAGCAGTAGCTTATGGGAATAGGTCCAACTCTGACTTCATTTACTGTTCACCACATACGGTATCTAGTCCACCCAGTGAGAGGTTGGTCTTGGGTTAATATATTAATTTTGTTTAAAGCGACATGGTCCATTCGTGGTTTTAATTTTTATTGCAAAATCATGTTATAGGTATAAATATATAGCGTAAAGACAGTCAAAATATATTTTCATGTACCATTTAGGGGTTGAAAATAGACGCAGTAAGGGCGCTTAACTCTGTGTACACATCGACCACGAGGCATTTTCGAAACTGTTATAGGGGTGGCTAAAATCCCAGAAGATAATGTACGATCATGCGATGCAGTATCACGTGAACAAGTTGACGCCACTAACGCCACACCCAGCCAGGTGCACGGCTCCCAGTCGGTAAAGGTCAAAGGGTGGGTGTCACTCGCGGCGATTTGAGTGACAGCGTCGGGATTCTTATAAACATTCAACGTTTAACATTACAAAGTCAGTTCTGTTTCGATAAAACATGTATTGGCGGTCAGCACGCTACAATAGTTATAACTTATACTGATTAACCTGATTTTGCAATAAAAATTAAAAGCCACGAACTGATCATGTCGCTTTAACTTTAATTACAACATCAAGTAATATACACAAGAACTAAAACCAGACAAGAACATCAGCTGCAAAAACCCTCGTTATTACGAGGTCATTGAATCGAATCATGCCATGTCATTGCCTGAAGATGTTTTTCTCTGGTCGGAGGTCAGCACAAGAGGTCATAGGTCAGGCAGGAAGTAGACGGGTTCACCGCTCATGTGGTTGACATCGCAGTGAAGTCGTCCTAAGGACAACATGGCGAGGAAGAACGACTTCGTCCGATGACTCCCCAGTAGGTCATGAAGGCAGCTCTCCTTCACTCGCTGGTCCCCTGTAACAGGGAGCAGTCATTGTTGGACATACGTGTGAACCTGTGGCAAGAAAATATATCTACTTCGTCAATGTTCAACTTTACATTATTTCATTCAAACCTGTGAACTCTGCAAAATGTAGATGAAAACAGTAAATTATGACATGAATGTTTATGAAATACATTATGTTTTTCAGTTAGTCCCATTAAGTTAGTCCAATAAGTGTCTCTACTACTGCTGTGAAAATGGTCTTTATGCATGATCAGTTTTTAGCAAACCAAAAATGCTTGTGAAGACACATGAATCCATGCATACACACACATATATATATATATTGTTTCTTTACTATCCATCATGTTCAACGATCACATTAATGTAGGATTGTTTGACTTATTGATAAGAAGTCCGTCTAATTTGAACTGCAAAACCTCAGCTGCAGTCGTCACAGTAGATGGTAGATGCAGAAACATCCAGACATGCTGACAATTGTGATTGTGTTGATATTTGTTTTACAATTTCTCTTCTATGTGGCTCGTTTTCGTTGGTGAGTGGCCCGCATCTGTTGTTGTCAGTCTAGTGTAGAGGACCCTCAGGCCAACTTTGATTGAGCTACATGACTTGCATAACCTAAGTCCCTATCGAACAGCCGAGATCACTTGAGCACATGACCATTTTTGACCTAGATTAGCTACTCGAGGCAATCGCGAGTTTTACAGGATCCACTCGAGTAACTGACGTCATTAGCAGTGACAGCTAATAGGGAACGTAGGCCCCTACTGCATAAGAAATTAATTAAACATTACATGACACAATCATTTAAATATGGATTATAGTCACCACATTCTATGAATTATAATTAAAGTCCAAGAAGATGAACGTCACAATTTACACACTAAACAACAGATTACTTTATTTTATTTATTTACTGAAGGGGTTTATGTCCGTGATCACGATAATTGGTGTTCAGTTGGATTACACGCGTAGTACTGTGCGCGCAGAGCTACGCGAGTAACTCGAGTAGCTTAATCGAAGTCGACCTCAGATGTCTACAGGGATGTGTGTAGCTTTCTGATGTTTTAACCTCATCTGACAGCCGCTGTCAGCCATAAAGATGTTTCCTGTTGGCTAATTTTCCACAGAACACCGCCTTTAGCCATCTGCTACTGTTGACACAGGCAGTATGTCCAGTCCAACGACGGAGTTTGAAGTAATTCGAATTATTTCCATGCTGGACAATTTAGCCTATTTGAAGATCTCGTCAACCAAAACGTGGTCTTTTTCCGAGACCACATTTATTTGCGTGTTAATTTCTTTTAAAGCACAATGGTATATAAATAACATTAAATGAAATATTGCTATTTTTACAAACATTAGAATACTGCATCTCACAGTCGGTCGGATCAAATTCCAATCCATCCGAAATGAACAATAGAAAATATAGATATATAGTATAAATGAAGTGAGCACCTGAGGGGTCTACCAGGACATCGCTGACACGTCTGACTGCAGCGTTGACAAGTTGCTGTGACAGACACCTTGTCACATAGTCGGGCAGGTTCCTGTATTCATCCATTGTCACCTCTGTCACTCGCCGCCTGGAGGCAGAATATGTATAACTAACTACACACTAATAATGATAACATAAATATTAATACATTTCTCAAAATGTCACTTTGGTTAGGTTTGTATCAATTTTAGCAACACAATTTAAACTACTAAGAGCAAGACATTCCAAATTTCAACGAATTTCAATTATCATTTTAAAGCTCAAGATCTATAGAACGCAAAAAGTTAGAAAACAGTGTTTAAAAATGATATTGTTCACATATAATAAACAGGGTCCGTACACACCTGGACATTTGAAATTCAAGGCTATTCAAGACCTTTCAAGGCTATTTGAAAAAGAAATTAAAGACTTTTAACGACATATGTACTTCTTTACTCAACTAAGAAAACAATGGCGCCGACCACAATGAAATGCTGATTGCCCAGTGTGCATACGGTTTATCTTTATGCATATAGGCTTTTCCTTTTCTGGCTGTTATTCATCACAACAATTGAGTCAAAACACTATTTTATTGACCACAATTAAATTCAAGACTTTTCAAGACTACTTTATAAAATTCAAGGATTTCAAGGCCTTGAATTTGGCCCAATCAAATTCAAGACTTTTCAAGACTTTCAAGGCCCCGTACGGACCCTGAATAAACGACTGTACCATGGCTGTGGATGCTGGGTTATGATAGTGGGCAGAGGCATCTTCGAGCTCCTCAGTGGTATGCCTGAAGCTCTGAGTGTTGCATTTGTGGTGGTGCTAAGTGGTGCTGTGCCAGTGCCAGGTGGTGCTGTGCTGGGTAGTGCATCTGTAGTGCCTCCTTCCGTGGCTCTTGTTCCGTCCGGTGCCCGAATCTTCAGGTCAATCAGGTGCTGTGAGTGTAAAATTAAAGGTGAGATTGTATCATATCAGTGTCATTTTAGTGAAATAAATTATCTAGTCGGAAGAGGGGAGTACAGTACCATGCACCCCTCGGAAATATACTTATTTTGCTATGTTAACAAGTCGGCAAAATGTCCCACAGATTATTTTTATGAAAATTAGTGCTGCCATTATTGAAATTATTTTCACTATATCACAGCCAATATTACAGATAACTGATAAAATAAGGTGTTATGAGGGTCAGCGACCATAATAAAACTATTGTTGACATGAAACACACAAATGTGCCTATGACAGTTTAATTTGCATATAAATGAGACGTGGGACATCTTGCTGACTTGTTAACATAACAAACGGTTTTCTATGTATTTTTTCCGATCTAGTGATACCAACTAAAAGTATATTTCTGCACGGTACCCCGTCTTCCGACTCTACCAAAAAGATAGAGGTAAAACTAATGACAGCTCTCATGTTGTGCTGAATCTACTGCTTAGGACTAATCAGTGCTCTTTACACTTTACTCCCTGGCAGACAACCAAACCAACTAAATATCATGTTGACTTCTCTGGGAAACTCCAGCCAAGTACTATGTGAACATATGAATATCCACTGCTGTCTGTAACCATTAACCAGGCAGACACCTGCAAAACTGAATAAACTGGAAAATAGGAGCTCTGTGACGTGAAAGAACATGCCCATGGTTCAAAGCAGCAACACCAGGTGTTGAACATGGAAGCGCTTGACTGTGAGCTTGATGTTTTAACCATTGTGCCACTCTGCCCCAATCTGAGAGAGTATGTGATGTTCTTAGAAGTTAGGCGTACTGGTGAGATGCACACAGTACTTGTATTATAAATTATATGTCAAACAGAATTTGTTTAGGCAAGTATCCTCTTTCGATCTGATATTTTTATGATCTTTGGTGCATAATAAAGTTTAAGTCAATTTGTTGATGAAAACATTCAATTCAGTTAAATAAACATGTATTTTTTTGTCGATAGTAATAGTAAATATTTCCAGTCATATTTTAAATGTATCTATTACTTTTTTGCCAGTTTGTTAAATAAAAACAGTAAAAAGTAAACAAATACCACCATATTACTTTAAAAAACACGCTTCGTTTTGTTGTGTCCATCGTAAACTATACAAATTAGTGACAAGTGATTTAAACTGATCTAAACCAAATTGACGTATGTCACCAACAATGGATTCGTGTCACTCACTTGCAGTGTCATTGTCATCTCAGGTGGTGCAGGTAAATCGTCCTCGTCCTCCCAGACACGATGTGTAAACCCGTTACTCGGAACCGTGGGTTCAACAACTGTGTCTTCGGCAATGGCCTGCTGATACTGGGCACCGAGGCTAGGCTCGTCCGTCGTGTTTGTGTGTGTGTGACGATACATTGGAGTTACCACGGCAACACTACTGCTGTGGGACTGAGTCCACGGACTGTATGTGCTGGTGCCATTGTTGGGGTTTGACACCTTCGAGGCCCCACCAGTGCTCTGTCCTCCCGGCTCACGTGACATGCCAGTCACTTGTGCCGGTGGCTGCCGTGAAGTCATCAGTTTCACATAGTCCTGAAATTATGGCATGGATTTTTTTTTATTAATTTGATATTGTAAAATTATAATGGAATGTGACTTTGTTTTATAAAAATGCAAATGTTATCTATATTCTAGTAATTTGTTTTTTTAATTGTTATCAGACTAGCAGAACTAAGTGAAACTTCATGAAATGGCTCTTTTAAGGTGAACTGGATGCCTGGTTGAAGGTCAACTGATTAACCCTGCGCCTGCAACCAGCCATGGCCGATTAATTGGCCCGAGATACCTTCCTGCATAAAAAGATTTTTAGTTTGCGTAATCAGTAACCTCCCCATGCATATTTGGTATCATCAGATAGCTGACAGATTTTTCAAAATGGTGTATATTTATTCATGAGCAGATTGAATGACAGCTAGCTACATGGGTGCCGAAAAAACATGTGACAAAGTTGATGCGATCGGCTGGCCTAAAATGGCCTACCTCGATGTTAACAAAAAATCATAAAAATATAAGTTCTCAACGGATTTGATTCATTTTTTTATATGGTGCCCAGCTAAAATGTATGGCTACATTTGTCTCGCTGGAAGTAGGAAATTTATCCGTTCAGTAATTGTTTGGGAGCAGGATAGTGCGTTTGTTTTTCCCCATATTTTTTCGATGACGTTCAGCTAATAATATCACCATGATTATCTGCCATAATAGAGATAGTCTAATTTTATTATACTAAATAGTTCATTTGGCAGTAAAATTATGCCTCATTCATATGTTTACGATAAGTATTTGCAGAGTTATGATTTTTATTGTAACAGTATGCAACAACGGATTTTCGCTGGCCGGACGCAGGGTTAAGATACTTCCTGCAAATATTAATTATTAGCAGGAAGTAAACATAATAAATTACAACTCATGAATTCATTGTGGACGATTCAAGGAAAATAGACCAGCTACAGTTGCTTTAAAAAAAAAAAAACCTAGATATTTATCCCTCATGGGGAAATTCTCTTGTGATGTTTGAGACATAGAAATAGATTTCAGTTCACACAAGTCTCTAAGCTGAGGCCCAAATTCACCTGGTCAACTGGCCAAGATAAACAACAACCTACCTTGTAGTTGAGGGTCATCTCTGGGGGTTCTGGGGTGTCCATCTGGTCAACATGCAAGGAGAGTGTTGGCTCTCTGGGCAGGGCTTTCTCATCCACGGCATCCTGATCAATTATAACAATAAATGTACTTGCATTTCCTTCATTATTCAAGGTGTTTTATACAATTTATAGTGTAAATCAAATTGTACAAGTTGATATTTGGTATAAATTTTTTGCATGCCATGCATCTATATATATATATATTTATGACAGAACAACGCAACAACTCGTGTAATACATAATAGAATTTATTATGGCAAAAATGGGACAGTCTGGCCAGATCTCTTTGGGGCCAGCTGTGACAGCCTGAGAATGGGATGCGAGACTGGGATGTTTGACTGGTGGACTTGGTCCGGGCCAGCTACTTCACCAATCATGTGGGGCATTCAGTGTTAACACTTGGTTGGGATATTCTGTGTCAACACCTCTTTTTGGCATGGCTTGACACCCAGAGGGATGCAGACCCGGGATTCTGGTCATGTGATCGCAGTCACATGATTGGTGAACTAGCTGGCCCGGACCAAGTCCACCAGTCAAACATCCCAGTCTCGCATCCCATTCTCAGGCTGTCACAGCTGGCCCCAAAGAGATCTGGCCGGACTGTCCCATTTTTATAGTGTCACACACATGCATCTATATATATTATATATATATATGTGTGTGTACATAATGCAAATATATATTTCTATCCTTAAACAAACATATGTAATATATATATATATATATAAAACCCTATTTACACACAAACCACATAAAAAAAATATATTTAAAATAAAAAATATTTAATTTATATGTAATAAGTGATACAAATCTAAATTTGCGTGAATACAATTATCACAAAATGCTGCAATATATATATTTCTTCTTGTGAGAAACTTCAATTTGAAGAATGTTGTCATATGCGAAATTTTCACGAGACATTTAAATCCACTCCTACGATGATCGAAAACTAAATATGTACCTGATAGTTGAAGGTCATCTCGGGAGGTTCGGGAATGTCCAGCTCGTCACTACACCGTGCCAGCCCTGGGGGCAGGTCAACTCTGTTGCCTTTCTTGTCCACAATGAAACGGTTCAGCTGTCTTACACCAGGTGTCTGCATGACAGGGGGTATCGGACTATCGTCGGATAACGCATCAATGTGACTATCTTTTACCATTCTAACCTGCTGACTAGGCTGGCTATCGTCAGCGAATCCGTTTCCGTCAACGTTCATGACCTGTTTGACCCCTGGAGTTTCCAAGACGGGTGGCACAGGGCTGTCATAATCAATTACCCCTTTACAGTTACCACGGTTCGTTGTTTCCAATTTCAATTTCTTTTCAATCTGTTTAATCCCGGGAGTCTGCAGCATGGGTGGAATCGGACTATTGTCGTCAATGGCAACAGATCCTGAGTCGTTTTGATTTGTTGCCATGGCGATACTCTGACGAACCGCCTGCCTCGAGGAGTCCACTAACTGGTCCGAGTACGTCCTAGGAACTTGCGTGCCATTGGACAATTTATATTTCGAGGAGAAATTCTTGGCGAACGCAAGTGAATGAAGCACTGGAGCAATGGGGCTGTCCCCACCCCCAAGGGGGGGTGGTTGACTGTCACACTTCTCGGGTGTAATGTCTTCTGTGTCATGTTTCACAACTCCAAGCTCTGAACAGAAAAGATGCACGTAATTGAAGGTAGTCTCTTCAAATCTGCTAAATCAGCCAAAATATTGCAGTGCCTCCACCATGTTTGTAGAATACCATGTACCAGATAGTAAAGCTGTAATTAGAAACCTTGTATATAAATTCATGCGAAGACTTGATGCCTGTTATAATAAGTTGGTAATTGCAATTATCAACAGTGATATAAAATGGCCATCCAGGATAAGATGACATTGGATCAAAATGTTGTACACTGTATATACATAATAGTTTTTGATTGAATGTACCATTGTGCAATGTTTTTTTTCTATTTACCATGTGCAATACTTTTATATTTTTCTAGTCGCTTGTATTTTTTAAGGTTTATGTGGACATCTGTATGACAGTCTGAAATAAAGATATTGAATTGAATGGAATTCCAGTTTCCACTCAACTTCGCTCAAGCACATTTTGCACACCACAACATTCCCTCCACATTTATGCAGGTTTATTTTATATGCAGTCCTGATTCAATTTTCAAGGAAACTTCTGACTTATTTAATGTTGTATCGAACTGTAATTCAAGTGATTGACTGTGATTCTCAAAATCTGAATCTTTTAGGGATTGTGTGATATAATACAGGTATGTATCCATGTTTGTCTCTGTTAACTTGAGCAAATGAGTGCAAAAATGTCTATAAATATTTCCATAAACTGTCAATATTTCGAGTGATTCTCAAAACCAGAATCTTTTATAGATTGTGATATCATATTTATATATGCATTTGTTTCTGTAATGACATTGAAGGGGTTGAGCAAATGATTAAAAACCTCATTAAATATTTCCATAAACTTTCAATATCTTGAAAACAATTATAGATCTCCAAGTTTCTACAGTGCTAAACACATTATTATTAAGACCTTAGGCATTTCTTGTAAGTAGTAAGTTGTTACTAAATCTCACCTCCGTTTGTTTCTCCACCATCATGTTCTGTCTCCACACTAGGTGTCAGCACTGGTGTGTATCCATATCGCTGTAGATACTCCTCCGTCTCTGCTAGTTGTACTTTCTCTCGCTCCATCAGGGCGCAGGCAGCATTGACCATTTCTACAAAGGCTGGTCCGTCGCACAATCTTCGCAACGACTGGCGTGCAGACTCCTGGATTAGAAAACACCTAACAAATCAAATTTCAAAGGCAACTAAAGACATTTCTGTTGCGGCAGCAATACGTAGACAACAAATTGACTTATCAACCGTTTTAATAGCACTTGATATTTATTCTTACTAGTTCATTTATTTTAATGCCATGAATGTACATTTTATCCGTAATCTTACTATTTTTTATCCCCCTTAATTATATATATATATATGTATTTGTTTATTATTATTTGATAGTTTTTAATATAGTACTTAATTATTTATTGCACCTATACCTTTTAGGTTTACTATCCTTATATAGAGTTGTACTTTTACTCTGTAATTCAATTTACGACTATTTGTTGTTTAGCTTTTAAATGACTTAATATCGTATTTTATTATTATATTATTTATTTAAACACAGTAAGAGAAATCTATTTTGACAACATTCCGTAAATTGTGGACTTAAATATCATTACAAATATTATCATTGTTAATAAGTACCTACTGTAGTCATGGCAGCGACCATCATATTAAACATTATAAAATCACAACAAATACTGATTTCGTTTTAAATACTTTTAGAAACTACCTGGTATTGTTGCAACTTACTCTAACTTGTTTCACATCGTTCTTTACTTCCTGAAGAAGAAGCAGAGCTGCTCCGTCAGTTGAATCACGCTCACTTTGGGGTAAATCAAAACACCGCTGGATGTCAGCAACATCTCTCTCCACAGCTGACGACAGCTGACGCAATCGACCAAAGAAATCCATCCTTGACGATACAAAGTTCATTGATGTTCTGAAAAACACAATGTCACTTGTTTTATTAGTAGAGCTTAGAAGCCCATGTTTTAGGTATATATCTACATATATATATATACATATATATTATAGTGAGTAGTCCACCACTTCAAGGGAGCTGGGTTATATGAAATATAGCAACAAACATAAAATGTTCATCACAGTGTCATGTAAAAACGTTATTATTTGTTTTGCAGAGAAGAGCTTCCAGTTGACATTTGACTCATTAGACTATATTGCAGGTCACATAGTTAACCAATGTTGCCAGAGGGTGAATGTGATCTTTTACTTTGCACTCTATATTGAGCCATAGAATAGACTTTAAAGGGGCACTGTATGGGATTGAACCTTCCACTCATAATGGCAAAATTTGGCCGACCCGCGAGGAGGCTGCACCGTCAGTACCTAAAAATATCTTGTTGACGTTTGAATAAAACACGGACACGCGCCTCTCTTTTGCAATCTATTACAAATGTTTCCACAACTGCACTGTCCAGGATCACTTTTAAAAGCCATGAGTTAAAAATAGCAACAACAGTTATCATGCAGCACGCTTGTCTTGTCAGTTGTCGCAGTTTTGTCGACAAGGTAGTTTTAGGTACTGATGGTGCTGCCTCTCGCGGGTCAGCCAAATTTTGCCGTTACGAGTGGAAGGTTCAATCCCATACAGTGCCCCTTTAATTAATTGAGATAAACAACTTATTTTGGTAGATGCAGAAAAATATACAAGATTATTGTTTTCATTGCGATATCAAAAAGTATTATAATATAACTTAATAACACAACTTTGTTATTTAGACACCACAAATCCAGGATGGCTGTCCCATTCATGGGTGTGTACATACATGATAATTCTAAACAGCTAATTTACGTTATGATAATAAGTCTGTGTATATACTGATTAAATAATAATATTAGGCATCATAAATACTAATAATATGGTGAGAAACATGATGAAACATGAGATTAGGTAATCTTATACTTTATAAATTATATAAAAAAATCAAACTCAGATTTTATTTATTTGGGTTTAAACCATTTTAGTGAAGTTTGGCTATTGTTATTATATAAATAAATTATTATAGTATTTTTTATACCCCAGCACAAAATCAACAACACTTCTTAGTCTACTGTAGACAGTGGAGTACATGAATGTTATTGAATATTGTATTGTAGCGTAGGCTGTAGCTAGCTGGAGTTTCCTGAACTGGTGTTACTTTACACGCGACTATTCGGTGTACTAGTCGAAGATCAAACTTTATGCCTGTGGACTCGGGAGTCCCCCAGGGATCAGTCGTTGGCCCGTGTCTCTTCCTTCTGTACACAATGACCTACCTATAGACATTGAATCAAAAATCTGTCTGTTTGAATACATTGTATTATAGTGTAGCTAGCTGGGGCCAGTTTCATGAACTGGCGTTACTTTACGCGCGACTATTCGGTGTACTACTAGTCGGGGTATCAATGATCGACCGTTTTTGCGTAGTTTTCCGCGTTTTATTCGCCTTTGATGTAGTTACGCAATTTAAATTATTCCCTATTCAAAGCATATTCATTGACGATTTCTACAAACACAAAAAAATAGTTTGATACAATTTGGTGACAAGATACCAGCACTGATTACCTTCTCACCCAATAGGTCATAGGGGGGTCCCTAATGATCGACCGTTTGCGTTCAACACATAAACTTGAGTAAAGATGCGCCCATGACATCAGTTGGCGACGGGTTGGCGTGTTTGTTTACACATAATAAGGTACGTAATTGTATGTTATACAATTACGTATGTTAGTACAGTAACAGTCAACACCAAATAAGACAAGACAAGACAAATCACAACATTTATTGCATTTATGAAACGGTCGATCATTAGTGATTAGGGACCCTGTCACCTATGGGCCTGTCGAAAGGTACCCACACGCTAGTTAACAGCGACTAGTCTTGTCGTTTTGATGAGCAATTTATATTCGCGTAACTAAATCGACTAAGGCGGCCTCAAGTGAAGGCAGTTAGCCTCACCCCCGGGTTATCCCGTGAACCAGCCCGAATCAAACGGCTGGGCCTGGGAGTTATAGACGTTATGTCCCAAGTCACTTATGTCCCAAGTCACTTATGTCCCAAATATTGTGGACGATATGTCCCAAAAACAAGATGCTAAGTGACAGTAAAACATGAAATGGACTTGAAATGTTCTACAAAAAGTGCCAGCATTACTATGCCATTAGTGTTAATACATCAACATATTTATGTTAAGACTAAAGTGCAAAAATAACATAAAAACGTAATAATAAATTTAGGACATATCGTCTAGGACATATGTGACTTGGGACATAACGTCCATATCCCGGGCCTGGCCCTGGGGCCAGTCAGCACTCTTCCACTGCACTGAACTGGGCCTGGGGTGGAGCCAGCAGAAATATTTCAAACTCTACAACACAGACACCTAGTGGGTGTACAGCATTCCGCTTGATGTGTTCCATAAATGTGATCAATAATTGATTACTCATGTGAAAACTAGAAAATGGTAACATTAAACTTACCGCTTTTAGCACTATTTATACCGTTTTGAAAAGGGCGCCTAACATCAACTTGCCGAAATTTGCAGATCTTTAATAGACAGCAAAGCCTTAACGGCAGTTTACAACGTTTCATTCGGAAATGTCTCTTGTTTTCAAAATACTGTATATATATGGAGCACCCTAGCTATTTTATTGTAAAATACTAACATTTAAAGTTTTTAGATGGCATATATGTGACCGTGATTAATTTTTTGGAGGCCTTAATTTTTATGAGCACGGAGTAATACTATATTTTAATATTGTTTATGTGGGAAAAACGTTTTGTATTCAGCCAACGCTCAAATTACGCTCAAGCTGCGTTTGGTTTAATTAATTTAGCTCTTATATTTAATCTAGCTACTGAATACTTTTAATTTACGTCATAACAATTTATGTGCCAAAACAAAACATAGCATCATATTATATAATCTACATTATAAAGATCAAGCAAATCGTTTGTGTGCGTACGTCTTAGAAATAGAAAACGCTAAAATAGCTTAATTGTAATGGCGGTGTCCAGTGGTTCAACTGTCAACGATATCCAAGTTAGAACAAATATGTATACGTGGCTCCAACTTCAAGCTATGGGTCGTTGCCCTGGCTGATCGTCTCAGCAACCCGTGGAAGTGAGCAGAGTTGAAGTAGTAGCCAATCTCTGGTGCAGTCAGATTGATGTAATGTTCTGAAAATGGCTTACTAATTGAACGATACCTCATAAGATCATAACATTGCAACCGCAATAATATTATGCAGAGCAGTCGGCCAAATGTTTAAAAAAAATTATGAGATGTCTTCGAAACATGATGTAGCCATAGCCACTTCTGTTTCAATTTCCGGCGGAAATAACTGATGTTTACATGTTGTTCTGACGACCGCTCTCAAATTTTGGAAAGTTGCGCGTCTTAACCAACAATTATTTTGAATTAAATGTCAGTAACACACACTTCACATGACTAAAAGCACAGAAGCACAGTCGTCGCAAGGTATGTTGTTGCCATTGTTGTTCATAAAGAAGAAAAGCGAGTGTTAAGATTGAAACGGTTCTGGTGTAGTAGCTGACAGTGACTGAGTCTGAGACAGTGAGTGAGTGTGACAGGGACTCTTATCTCGATCTGAAGGAGGCCTCCTGACACTGACAGGCTGTCACTTCAGTGGTAGGGACTTATATCTTTATTGGACGCATTATCATCCACACTGGCACTTATGTACAAGTCGGACCCACCTCAATTTTGCCATTATAACTAATTTTGCCCACATTTGATACTTGATTTTGTTAATTCAATCAATTATAATCATCTTGCGGATATTTATGTTTTATAAACAGCGCGTCTTAGCAGATGTACTTTTGAGGTCGAAAAGACAGCGCGGTCGGCATAAACAAACTGTTTATCGCTCATTCCATGTGCACAGCGCAGTAACATGCACCGCTGCGCTTGCGACTGGCACAAATCGCGCTGTCTTTTCGACCTCGAAAGTATGCCAAGACGCGCTGTTTGTAAAACATAAATATGCGCAAGACCAGATGATTATAATTGATTGAATTAACAAAATCAAATATAAAATGTTGGCAAAAATACAGTTATAATGGCCAAACTGAGGTGGGTCCGACTTGTACATATAAGTGCCTCCACACTTTTTTAGAACAAGTGATTTGAGACATAACGTCTATAACTCTTTCAAGTCACTGTATTGCCACATTTACTCTGACGTCATCGTCACTAATTAAAAAAGATACCTTTGTCTTTGAATTTTTCATTGTTATTGACATGTAACAAAGTGCAATTTTAATAAAGTACTTTTACTTGTAATGAAATATTTTTGTTGAAGTACTTTGTACTCATCTACTTTCATTTACTTTGTGAAATAGTTTTGTTACAATATTTCTGTGGCTTGGCACCACAGGGATATTATCGCCATATCAAAATCTATTAATAATATGCAATCATGACGATTCACCAGCCAATTCACAATCGTATTTGCATACAAAATAGTTATTTTAATTGTTTGACTATGATTGGGTTAATGTTCATTTAGAGTAATGTAGTTGTTTTATACTTTTTTTTACCTGCTATGATGTTGAAATTAAGATGTTAAATTGTACTTCTTAACTCTTGAAGTATTTTTGAAAGTTTCTTTTACTTTTTTGTCAATAATTGTTTTGCCAATGTACTTTTACTTAAGTAGTTTTACTTAAGTACTTGTATGTCTACTCAAATGCAAAGTAAAAGTATTTAATTTCAAGCTACTTAACAGCCTCTTCCCGGTAGTTAGTTTACACACAAAGCTATTTGGTGACCAACATGAAAACTGATAATCCTTCAATCAATGTGATCAATTCAGCAACTTATATTTAAATAATTATTGTCCTGGTTGAATTGAGGTAGTGAATCATACAATGTCACTTTGTGAAATTACGCAGTGTTGTCGAGCTGTCAATGCATGTTGCTTAAAACTGTTAATTATGCAAAATAAACATTTCAGTATCGATAAACATTCCATTAGCTATGAGCTAAACCAATTGAGCAGAATAGATTTAATCATTGAAAGTGCACTTGATATGGCATTTTGTTGGAAAAATAATATTTAACCAAAAAAAAAGGTTGTGAAAATGTGAAAATTCACAACTTTACAAATTAACATGCACAGCTTAGATGTTTATAAGCATAGTTTTATGTAGAGACCCATCCACCTGTCATTTGGACGGGTAAAAACGATTAAGGACAGGCAAAAATATGGGTGGACAGGTAAAAAAATGAAGGAGCAAAAAAGGTCTTCAAAAACCATAGATATTGTTATATATGCCTTACAAGTGAGTGTAAATGGTGTCATATGTGTGTTTGTAGTACATTTCAGGTCATCAGGCACATTTGAAAGTGTGTCAACTAGCTTAACAGTTAACATCCATGATGTGTCCACCAAAACATGTGTGACTGGCAATAATTTAATCCTGCATAAAGTCCTGTTTATCAGTGATATGAGGATTCACACTAGATTGGATCCAGTTACAACATAGTGTGTGTGTGTGTGTGTGTGTGTGTGTGTGTGTGTGTGTGTGTGTGTGTGTGTGTGTGTGTGTGTCGGGGAATGCATGTGTTGTTTTCATCAAGATCATCCATGCCCGGATGCCATGAGAACAGTGCAAATAATTTGAAGACGGATTTGTGTCGGGGTGTTGGGTGGTTTCTAGCCCCCACATTTATTTTGCTTAGATAGCTAGTAAGTTGCTTAGATAATTTCCCATGCAATCCCATTGACATACATGACATTTGTGTTTTTTAGGGAATTTGCTTTTGTTTACTACCCCGGTATGTCATTTCTCTTTATTAGTGTAATTAAAGGCATTGCCATTTTCCACCCAATTTTGTTTCTGTTCTTTCTTGCTATCATGCTCCATAAACTGAGCAAAGCACAGCAGACTCCCATTACTTTTATTTAGCACAGTGCCGGAGGGCAAATAACATTTTCTGGGAATTCCAGCATAACAACCAGCCTGCCCAATCGCATGAGCAGCAGGTATTGTGTATTCGAATATTAAAATTTTTGCTTGTACAATCTACATACTAAACATTGTATACGAGCAGTGTGAAAACACCCAAAATTATATCAGGTGACTGGAGGCCAACCATACTCCTCATGGGCGATTTCCTTGGCTGAGTTTATATTCAGAGTTTTGCAACAGGATCAGCCAAGGGTACTTCTGCCTGGTAGTGATGTAATCAGTACCTGTGATGTAATCAGTACCTGTGATGTAATCAGTACCTGTGACTTCTGGTGCAAGATGATGTTTTTCATGAACATTTAATGAAGTTTGGCACACAAAAAAACAATTCACAATGTTGCAAACAATTATATATAACAATGTATTGAATGTAATATACCTCTCTATCCACTGTCGTTGTTTATGATTTCCCACTTTTATAAAACAAGTTATTCATTTCCTGCAGGAAAAAAGTGTCAATAGTTGCAGACCTTTATAAATAATATATTTATTTAAATATATGTAGCACTGAAAATGACCACATTCACTTGTTTAATTTTCTTGGTGTGTTCGGTAACAAAATGTGTATAATCTACGCTCTTTAAACAGTTGATGTTATGCAACCGAAATCCTGTTGACACTAGCAAGTGGTGGGTACCATGTAGGTAACTTGTTCTAACGCTAACAGTACTGAAAGGTTGTTGATTAATATTTAATCTGACATTGTCTTTATTTGTAGACATGTACAATGCACCAACTAGGTCCAAATGCTGCCAGCAGGATAAATGTGTATTTAATACGTTAAATAATTAAACCGATAACCACACAGGTTCTAAGAAGTGCAACACTACTCAGATATTATTACTGACTATCATAACAATAGTCTGTACACTGGCATAAACTGTGCTTAGTTGGGAGTCACCTTAGCTGTAGTTAGTTTTATTTAAATGCTTAAAATGATAAAGTTAATTGCTACCGGGATACTTGATTTTATCTATTACTTACTTACATAATTAATTAATTTCTAGTCGCTTCCTAAAAACAAGCAAATATGTCAAGTACAAAGGCTTTATGGGTGATATCCTTCCGCTGGACAGAAGTGTCTGAACACACATACATCGTACATAGTACCCGTTCCACAAATGTTATCTGGTTTACCATTTTACCTGCCCAACCACATCTTTTTACCCATCCAAAAAACAGATTTACCAAATGATGGACCCATTGATGAGACTAGATAAAGTTGTGCCAAGTACCGAAACCTTCTACAGCTTATCTATGCATTTTTCATAACAAAAACCATCAGACAAACCATTAACTTATTTAATTTGGGTATCCAAAATTATTCCGAGAGACTCACTGAAAATATAATTTAAATTATACAGAAGCATTAAGCAGCTTCCTATGTCAAATTCAAAGCGTATTAATTTAGTGTCCTGCGCTGGCCCAAATAATAACTATTATGTGGAACCCCAGTTTCCTGGAAACCATGATTCTAAGATCAATATTTTGACCCAGAAATTGCGGATGACGTCCAGTCTGCCATAATTGGCAGGCTCCCAAGTTCTCAGGCCAGAAAATGTTTCGAGTGGTAATTAATTATGCTGTCCATAATGGTGGCTCTGTGCGGTTAGCATTTAATGCAGCGAAGTTAATCAATATATTTATTCTGCAGTGTTCATATGCGATCCTTTGAAATAGGAATCAATTCACACGCGCGGAGTTCTCAGTTGGCGAGCTGGTGACATGGTTAATTATAACAGCACAACCACAAAACATGTCAGATCTCTCTTACAACGTGAGATAACGTGTTGCTCTCTCTATTTTACAGTACCAGTATCATAATAGCAGTCTTGTGACGTGTATGTATTAGATAGTGGTTTTCACTTTGATCTAAAGAATTTTTTCAAATATGTTCATATATGATAATAGTTCTATTCTCTAACATATTCTCTTGTTAGTTGGCAGGGTCCATGTTCACACGTTAGTGCTGTTGAGGGTTAGACAATGAGGTCCCAGCTCTGTCAGTCCATGGCAGCTTTTACCATTTTCCTGTGTCGTCTTTTAATGATCCCGTCATAGACGCCAGGTACACACCAGGTAGACACCAGGTAGACGCCTGGTAGACCCCAGGTAGACCCCAGGTAGACCCCAGGTAGACACCAGGTAGACACCAGGTAGACACCAGGTAGACACCAGGTAGACGCCTGGTAGACCCCAGGTAGACCCCAGGTAGACACCAGGTAGACACCAGGTAGACACCAGGTAGACACCAGGTAGACACCAGGTAGACACCAGGTAGACACCAGGTAGACACCAGGTAGACCCCAGGTAGACCCCAGGTAGACCCCAGGTAGACACCAGGTAGACACCAGGTAGACCCCAGGTAGACACCAGGTAGACACCAGGTAGAAACCAGGTAGACGCCAGGTAGACCCCAGGTAGACACCAGGTAGACGCCAGGTAGACGCCTGGTAGACGCCAGGTAGACGCCAGGTAGACACCAGGTAGACACCAGGTAGATGCCAGGTAGACGCCAGGTAGACGCCAGGTAGACGCCAGGTAGCCAGGTAGACGCCAGGTAGACGCCAGGTAGACGCCAGGTAGACACCAGGTAGACACCAGGTAGACGCCTGGTAGATGCCAGGTAGACGCCTGGTAGATGCCAGGTAGACACCAGGTAGACACGAGGTAGACGCCTGGTAGACGCCAGGTAGATGCCATGTAGACACTAGGTAGATGACATGTAGACATCAGGTAGATGCCAGGTAGATGTCAGGAAAACACCAGGTAGACACCAGGTAGACACAAGGTAGACACAATGTAGACACAATGTAGACACAATGTAGACACCAGGAGCCGTATTCACGTCGCCCGGTTAAGCCTTCCTACCCGGATGTAACGCTATCCGTTGGATAACGGCAGGTGATTCTGTATTCTTTTACTATCGGCGGTTACGTCATTTACCTCTGGGTAGTTTATCTGCTCGACATGAATATGGCTCCAGGTAGACAAGGTAGACACCAGGTAGATAGATACCAGGCAGAAGGGATTGATGATTTATATTCCTAAGTGTTTGTTTGTTTGTTTTCTCCACATTTATAAGAAAAAAACATTTGGTGAGGATGTAATATGATAATATCACTCTATAGAGCGCAATGGCTCAGAGGTAGAGCTTCGGACTCTCGACTAAGAGAACCCAGGTTCGAATCCTGTGCTGCAGTGTTAAAACCTTGGGCAAGTTTTTTCACTCTACGTTGCTCCAGTTTACTCAACTGTATAAATGAGTATCTGGTTATAAACAGTGGTGGATATGTATACGAGCAGCCTTTCGCACATTAATTGTAGCATGTGGCTAGATGCTTCCCAGAGAAGTTGAGATGGTATTTGATTGAACAGGTCTGCCGGGGAAGTAAAGTGTAAAGGCACTTTGTACCGTCCTAAGGACTGGATGGATAATGCGCTATATAATAACTGACCTTTTTTCTTAAAAAATCTACCTCATAATTATTTACTGTCTTTATTTGTGTTTTAATGAATAAAAAAGTATGGAAATAAACCTGGCATTTTCTTTCGTTCCGACAGTTCATATTAGTACTATGAATCTTAAAATATATGTCTGTATTTATATTATAATAAAATTATATCGTCATGTGTTGTTTATCTGGTCTTCAGTAATCTGGTTATTTCGCAATCCACACATTTTGTGTTGGAACCATATTGATGCCATGTAGGTGGCTCACTAATCCACAGATTTTATTTATCTGACCAAAAATCTTGGGAGCCAAAGTGTACAGATAAACAAGACATTTACATCTATATATACACAGTATATATATATATATATATATATATATATATATATATATATATATATATATATATATATATATATATACTATATACTATATACTATATACTATATACTATATACTATATATATATATATATATATATATATACACACACACACTGTATATTATATACATATATATATATAATATATATATATATATATATATATATATATATATATATATATACTGTATATATATATATATTATATTATATAGTATATACATATATATTATATATATATATATATTTATTTAAATATATTATATATATATATATATATATATATGTATGTATGTATGTATGTATGTATATATGTATGTAATTTTCAGTATGTCAATATGCAAGTAAGATAATAAATTACAATTAAACCAAGGTAGCAGTGGGCACTGCGACTGGGCACACGATTTCTGTGGTATTAGATAACTATCAAGGTTAGCTTCGGCGGTCTCGATTTATGGCAGCAGATTGCCGTAATGCGATATTATGGATTATTGATTCGAGCCTACTTGATAGCCAATTGAGTGCAGTCTTTGTGCGAATGCAGGGCCCACTCGAGCGGCTGCTGATGCATAAATCCATGGCACACAGATCTGGTCATTGAAGACAAACTGTTTGAACAATGACGTCATGAACAAATTGACCGGCGTTCGCTGCAAACACATGGCTGTGCGAAGGGCCCAGACACGGATGTTATGATGTGTGTGAATTATACATGACAACGTCGTGGGATCAGTGGATGGATCTCAGGGAAAGGTTAGGGTTCAACAGTTGCGGCAGTCATGCGAAAATAGCCTGAACCTTTTACACTAGTATACGCTGGAGAAGTCGACATTGTGATCGACGACAAATTGATTGCACGAGCGTAGAAGACTTTTTGTGGCAAGTCTCTGCATGTGGTTCATCAATCATGGCATAAGCCAGCATTTTTTGACATGCTGCAACTACAGATAGGCTGGATTTTAAGAGTGGAAAAAATACAACACTCTGGAGAGACACACAGGCAAGACACAAGGGATATTTAGAAGAGTTTTCCACGGTGTTATGCAAGACAGAAACACTGCCAATGAAGATATGCCGTCTGGTAATTCATGTATTTTATTATGTCTCGTTATTCATTTGTGTGCTATCTTTATTAGTCTTTAGTGCAATTTTACATCCACATTTTGGAGTAAATCATCAACTGGCTACTAAACTGATGTTATGGTTAATATCATTAACAATGCAGACAGAAATATTAAGAAACATTCCTATTACATACTTGTTCAGTTAATTTTGTAATATGATGAACATTGTTAGATATGCATATAATTGAAACAAATTTTTTGTCTGTCTCAATCATATAAAGCATTTTACAATTCGATTTTGCTGCTATTTTCAGAGAAAAACTTGATAATGTGAACATTCTAGTATGGTGTAGTCACACAAAAATTCTTGTTCATAAAATATTTTGTTTTGATGAAATCTTTGGAAAACAATTTAATTATTTTATGGTAAGAAAATCAGTCAGCAATTGAAAAAGTACCTGCCCAGCAAACAAGGAACCATTTCTGAACCAGTTGACATGTGTCAAACTGGTTCATAATTGGTACCGCTCCACCAATACGTGTTTTCACGTGTATTCACGTGAATACACCTGTTCTGCCTATTGTCACAAGTTTTGAACGAGTTTGCCACGAGTCGTACTGGGTCAGAACAGGTACGGTTTCACTGGTACGTGTCATCACGTGAAACACTCATGACTTCACGGTAAACACGTGTCGACACACCAAATTTGTTCACAGAATCCCATGAATTCACGTACGGCAATCAGGTGAATACAGGTGCAGAAAACACCTGATTTTCACGAATGGAAAAACTCGTGATTTCACGTGCGGAAAACACGTGTCGACACACCAAATTTGTTCACAGAATCCCGTGAATTCACGTACCTGAAACACGTGAATTGAGCCAGTTGAACTCGTGAATTCATTTACAAAACACGTGAAATCACGGGTCGTTGTTTGCTGGGTACCCTTTATAAATCAAATCTACCAGAAGAAAACTAAGTGTGTAATTTTAATTTTTGCATTGTGTACAACATTTGTATCTCCTAGTGAAGGTAACTTCTGTCTTGTTTTATGTCCTTGGCACATCTTACATAATTTATATACAGGTGTATATAATATATACAAATGGTTGTGAATTTAAATGACATCACCATGCTTTTTGCTGGCAGGAAGTGTATTTGCATGCTGAAGGAGAACCAATTTTAATGACACCACTTTCTGTTATTGGGCACAGACCACTGTTGATTTTCCCATTGGCGGCCATGTTAGCGTTTTGTCAGATTGTAGGGAAACTGGACCTGAGAATTGTTTTAATTTAACACATTCACTGCAGTCATGTCACTGATATGCTGATCAAATTTCGTCAAAAAAGCATATCTCTTAAAATGCATGCATGTGTACTGCCCCTCAATATTTACCAAACTGAGCATGCTTTTCTGCATCCGCAGGGTCATGTAAGAAAAAAATGGCTAAAAATCACTTTGCCAACTAAACTCTGCCTAACATGCGTCATTGCACTGCAGATACATCATAGCACTGAACCTACTAGTATGCCTGTCCTACTGTACTCAGTTCATATAAAAAGAACTTTTCAAAATCTCAAATGACACAATTATTAAGGAACTACATTCGTATGGTTCACACCAGGAAGTCTAACTGTGCTCTGACCCTTATTGCCTGTGTGGACATGCTGGTCTGGTCTGGTCTGGGCTGGGCAGGTGGCATGGAATTCAGCACAGATTGTGCAATTGTTGCTGACTGAAGCTTGTCATTTGATATGGCACTCCTGAATTCTCAGTACCGGGCATGACTCACACTCACAATGTATTGTGGAGTTTACCAAGTGTAATGTATTACTACATTCACGCCATTCTGGGTGTGTTATTTAATCACCATGTTAACAGGAAACATTTGCGTGTTGTTTAGTTATTAGATGTGCAGATTGCAGGAACAATAGGGGAGAATTGCGTCACAGTTGTTGGACAGCAGCTCTGGATTTGTATGTGGCTGATGAGATTTAGCATTATAAATTTATAATTGGGATGTTTTTTCTGCTTGTACAATTGTTAGTGCTTTGGGCCGAAAATCCAATGAAGTTCTGGAATTACTCTCCTTCAGCCATGTGCTGTCTGCCATATGCAGCTCCTATATCTCAGAAACTATTCAAGATCTTAATTTTTTTTAATTTTGCATAAACACCAACTTAGAGTACTAAACGTATGAACAAGAGATCTGTATTTAATTTATTTCTTCTAAATAACCCATAGGCCCCAATAGTGGCAAATGTTCACACTTTGCCTGTTTTATTTTTTAAAACCTTTTATCAAATTTTGCATAGATATATCATAGGCTAGTATCACTATACATATATATATATATATATATATATATATATATATATATATATATATATTTATGTATCCTACCAGAAAGCCATGAGGCCGTAGCTTGTTTGGTGCAACAATATAAACACTTGACAACAGATATTAAGTGTGTAAAAGGGCAAATTTTATTACCATATCCTATCCTACATACATGATATGTAAAATTCCCAGCACTGCTAATCTTCCACTAGTATTTGGAAGCAACAAAGGTGAGGGGTCAACCGCCTCGTTGCTATGCCTATATCAGTGTTGCAATTCCCGTGTCTCATGATGCTTCAGTCCACAAAGTTAGCATTAAGATCAACTTACTATTGAGGTAACTTAATTGGGCTCAGTCCCATATGAGTGTATATTTTCTTAATTGTTGTGTAGTTCCTACCGAAATATATATTTTAAGTCAAAGTTAGTCAGTTTAAATTTTTCTCAGGTGCTGGAACCTAGGATGTGGGGGGTGAGCACATTCAAAATATTGAAGAAAGGGACTGGAGATATTATATTTAGCCAATAAAATATCAGCTGCAAAACATCTTCCAACAGTACCCCTTCTTCTTTGTTTAGCTCTGGTTTACCCCACTTGTATTTATTTAGTTATAATGCAAGTGTACTAAGCAAGTGTACTAATACAGTGGTTTTGCTGTAGAAATTGGCTAGAATTCAGTAGATCAATAGGTTCATACAAATTGCAAGAGGGCACTGGCACAACAGTACACTTGGCACCTCTGGTAAGTAAAGTTGAGCTTGTGTGAACACATAAGCCGAGTGTAAACAGCATTTGTGTTTGGACATGTCAATGCACCAAGTGCACTGACCTATAGCGGTCACCAGAAATAACTCTGCTTAAACACCGTTGGAGGACAGATTACTGGGAGATAGTTTTATGTTTGAGTGTAATTACAGTTGTAACCTAATCTGGAATTGTCCAAATCAGCAACATTATCAGAAGAATGTAAGCCTAATCTATAGATAGTGGTGAACAGAGAAACGTTTAAGATGAGTATTTATTTACAGTAAATATATCTCATATTGTAAAGTTGTTTTCCGTTTGCTAGGTTACTTTTGATACCTGGATCGTAGCCAGTAATTTAGTGACGTTATTATTTTGCTATTATAATCCATCGGTGCAGTGTACCAAATGGTATGATTATCGCCAGCTGGTATGATTAATAAATGCCTTGGACTTAATTGCCTGATTAAGTGTGGACATTTTAAAATAACCTGTAGGTAAAATATGTTATTCAGCAAATAAGATCAATCCATTAAAAGACTATTGTGGTAGCAATTGTGAGGCAGAGCAAACAGGAAATATTGTATTGGTTGCAATACAGAAGAATGAACAAATTGTATGGACAAACAACCAAGTACCGGAGGTAGACGCTGCCATAATGAAATGTTAATGGTTCGAACGGAATCGTTTTGCTGACTCAGCAATGCATTATGTTTGAAGACAAGCCTCAGGTCCTCTGGGAATGCTAGCTCAAAATGAATGCGTTCAAATCATGGACTTGGTGGCGTGACTATTCACAGGCCAAAGTCTGTGAGCGAGGCCCACCGCTAGAATGAAATGTTGTTCGCGTAAAAATAAAGTAAAGCTTGCTCGCGTAGCAAGTTAATTGGCAACCGTCAAAAACAGCTGTCCAGCATATATAAAGATGCACTGAAAAGGAAATCCACACACATTCTCTATGATCCTGCCCATCCTCTGAATCAAGCCTTTCAGAAACTGCCATCAGGGAGATGTGTAAGAGTTCCATTAGCAAAAAAGAACCTCTTCAAAAAATCGTTTGTACCCTCTGCCATTTTAATTTTAAATGCTAAAAGATAATGCTCTGTTTTCAACGAGTCATTAATTAATTTTTACATTTTATGTGTCTCATATTCTTATGGTAACTCTTTATTTAATCTTATTTATTTATCAATTTTAATATTATGTTATTACTAATGTTATTGTCTCCTATCAGAGACCCATTTTAAGAAATTATACATGCTTATTTAGTTATCTTAGTAGCTATTTTTATACATAATTTATTATTATACTTTACCTATTTTATTGATGACTATATTTACTATCATTTTATTGTGTATTGACAACTGTAGGCCCTATATGATTCATCAATGTTTTTATTACTGTCATTTTATGTGTGACTGAAGAAAAATTTCTGTTTTTAACATGTTTTTAAACGGACAATAAAGTTTTTTGAATCTTTTGAATCTTTGCATGGTGGGTTTTGGAATGTTGTGATATAAATCTTTGCTTGAGCCAGCATAGCTTTGTGCAGAGACCCATCAACCCTGGGTAGGTAAACCCCGTTAGAGGCCTCAGTATATGGATGGTGGATGGTTTAAACAATCAAGTAGCCAAACAGGTCTCCAAAATCATAGATATTGTCAGTTACACCTTAAGAAGGGTGTCACATGTCGTAGAGCGCAGTGGCTCAGGGGTAGAGCTTCGGACTCTCGACAACGAGAACCCGGGTTCGAATCCTGGCTGCGGCGTTAAAACCTTGGGCAAGTTTTTTCACTCTACATTGCTCCAGTTCACTCAGCTGAATTAAATGAGTACCTGGCTATAGACAGTGGTGGATATGTGTACGAGCAGCCTTCGCGCATTAATTGTAGCATATGGCTGGATGCTTCCCAGAGAAGCCGAGATGGTGTCTGAGTGAACAGGTCTGTCAGGGAAGTAAAGTGTAAAGTGCTTTGAACGGTCCTGAAGATTGGATATTGCGCTATATAAGAACTGCCTTTACATGTGTATTTGTGATTTATTTCAGGTAATAAAACTAATCTCACCAGGTCTATGACTTAATACCCATGACCATGTGCCCACAAAAAAGTATGACTGGCAAATGTTGTGTCCTGCATAAGGCTCTGTGAGAAACATATATGAAGCAGTGTTATATATGCTTTTTAGTTAAACAACAATAACTAAAAAACTAAACAAGATATTTAAACAGCAATAACTAAAAAATAAAAAAAGCTATGTTCACCCAGTAAAATATTTTTTATTACAACTTTAGGTTTATAGGCATAGTGATATAAAACACAATTTATTTCCCCTGTTGTTGAGTTGTTTACTGAATTAGTACTAATGCAGTCAGTCAACAATGGAATTTTCTATCTCTGCATACCAAGTTGTGTATTTTAATAATCATTATGTCTATGGCATATGGAAAATAAAACAAACACCCTGGTAAATAGTCACTGAAAATACTAGAGTTACTTGTAAATCTTAACCAGTGCCAGGAGAAACATGGGTTTTAGAAGATGTTAATCCTGACCCAGCAAACAAGGAACCATTTCTGAACCAATTGGCATGTGTCATACTGGTTCATAATTGGTACCGCTCCACCAGTACGTGTTTTCATGTGTATTCATGTGAATACACGTGTTCTGCCTGTTGTCACGAGTTTTGAACGACTTTGCCACGAGTCGTACTGGGTGAGAACTGGTACAGTTTCACTGGCACGTGTCATCACATGAAAACATCGTGATTTCACAGGAAACACGTGTCGACACACCAAATTTGTTCACAGAATCGGTGAATTCACGTACGGAAACCCGTGAATTGAGCCAGTTGAACTCGTGAATTCACTTACAGAACATGTGAAATCACGGGTCGTTGTTTGCTGGGAACCCTGAGTTCTGGGCACTTGCTAAAACACAAATAATTTTGGAAGACAATCAAAATGCCTACGTTCAAGTGTCTATGATGTAACATAAAAGAAAGACTAACTTAATTGGTAATTATCCTGGATGTGTGAGATGATGATTGTTTTATCAATTATCTTATGGACATCTTCCCTTGGCCAAGCAAAGCTTGTTGCAGACAACAGAGGGGCTAGGGTGTGGCTATATTACGTTGTATCTTTTTACAGGAGGGGTGAAGAGATTTACGTTTTCTCAGCCTGGACGAAGGAACTCAGAGAGTGGGGAAGATGGCTTCGAGGGAGGGAAGACGGACTGGAGTTTCCCAGGCTCTTCCAGACCCCCAAACCACAACCCAGGTAATGGATACACCCATGAAAGTATTGAGTCATTTTTTCTGATGATATCTCATGACTAACTAATTGACTAGTGTACTGGAGCACAGTAGGTAGCACATCTTACTCATGATCAAGAGATGTCTTTAGTTAAATTTATTCTGTTTTCCCTTTAAGTAATCCACAAATGTTTTCAACTTTCAAGTATGTATTTTACCCACATGCCTAGCATTGTGCTTTTGTCTGGTAAATTCTGCTGATGTTTTGAGTTATATGTAATATACCTTACACATATTTATCCACTTTTGAGTGAGTTTTACTGAGTAAGATTTTCTCATAGTTCTCTCTGTTTAGATTCTGTTTTGTTTATCTAATTTTCCCTTAAAAAAAGACCAGCACGTGTTTGACCCTCAAATGTGTCCCTCGTCCTAAGTGTCATTTTCTTCTGTTTAATTTTACCATATACAGCTGTACGCACTTTATTTATCTCATCAATAATTACACTCTTTTAGGAGTTTTAATCACTATGTATTTTTGTACAATTCTGCACGTTTGGTTGCGTCTGTAATTGTAACATGTGGTAGTTGTAACATGTCATAATTGTAACATGTTGTCAATGTAACAGGTTGTAATTGCAGCATGTTGTAATTGCAGCGTGTTGTAATTGTAACACGTTGTAATTGTAACATGTCATAATTGTAACACATTGTCAGTGTAACATGTTGTAATTGCAGCATGTTGTAATTGTAAAATGTTGTAATTGTAACATGTTGTAATTGTAGTGTGTTGTAATTGTAACATGTTGTAGTTGCCTCACCATGTCTTGTGTCTCGGGTACACAGAGTAGTGTGTTGTAATTGTAACGTGTCATTGCCTTACTGTGTCTTGTGTACACAGATAACTCCGCCTTCCACTTGAGTGACATGTGGAGTATACAGAACCTGAACGTTGACCACTTGACCCACAAGTCTGATGGACACAGCAGCTACGCCCAACGTCAGTACTACTCCCGCCACGGTGGACTCTCAGGTACATGCTCAGGTCTTAGAAGGGTAGAGATATCACTCCCGCCACGGTGGACTCTCAGGTACATGCTCAGGTCTTATAAGGGTAGAGATACCACTCCCGCCACGGTGGACTCTCAGGTACATGCTCAGGTCTTACAAGGGCAGAGATACCACTCCCACCACGGTGGACTCTCAGGTACACGCTCAGATCTTATAAGGGCAGAGATACCACTCCCGCCACGGTGGACTCTCAGGTACACGCTCAGGTCTTAGAAGGGTAGATATACCACTCCCGCCACGGTGGACTCTCAGGTATACGCTCAGGTCTTAGAAGGGTAGAGATACCACTCCCGCCACGGTGGACTCTCAGGTACACGCTCAGGTCTTAGAAGGGTAGAGATACCACTCCCGCCACGGTGGACTCTCAGGTACATGCTCAGGTCTTATAAGAATAGAGATATAACTCCCGCCACGGTGGACTCTCAGGTACACGCTCAGGTCTTAGAAGGGTAGAGATACCACTCCCACCACGGTGGACTCTCAGGTACACACTCAGGTCTTACAAGGGTAGAGATATCACTCCCGCCACGGTGGACTCTCAGGTACACGCTCAGGTCTTAGAAGGGTAGAGATACCACTCCCGCCACGGGGGACTCTCAGGTACACACTCAGGTCTTAGAAGGGTGGAGATACCACTCCCGCCACGGTGGACTCTCAGGTACATGCTCAGGTCTTATAAGGGTGGAGATACCACTCCCGCAATGATGGACTCTCAGGTACGCACTCAGGTCTTGTAAGGGCAGAGATACCACTCCCGCCACGGTGGACTCTCAGGTACATGCTCAGGTCTTGTAAGGGCAGAGATACCACTCCCGCCATGGTGGACTCTCAGGTACACACTCAGGTATTATAAGGGTAGAGATACCACTCCCGCCACGGTGGACTCTCAGGTACACGCTCAGGTCTTACAAGGGTAGAGATACCACTCCCGCCACGGTGGACTCTCAGGTACACGCTCAGGTCTTACAAGGGCAGAGATACCACTCCCGCCACGGTGGACTCTCAGGTACACGCTCAGGTCATATAAGGGCAGAGATACCACTCCCGCCACGGTGGACTCTCAGGTACACGCTCAGGTCTTATAAGGGCAGAGATACCACTCCCGCCACAGTGGAAATCTCAGGTAAACGCTCAGGTCTTATAATGGCAGAGATACCACTCCCGCCACGGTGGACTCTCTAGTACACGCTCAGGTCTTATAAGGGCAGAGATACCACTCCCGTCACGGTGGACTCTCAGGTACACGCTCAGGTCTTATAAGGGCAGAGATACCACTCCCGCCACGGTGGACTCTCAGGTACACGCTCAGGTCTTATAAGGGCAGAGATACCACTCCCGCCACGGTGGACTCTCAGGTAAACGCTCAGGTCATATAAGGGCAGAGATACCACTCCCGCCATGGTGGACTCTCAGGTACACGCTCAGGTCTTATAAGGGCAGAGATACCACTCCCGCCACAGTGGACTCTCAAGTACACAGTCAGGTCTTATAAGGGTGGAGATACCACTCCCGCCACGGTGGACTCTCAGGTACACGCTCAGGTCTTAGAAGGGTAGAGATACCACTCCCGCCACGGTGGACTCTCAGGTAAACGCTCAGGTCTTATAAGGGCAGAGATACCACTCCCGCCACGGTGGACTCTCAGGTAAACGCTCAGGTCTTATAAGGGCAGAGATACCACTCCCGCCACGGTGGACTCTCAGGTACACACTCAGGTATTATAAGGGTAGAGATACCACTCCCGCAATGGTGGACTCTCAGGTACATGCTCAGGTCTTACAAGGGTGGAGATACCACTCCCGCCATGGTGGACTCTCAGGTACACGCTCAGGTCTTATAAGGGTGGAGATACCACTCCCGCAATGATGGACTCTCAGGTACGCGCTCAGGTCTTGTAAGGGCAGAGATACCACTCCCGCCACGGTGGACTCTCAGGTACACGCTCAGGTATTATAAGGGTGGAGACATTGTTGTCAGTTGGTCCTGTCTACCAGGTGTTGTAACAGACCCCAGACAGTGGGAAATTGTAATCTGTAGCTTGTCACTAAGTCTTTGAGAAAGACTCTCCGAAATAAACCCTCACCCATGGGCAAGTTGTTTCTCTCTACATTTCTCCCGTTCATTTAGCTGCATGAATGAGTACCTGTTTAAAGACAGTGGTGGATATTTGTGTACAAATACTCCTTGTGCATTAATTGCTGCATGTCTTCCCTGAGAAACTGAGATAGTGTTTGATGTAACTGGTCTGTCAGTGAAGTAAACAGTGAAACGCTATGAGCAGTCCTAAGGATTGGATACTGTGCTATATAAGAATTTACCTTTTTCAGGGCAAAATCAAACATTAGTCTAAGGAATTCTGACTATCAGCATTTTTACTTTATTATGAATTTGTAACAACTGGCATCAGCATTCCATCTCAATCAATATGGTTCCACTCACTGGAAATTGATTTACTTGTCATTTAATACATTTGAAAACTGTAATAAGTATAACAGCGATGACACGTTGGAAACAGAGTGCCAGCCAAATGGCACTGAACAAACAAGAAAATGTGTTTTTGAATTTAATATTGAATATGGACAACACTCTGAATTATAATTTAACATGTGTTTTAATTGTACATATGTATAGAGAATTGTTTCTTTATTTGTAGAGTCTAATTTTGAGCCAAACATTAAGCACCCACTGACAACAAAACATGCTCCAGGTACGTGAAGTTAAAAGGAGTTGTACAGTATAGACTATAATTGTTTTATGTCAGCTGTCACTCAAATAAAATGCCAATAAAAGAACCATACAATTGTGTATTACTTACAACAACTACTACTAAGAACTTTATATGTATGAATTATGACTTTTTATTAACCATAATTTTTAATTATATATTTGTATTTACTTACTACAATGTAATCAATATACTTTTTTTTTAAATAAATATTGTATTTTAATAGACTTATCCATGATAGCAACCTTTGCCTGCAACAAAGCCACCAAGTTGCACTATATAAGAAATTATCTTTTTTAATTATACACTGTACATGAAACTAAATAATTACATTTGTTTCAGTGATCGGCGACTCCAAGACATCGTGGAAGCGGCCAGCGGGACATGGGTTCAGTTACTCCCTACATACCGAGGACTCAAAGCCAGCGACATCCGAAAGACACGGCTTGAACGACAAGCTAAGGCAAGGCAGCATGGGTAATATTCAGTCAACGGGAATGATGAAAGGAGGACTTTACAGCACAGAGCTACAGAAGTCTCGTCGATTCTGAGGCCGTGTAACCAAACACGCCCTCTTGGATTAACAGATTGCGTTTTGTCTTGAAGATTAAATACTGGCCATTGCATCGAGGTACCGACTGTTTGTGTTTGAGAACATACCTTGATTACGTCATCCCATATCATATTACATCGTCCAATGTTATGCTGCATCATATTAGGCCAACGTCTTTATGTCATTTTGCATAATCCTACATAATTTTGCTTACATCATCTTGTGTCAACTTGAGCATTGGTTCCTCTCAAACCCCAACCACGTATCAATGTGGTTAAGTCAGTCATGTGATCAAACAGGTTTGGTTTGGTTTTCTCATAACTGTTTTCATCCTATTGTTCTCTGTGTATCTCAGTCCGGATTTATTTCACCAATCTGTGATGAACCACACAAGTGGTAAAGTCTAAAAATTATGCATTTAATATCAGTTCACCCCAATACCCCACATATATGTGATATACACCCATGCAATGTTTACAACCCAAAATTGGTATTTGCTTCAGTTTGCATATGTCTGCCTTGTTGGGTGGTGCCACTGTAGCAATATATTCCCCTGTGATATGTGGTGACAAAGTTGAATTTTTTTGACCAATCATTGTCTAATGTTAAAGTTTTGTTTAAAACATGGCATTTGGCCCTACAAGGGCTCAATATTGCGTTTAGTCTGTTTGCCGTAATATCTCATAAGGAGATAAAATCAGTATGTGTGCATTAGCACAATTAATCAATGCTCCCTTTGGTGTGGGTTAAGACAATGATTGTTCCCTGCACTCAATGTTAGGGCAATCTCTGGCACTACTGGTATATCTCCTATTGTTATTGTCTGCTAATCTTTAATGTAAGAAACAGTTAAATATGACTGATTTAACAACACCTAGCGACATGTATTTTAATGAAATTTGTGAAGGAAATATGACAAAAGTGTAATTATAGTTGTTGTAAGTGCCATTTACTGCAGATTCTAAACCAAGTAACGTGGTATGTGCGTCACTGTGCATGCATTATGGATTATTATATGGCACACATGACCTTGTGTGACCTTCTGACCATTCACAACATCATAATGCAGGTTACTTCTGTCTATGATATCAATTTATATGACACTTAGTAGTGTGAGTATTCATAACATATTAGTGTACCTTTTGTTCACCGCATTAATAGTTGTGTGCATAAATGTGTCTATATCTTTATATATATATATATATATGTATATATATATATATATATATATATATATATATACATATATATATATATATATTTGTATATATATATATGTATATATATATATATATATATTATGCAACATTCCACCCAATTGCACACTGATTTTGTGTGTGAATGATTTGCAAGAGGATGTGTGGGATTGTTACATAGAGAATGAATCATTTATGGATGTAACAATAATCCGATTTTCAAACTGTCGTGACAAGTAAGTTGAAGCAATTGTTACAGACCTTTATTCTAGATGCTGGTTGGAAAGGTCTAGGGAATGCAAGCAGGAAAATATGTTGCATTACGAGATGGTTCGAGTCGTCTGGTTTTCATCGTTTCACCAAAAACTATTATATAATGGCGCCACCTGACAATTGAAACTTGTATTAGTGCACACTGACACTGGTGTGAGCACTGGGGCAGGACACGTGGTGTGTAGTGTCTTATATGCCACCACCCACGTAAGTTATATCAGCTGCCCGTTTTATTGTTAATATTTTCACACATGAACTTATATGGCTTCTGGGAACCTTCTTATAAGCCGAACTGCAGAACAAGGCAGCTTCATGAATAAAATGTTTGTTGAATGTTTATGTAGTCGGATTGGTCTAACTCTAAATGAAAAACAACCAACGGTTGTGCCTGGATATTTTCAGTTCTGAACATCGCATTCAAATTAGACTACCCAATTTGGTAACTGAATACCATGTGAGTGTGCCGATGACAACACCCAAGGATGTTCCCGATTTGTGACTGAAAAATTCAGCACACAACAGTTTATTATTACACTGTCGTTTCTGTGTATTTATGACACGCCATTACTTGTTGATTTGTTATATTGTTACTTGTTTGTTATGTCAATGTTTATTTTTGCCATCAAGAAAAGAGTATATGCTTGCAACAATAAATAGTTCCCACTTTATACCTGTCTTGGTATTAAGGTTGAGTATACCTGCCAAGAAGTTTTATGTGAACTGTGGTGGATACAGTGTTGGCGGAAAATTCAAATGTTCAGTTCCACTTTACAAAGCTAATGACTGGATGTATGCAGACAGGTTTAAACTCATATTTTCATTGTACAGTGCACCATACTTGTGGAGTTTCAAAGAAAATTGAAATTAAAGCGTACAAATTGTATACTGAGTGGCTTTTACTTTTTGTGAACTTTTCTAATTCGATGTATGATTTTGTATGTTGTTGTACAATTGAGTTAATGAATGTTTGTGTGTGCACACGTGAGTGGGGGGTGTATGTGTGTGCAAAGTGCAAATGTATGTATGACCAAATATAGTCTTCTGTAGAATTCCAATCCCAGGCCAGGTCAGTTTACCTTGCTGATGTAAGACCACAATAAGGTGTTCATCCGCCATTACCCAACCAAAGAGTACCCTATAAAGGCAGCATTATGCAGGTTGTCTGAATTTCTGTGAGCACATATGTAGTGTGGAGTGAGTAGAAATTATGTTTTTGTGCAGCGTAGCATCAGAGCTGTCAGATCATGACAGCTGTCAGTCGGTGCATTTCTGTGTATTAATACAGTTGTCATTTTACTTGGTGATGTAATCAGGAACAATACATGGGTGGTTCAAGCAGAAATGGTAAGGTCTGAAAAAAGTTTGTGGGAGCCTGAGGTATTAAAAGTTCACAAATTGTTCACTGAACCTCTGTCTATGGGGGGTAAATATGCTGTGAAATTGTCATAACAGATCTCATCAAGATTAGTAAGAAATGTTCTAATGGTCGCCTATGGAAAATACAAACGTGGTGTGTCTTGCTACACTAGTCCTGGGTGATCCCTTACGCAGTGTGGAATTTAGCCGAGTCAAACAGGCAGTTAACTTTGCCAGTCACAACTGAATCAGCCGTGAGAATAGTGCAGCTACGTGCCCCCATTTTTAAACGGATACATTTCTGAAAATCCCAGTGTAATGACCCATCCATCCACCCAACTACACAAGCAACAACCAGTGTCTTCAAGACACCACTGAAAACACATCTTTTCAAAGCTTACTTTGAGTAATACATGTGGACTTTTCTTGGACATGTTCTGGATGAATTGAATGCATACATTTTATGACACTGATTTTTAAACTATTTTCCTATAATACAAACAGCCATTTTTTTATTGTATATACATTTTTAGAAATGTATATAAAAAACACATTCTATTAAAAACTTAACTTTACTTCACACTGATAATGATGTCACCGTTTTAATTAATATTATAATGAATGGTAATTATATTACTTTTTTTAAGTATAAAATATCACTTTATTAACATTAATAGTATTGTTTTAGTATGTTTTATATGTGTCTGATGTACACAATGATGTAAATGTGCCATGAGCGCCACCATGTGGTTGATACCGGCATGATAAAACTTTTCATTATTATTAAGCCACTGAACAGTTTTGGGAATATTCAAATATTTGCTTCTACGCCTTAACACTGCATGTAACACAAGCAGGAAGTGGCTGAAATCACCGAAAATTATAACACGACCAAAGTCCAACCACACTCCACATGTGGGCAATTTCATTGGCTGAGCTTATATTAAAGCGACTTGGTCCGTTCGTGGCGTTTTATTTTTATTGCAAAATCATGTTAATCATGTCCTGACCGCCTATAAATGTTTTATCGAAACAGAACTGACTTCGTAATGTTAAACATCGAATGTTTATACACGCTGTCACTGAAATCGCCACGAGTGACACACACCCTCTTCATCTTGTGTTCACGTGATACCTCATCGCGTAATCATGCATTTCCTTCTGGGCTTCTGGCCACGCCGACAACGGTTTTGAAAACGCCTCGTGGTCGATGTGTAAACAGTGTAAAGCACCCCTTACTGCGTCTATTTTCAACCCCTAAATGGTACAAGAAAACATATTTTCAAAATGACATAATCAAACTACACTGATTGTGATGTACATATTTAATAACAAGAAATAACAAATATTCACGCAAATGTGCACATTAATCAATTAACAACACTGTAAACACAAGATGTACACATGGCAAAATCATAGTAGTAAAATTGGACGTTCAACATTGTACATTACAATTCATGCAAATAAGCCTATAATATTATAGCAACATGCAGCATATGAAAATATCACATAGTTTATATCTTATGCTGTTTTCCAAAGATTCTTATCACAGTTGTTATAATTATACAAATGTCTCTAAAGCTTTCTTTAAAAACAATATTATATGTCATGGATGTATACGAATACTTGGTACTTATATAATTACGTATGCAATAACACCAGTTATAACCAGGCTTATTAACCTTTCATAGGGGTTACCAGGTCAAAATGAACAAATCTTTATCATGGACATTATGAATCTATCTGGTCAAAATGATTTTTTTATCAGGGGCATTACAAACTCATTATAGGGGGTTACCTGGCCAAAATAAACACAATTAATCATGGATGTAATGCACTCATTACAGTGGCATGTTGCATGGGAATACACATATTTATAATGAAGGAATATAAAAACACCTGTGTTTGTTGTGGACACATTTCCAACACTGACTTTAACTTTAATAAACATTTGACTATGAAAGTAGTTGATGAATGATCACAAATCCATGAATCTTCCAGATAAAATGTACACAGAGAATCAACAGCCATAATACAAAACATCACCTGAAATAAAGTGTGTCAGACAATGTATAATGTTAATGAAACACAGCACAGAAGTCATAAATATACTATCACAACTACCAGTATAATATCACAGCGTATAATATCGTACGAATCACATGACCTGTTAAAGAATGTACAAACGGCAAATATATTGGCACACGTAAAATACTTCATCTGAGCAACGTTATTATTTTTAACATAGCTAATCAACCGTATGCGCTATAACAATTTCGACACCACAGTTAATCACCACACATCACAACCATACTGTCTTTAACCCACAGGAATGTTTTGGATGAATTTCACTCCACTTCTCTTCCGCTCAAGTGCAGCGAAACTAAACACCACCGCCAACATCGTCTGATGGATTGTCAGGGCGAACTATTTCGTGTCACACAGGAGTGCAACTCCGCGCATGGTCCAGTGATCCGGATCTTTCGCTGTCTTTAGCAGTAGCGGGAAGATGTAGGTAAGATCGGTTCGTCTCGGCTTCTTGTAGACCGGGCACTCGTAGAGACTCATAGAGACACGGCGATCCTGGTTGATGGCAAACACGTGAACCACAGGGACAAGGGTGTACAGCACCTTGGGCGAGGGCTCGATGAGACGGGCACTGCGTCTGTCCCAACCCGCCCCGTCGATGAAGAGGCCATGCACGTAGACTCCTACGGCACAGACACACACACTCAGTCAACAGTAGTCTTTGTAGCAGTAAAATATCACGTTGATAATGAAACGTTTGAGTAACTAGAACTAAATTAAAAGTGAAAATAACAAATGTTCCACAGAAAATGTTATTCACATGTTTCCATTTTAAAATTTATTCTAACGATTTAAGTTGTGCAATGAAGTATTTTGGCTGAATAAAGAAGAGTGGGGTCATTTTATGGAACATCCCACAGAAAATGTTATTCACGTGTTTCCATTTTTAAGTTTATTCTAATGATTTAAGTTGTGCAATTAAGTATTTTGGCTGAATAAAGATGACAACATTTGATAATAAATTATTTATATTATTATTATAAATATTACGTTTATTTATAAAGAAATATTACGTAATTTTTATTGAATTATTATGCTTAATTCAGCTAAGCTACTTCGTTGCAAAACTTAACATATTAGTTAGTAAAATGTAGTTTTTAATAGAAATAAATTAATTAAATTTTCCATGGGATGTTCCCCAAAGCCACCTGTCAGTATTTTTAAGATTAGTTACCTTGGCTGCCAACATGTAAATTATTACATCACGTGGGAGTTCTTTTCATAACACACCAGAAATTTAGTCAAGGTGTGACAAGTTATTTTTACAATAAATACAAAATATGACATTTCACAAGAACTTACATCAGCATAAAATGAGTTGAGCACTGGGGCCCCTTAGATCATGAATGAATTAACATTTCAGCATTTTGGCCCCTTATATCATACTAAAAAATTATTAACATTTCACAAGCTGTGTGGCCACTTACATCATAGTTAAAATTTAAATAAGCCTAATAGACTCACTGGAACTTTTTAAGTCCAATTTAAAAACACTTCTTTTAATGAATTTATTTTTACTGTAATTATAGTTTTTTTGCAATTTTTTTACTTACTTTAATATTAAGTTTTTAATCTATTTTATTATTTTATCTATTTATTGCTGACTAGTTTAGCTTATGAAGTAGGACTTTTAGAAGCTTTATTTAATTATCTATTATTATCATTTAACATTTCATACTTACGTGCAAGTTTAACTGATTATGAATATTTTAAATATGTATGTGTTACAATGTATTTTATGCACCTCTGAGCGAAAATATTTCAGGATTTACGACGCTTTACAAATAAAAATAATTATTATTATTAATAAAAACCTACCCTTGTTGGGGGCGTTTGTGACGTTTAGATCATGAATGAATTAACATTTCAGCACTTTGGCCCCTTACATCATCTTAAAAATAAAAAATAAAAAAAAATAAAAAATTATTATTATTATTATTATTAATCATTACGAGCTGTGTGGCCCCTTACATCATCCTAAAAAGTAATGAAAATTTCACAAGTGAAAATAAAAATAATCAGAATAAAACCCTACCCTCGTTGGGGGCGCTTGTGACGTCTTCCTTCATCATCTTGGTGACCTCATTGTCAAGGTTGACGAGGTCAAGCGCCCAGCCCTTGTGTGCACGTGTCACTTCCTGTCTCATCGCGGTCAAGAATCCTTGAGGGTTGAAGAACCCGGTCATCCAGAAGATGTTTGGCCGGCCGTCGAACACCCACGAGAAGAACTGGGCGTGTCGGTCAAGGAGGTCAGTGAACCAGAAGCCAAGGGTGGCCGACTGCCACGAGATCTGGACACAACAACCACATGTGTAACACTTGTAGCAAACACACTTCTTATTCGGCACGGTATTTAACAGTTAATCATTGTAAAACAATTAAAATAAATTAATTAATAACTTGTAATAAACACACTTCTTATTCTGCACGGTATTTAACGGTTAATCATTGTAAAACAATTAAAATCAATTAATTAATAACTTGTAATAAACACACTTCTTATTCTGCACGGTATTTAACGGTTAATCATTGTAAAACAATTAAAATAAATTAATTAATAACTTTTAATAAACACACTTCTTATTCTGCACGGTATTTAACGGTTAATCATTGTAAAACAATTAAAATAAATTAATTAATAACTTGTAATAAACACACTTCTTATTCTGCACGGTATTTAACGGTTAATCATTGTAAAACAATTAAAATAAATTAATTAATAACTTGTAATAATCACACTTCTTATTCTGCACGGTATTTAACAGTTAACCATTGTAAAACAATTAAAATTAGTTAATTAATAAGACAAGTAAGTTACTAAATTAGTTGTATAGTTTAAATGTCATGTAAAATCGTCGATGGTGATGTTTGTTGTCTTGATCTGAACGAAACAACCACGTGTAATACTAGAAATCACACTTCTTATTCTGCGCGGTATTTAATAATAATACTACAATTTATTTGTATAGCTCCCGAATCAATAGTATTGCTCTCAGGCACTTTACATAAATGTACAAATAGTAGCTAAAATTGGATGATAAATTATTATTAAAATAAATATATGCATATATGGATGATAAATTATTATTAAAATAAATATATACATATGTATATATATATATATATATATATATACACATATTATATATAAACATTATAAATATAAGCCTATACATGAAACTGTCGTTTCATAGCACAGTCGTAAAAAATAAATGCAAAAAAAAAAATGTCCATGGTGACGTTTGTTGGCATGTACAGATCAAAAGGAGCACGCGATGGCATAGTATAGTTAGCGCTTCGAGTTCAGTTCCCAGATCAGACAGACATGGCATTTGGTATTTGGTGTAAAAGTCTGACTCTCATCACTGTGTATCCCTCATTGAATTGAACTGAAATTTATTTCAACAACAACAACAACAACAACAACAACAACAACAACAACAACTACCACTATTACTACTACATTATACATACAATACAAATTGTTGAGAAAAAACAGGTAAAAGAAGTAGAATACTTATCATGTTTACCCTTATAATTGCTTAATTAATTACATACATAAAGCATCTGAACAGTGCAATAGAAGGTGCGTCAACACTATTTACATGTGTAACCATACCACATTTAATCAAAAAAGATATTGTGACATTTATAGTAGAAAAAACCTTTATAACAATAAGCAATCTGAATGTTTAATTTAGTTATTTAATTTATTTTGGCAAAATGGTCTAGGAGTCTAACACATAACTATTCAACAGTCTATCTGCATAACGCTTTTGGAAATTATAAAACATATTTGGAGATCACATTAATGTCAGTCTCGGTGCAGTGTACAAGAACAGAGAATGACAAGCACCCTGGCCAGTACAGAAAGGTCGACTTGGCAATAATGTTCTAATAAAGGTGGACTAGTTAAAAGACACCTCACAAGATCATTGTAACCTCAACAAATACAGACCAGTCAGCTAACAGAATGTTGAAGAGTGTTGTAAACAGCTTGAGCCAAGTCACATTCACTACCTAAGTCTGCTTAAATAAGTTTTCAGTTGGTGCTTAAATTGTTATTGACGCTTAAATGACACTTACAGCTGAACAACAGACAGATCTAATCCGTCATGGTCTGTCTAAATCTCAACTCGAAATGTGCATGTAACCACAGTCAAGCTTTGGTTACATATATGAATGACATTGTTACTACTGGTGTTGACATCTAGATCAAATGTTCCAGTTTACTGTTGTCACCTTCAAAGAGCAATTTAAAAAACTTGTAGCTAGACATGCCGGCCCCCAAAACACTGCAAACAATGCGTGTTTATTATTCCAGTATTTTTTATAGAATTTTAAAGTATCAATATTCAAGTGGTAAACAATGTCTTAGGACGAAGAAATGTAACAAAGTAATTCTAGTATTGAGAATATTATAAAAAAATTACAAATTGCTGCCAATATTGGTAAGAAATGACACAACCACATTTGACCTGTTTCAGCACACCAGACTTTTGTCACACTGGCCTATTCTGCATATAAACAGCTTCTGATCTTCCAAGATCCAGCATATGTTCGTCAATAAATAATCCCGTACAACAAAAATGCAATATTTATGGAATCCACATATTAGGACATTGACATACATGATAAGGAAAAATTAGCTCATCAGTTTAAAAAATGTTGCTTCTATTTTAGAAATAACAAAAAAATTACTGAATCTTTGTCAACAAATGAGATGTCGTTATACAGCTCTTGATTTGTTGTGTCCAAAAATATTACAAAACTCCATTTTACATTTTACACTTCAATATATGTCAGGAAACAAACGTGCAGTTTTCTCATCACTAATAACCAACTAACCTTGAGCCAAGCATTGGGGATCCTCGCATCGTAGATATTATCAAGGGCATCACGGAGGGATTCGGACATGATGATAGTACCCTCAATGGCAAGCTTGAGGTCGATGAGTGTCAGTCGGACCTCTGTAACAACACGCTGCATTCGCTTCACTTCCTGGCGTAGGAAGATGTTGAGAGGTGTGAACAGTCCCATCTTCTTCAGGCGGTCTCGCACCTACAGGAAGGAATCAAGCTCATTGGATAAAAACATTGTCATTACTAACATTTGTAATGCGCCATATATCAACAATTTGATGAATCTGAATAACGTATTTACCGTTTTATTTAGATTCATTTTTAATTAGAATGCACAAGTATTTGTGTTATTCAGGTTCTTCAATTTCACTCATGTACAAATTTCAGGCGGTCTCGCACCTACAGGAAAGAAGCAAGTTCATTGGATAAAAACATTGTCATTATTAACATTTGTAATGCGCCATATATCAACAATTTGATGAATCTGAATAACGTATTCACTGTTTCATTTAGATTCACATTTAATTAGAATGCACAATTATCTGTTTTATTCAGGTTCTTCAATTTCACTCATGTACAAATTAACTACGCCATGTTAGACCTGAAGCCACCCAAACTTGCATACAGTGTGCCAGTTCCATTGCACAAAACCCAATCCCCCCAAAAAGAGGGTAGTTTTGAAAATAAGTGAGTAATGATGAACGTCAAATATTCACATTTCTTGTAGAATAACTTGCAGTACATGGACAGTTAAAAAGCATCAGGATGAATGCAGTGTTTGTACCAGCTCATAGTCATCATGCAATCTTTGGAAGCCGTTCTCTCAAACATTTTCCTGTCATTTACACATTTACAAAAGAGTACCTGTACGCATTTGTAAACAAGTAATTCAGCTATCCAAGTAAAGCTTTGACTGTTGTATTAAATATGCTCTGTGAAATGACGAGACGCCATTTAGAATTCACTCGCCTCGTGTTCAACAAAGTCGGCTGGTAACTTTTCGAGCATGTCATCAGCGAGACGATAGACGACCGTTTCGCGAGTCTCCCCGCCACTGCCACTACTGTCCTTAGGCTGGATGCTGACGATGGTTGCCAACATGGTGTTGGCCGTTGTTGTCGAGTATCTGCCACAGGCAACAACGACGTCAGTGCAACAACATTTAGATAATAAAACTACTTATTCAGCACTGATATCCTAAAAAATTCGGTCAATATGCTAATCTGCAGACATTGTAAACATTTAGATAATAAAACTACTTATATTCAGCACTGATATCCTACAACATTTGGTCAATATGCTAATCTGCAGACATTGTAAACATTTAGATAATAAAACTACTTATTCAACACTGATATCCTACAACATTTGGTCAATATGCTAATCTGCAGACATTGCAAACATTTAGATAATAAAACTACTTATTCAGCACTGATATCCTAAAAAATTCGGTCAATATGCTAATCTGCAGACATTGTAAACATTTAGATAATAAAACTGCTTATTCAGCACTGAT
>OZ024861.1:25065212-25140212 GCA_964017155.1 Oasisia sp. SBJ-2009 | reverse complement strand
GTTCTGGATGAACTGTATGGTGGCGCTGAAGTCCGACTGATTGAACTCGTACGGGATGTTCCAGCCGATTGGTCCGAACTTCCTGCGTTCCTGCACGGTGGTGTGGAGGAAGGCGACGCCGTACAGCATCGGCTTCCACTGCATCATGTTGGTGATGTCCAGTAGCTCCTGGTTGACCAGGCCGTACGTACGCTTCAGGCCGGCCTTGACCCCCTGAGGCGGCTCCGCCGTGAACTTGATGGACGTCTGCAGGAGGTTGATAGGGAACTTGGGGTGCGGCTCCGTCGTCAGCCACGACCGGAACTTCGGGTGGATGGTCTCCGTGCTCGTGATCTGTTGGTTGTCATGGTAAGAAATGGGTGATATGTTGGTTGTCATGGTAACGAGTGGGGTGATCTGTTGGTTGTCATGGTAACAAATGGGGTGATCTGTTGGTTGGCATGGTAACCAATGGGTGATCTGCTGGTTGTCATGGTAACAAGTGGGGTGATCTGTTGGTTGTCATGGTAACAACTAAGTTGTGGAAGTGAATAGTGTAAAAGTGGCAAGGAGTAGGGAAAGTGAGGAAGTGGAGGGGAGAGTGTAGGGAGGGTTGCTAGGGGGCGGGATTAAAGGGGGAGAGTGGGGTGGTGACTGAGGGGAGTGGGAGGGAGTGGGGACTGAGGGGAGTGGGAGGGAGTGGGGACTGAGGGGAGTGGGAGGGAGTGGGGACTGAGGGGAGTGGGAGGGAGTGTGGACTGAGGGGAGTGGGAGGGAGTGGTGACTGAGGGGAGTGGGAGGGAGTGGGGACTGAGGGGAGTGGGAGGGAGTGTGGACTGAGGGGAGTGGGAGGGAGTGGTGACTGAGGGGAGTGGGAGGGAGTGGTGACTGAGGGGAGTGGGAGTGAGTGGTGACTGAGGGGAATGGGAGGGAGTGGTGACTGAGGGGAGTGGGAGGGAGTGGTGACTGAGGGGAGTGGGAGCGAGTGGGGACTGAGGGGAGTGGGAGGGAGTGGTGACTGAGGGGAGTGGGAGGGAGTGGGGACTGAGGGGAGTGGGAGGGAGTGGTGACTGAGGGGAGTGGGAGCGAGTGGGGACTGAGGGGAGTGGGAGGGAGTGGTGACTGAGGGGAGTGGGAGCGAGTGGGGACTGAGGGGAGTGGGAGGGAGTGGGGACTGAGGGGAGTGGGAGCGAGTGGTGACTGAGGGGAATGGGAGTGAGTGGTGACTGAGGGGAATGGGAGGGAGTGGTGACTGAGGGGAGTGGGAGGGAGTGGTGACTGAGGGGAGTGGGAGCGAGTGGGGACTGAGGGGAGTGGGAGGGAGTGGGGACTGAGGGGAGTGGGAGCGAGTGGGGACGGATTGAATGGGGAGTGGATATGAAGTCGGGTTAAGTTGGAATGTGGGAGAAGGAAGTTTGAGGGGGAGTGTGTGGGCTTAAGTGGAAGTGTTGGGCTTGAGTGGAAGTGTTGGGCTTGAGTGGAAGTGTTGGGCTTGAGTGGAAGTGTGTGGGATTGAGGGGGAGTGTGTGGGCTTGAGGGGGAGTGTGTTGGCTTGAGGGGGAGTGTGTGGGCTTGAGTGGAAGTGTTGGGCTTGAGTGGAAGTGTGTGGGCTTGAGGGGGAGTGTGTGGGCTTGAGGGGGAGTGTGTGGGCTTGAGGGGGAGTGTGTGGGCTTGAGTGGAAGTGTTGGGCTTGAGTGGAAGTGTGTGGGATTGAGGGGGAGTGTGTGGGCTTGAGGGGGAGTGTGTGGGCTTGAGTGGAAGTGTTGGGCTTGAGTGGAAGTGTGTGGGCTTGAGTGGAAGTGTGTGGGCTTGAGTGGAAGTGTGTGGGCTTGAGTGGAAGTGTTGGGCTTGAGTGGAAGTGTGTGGGCTTGAGGGGGAGTGTGTGGGCTTGAGGGGGAGTGTGTGGGCTTGAGGGGGAGTGTGTGGGCTTGAGGGTGAGTGTGTGGGCTTGAGTGGAAGTGTGCGGGCTTGAGTGGAAGTGTTGGGCTTGAGTGGAAGTGTGTGGGCTTGAGTGGAAGTGTTGGGCTTGAGTGGAAGTGTGTGGGATTGAGGGGGAGTGTGTGGGCTTGAGGGGGAGTGTGTGGGCTTAAGTGGAAGTGTTGGGCTTGAGTGGAAGTGTTGGGCTTGAGTGGAAGTGTGTGGGATTGAGGGGGAGTGTGTGGGCTTGAGGGGGAGTGTGTGGGCTTGAGGGGGAGTGTGTGGGCTTGAGGGTGAGTGTGTGGGCTTGAGTGGAAGTGTGCGGGCTTGAGTGGAAGTGTTGGGCTTGAGTGGAAGTGTGTGGGCTTGAGTGGAAGTGTTGGGCTTGAGTGGAAGTGTGTGGGATTGAGGGGGAGTGTGTGGGCTTGAGGGGGAGTGTGTGGGCTTAAGTGGAAGTGTTGGGCTTGAGTGGAAGTGTTGGGCTTGAGTGGAAGTGTGTGGGATTGAGGGGGAGTGTGTGGGCTTGAGGGGGAGTGTGTTGGCTTGAGGGGGAGTGTGTGGGCTTGAGTGGAAGTGTTGGGCTTGAGTGGAAGTGTGTGGGCTTGAGGGGGAGTGTGTGGGCTTGAGGGGGAGTGTGTGGGCTTGAGGGGGAGTGTGTGGGCTTGAGTGGAAGTGTTGGGCTTGAGTGGAAGTGTGTGGGATTGAGGGGGAGTGTGTGGGCTTGAGGGGGAGTGTGTGGGCTTGAGTGGAAGTGTTGGGCTTGAGTGGAAGTGTGTGGGCTTGAGTGGAAGTGTGTGGGCTTGAGTGGAAGTGTGTGGGCTTGAGTGGAAGTGTTGGGCTTGAGTGGAAGTGTGTGGGCTTGAGGGGGAGTGTGTGGGCTTGAGGGGGAGTGTGTGGGCTTGAGGGGGAGTGTGTGGGCTTGAGGGTGAGTGTGTGGGCTTGAGTGGAAGTGTGCGGGCTTGAGTGGAAGTGTTGGGCTTGAGTGGAAGTGTGTGGGCTTGAGGGGGAGTGTGTGGGATTGAGGGGGAGTGTGTGGGCTTGAGGGGGAGTGTGTGGGCTTGAGGGGGAGTGTGTGGGCTTGAGTGGAAGTGTGTGGGCTTGAGTGGAAGTGTTGGGCTTGAGTGGAAGTGTGTGGGATTGAGGGGGAGTGTGTGGGCTTGAGTGGAAGTGTGTGGGCTTGAGTGGAAGTGTTGGGCTTGAGTGGAAGTGTGTGGGATTGAGGGGGAGTGTGTGGGCTTGAGTGGAAGTGTGTAGGATTGAGGGGGAGTGTGTGGGCTTGAGTGGAAGTGTGTGGGATTGAGGGGGAGTGTGTGGGCTTAAGTGGAAGTGTGTAGGATTGAGGGGGAGTGTGTGGGCTTGAGGGGGAGTGTGTGGGCTTGAGTGGAAGTGTGTGGGCTTGAGTGGAAGTGTTGGGCTTGAGTGGAAGTGTGTGGGCTTGAGGGGGAGTGTGTGGGCTTGAGTGGAAGTGTGTGGGCTTGAGTGGAAGTGTTGGGCTTGAGTGGAAGTGTGTGGGCTTGAGGGGGAGTGTGTGGGCTTGAGGGGGAGTGTGTGGGCTTGAGGGCTAGTATGTGGGCTTGAGGGGAGTGTGTTGGCTTGAGGGGGAGTGTGTGGGCTTGAGGGGGAGTGTGTGGGCTTGAGTGGAAGTGTGTGGGCTTGAGGGGGACTGTGTGGGCTTGAGCGGGAGTGTGTGGGCTTAAGTGGAAGTGTGTGGGCTTGAGGGGGAGTGTGTGGGCTTGAGTGGAAGTGTGTGGGCTTGAGGGGGACTGTGTGGGCTTGAGCGGGAGTGTGTGGGCTTGAGGGGAGTGTGTGGGCTTGAGGGGGAGTGTGTGGGCTTGAGGGGGAGTGTGTGGGCTTGAGGGGAGTGTGTGGGCTTGAGGGGGAGTGTGTGGGCTTGAGCGGGAGTGTGTGGGCTTGAGGGGAGTGTGTGGGCTTGAGGGGGAGTGTGTGGGCTTGAGGGGGAGTGTGTGGGCTTGAGGGGGAGTGTGTGGGCTTGAGGGGAGTGTGTGGGCTTGAGGGGGAGTGTGTGGGCTTGAGCGGGAGTGTGTGGGCTTGAGGGGAGTGTGTGGGCTTGAGGGGGAGTGTGTGGGCTTGAGGGGGAGTGTGTGGGCTTGAGGGGAGTGTGTGGGCTTGAGGGGGAGTGTGTGGGCTTGAGGGGGAGTGTGTGGGCTTGAGTGGAAGTGTGTGGGCTTGAGGGGGACTGTGTGGGCTTGAGCGGGAGTGTGTGGGCTTAAGTGGAAGTGTGTGGGCTTGAGGGGGAGTGTGTGGGCTTGAGGGGGGTGTGGGCTTGAGGGGGAGTGTGTGGGCTTGAGTGGAAGTGTGTGGGCTTGAGGGGGAGTGTGTGGGCTTGAGGGGGAGTGTGTGGGCTTGAGGGGGAGTGTGTGGGCTTGAGGGGGAGTGTGTGGGCCTGAGGGGGAGTGTGTGGGCTTGAGGGGGGTGTGGGCTTGAGTGGAAGTGTGTGGGGGCTTGAGGGGGAGTGTGTGGGCTTGAGTGGAAGTGTGTGGGGGTTTGAGGGGGAGTGTGTGGGCTTGAGGGGGAGTGTGTGGGCTTGAGGGGGAGTGTGTGGGCTTGAGGGGGAGTGTGTGGGCTTGAGGGGGAGTGTGTGGGCTTGAGGGGGAGTGTGTGGGCTTGAGGGGGAGTGTGTGGGCTTGAGGGGGAGTGTGTGGGCTTGAGGGCTAGTATGTGGGCTTGAGGGGGAGTGTGTGGGCTTGAGGGGGGTGTGGGCTTGAGGGGGAGTGTGTGGGCTTGAGTGGAAGTGTGTGGGCTTGAGGGGGAGTGTGTGGGCTTGAGGGGGAGTGTGTGGGCTTGAGGGGGAGTGTGTGGGCCTGAGGGGGAGTGTGTGGGCTTGAGGGGGGTGTGGGCTTGAGTGGAAGTGTGTGGGGGCTTGAGGGGGAGTGTGTGGGCTTGAGTGGAAGTGTGTGGGGGCTTGAGGGGGAGTGTGTGGGCTTGAGGGGGAGTGTGTGGGCTTGAGGGGGAGTGTGTGGGCTTGAGGGGGAGTGTGTGGGCTTGAGGGGGAGTGTGTGGGCTTGAGGGGGAGTGTGTGGGCTTGAGGGGGAGTGTGTGGGCTTGAGGGGGAGTGTGTGGGCTTGAGGGGGAGTGTGTGGGCTTGAGGGGGAGTGTGTGGGCTTGAGGGGGAGTGTGTGGGCTTGAGGGGGAGTGCTGTTAAGGAAGGATTTGGGATAGAGGGGAATTGGAAGTTGAAGGGTAAAAATAGGGGGTTGAGACACTCAAACAGACATAAAGAGAGAAACAGACTTAGGGAACATAGATAGAAAATTAACCAGAAACACCGAAGACTATGTATAGAAAAGAGCTTAAGACTTTTTTCCATGAGATAAGTTTTACAAGTCACTGAAATTTAGTTCAGGAAACATGTTTTTCTCTCTGACGATTTGCAGAATAAATTAATTCTAAACAGCCCAGTGATTGTTCTCCACTGTGTATGTTTTTATGATTTCCACCTGGCAAATGAGACACATGTAAAATGTATGTGACTGGCGATCTTTCAAGACAAATTAATGCACACTAACCACGTCGAGAAATTCGTCCATGTAGTCGAGGCCCAGATGACAATTCTGTAGGAGCACCCAGGCGCCATCTGTCATCGACTGCGACATCAATTTACGAGCGTGCACTTCCTGACCTTGGCCCATTGAGATGGCAGTGCATTCTGGGAAAAACAACGCAGTAACATACGAATGAAAAAAACACAATTTTACATACACATTGTAGTGTTGATAAACTTTATTTACATTATAAGTTGTAACTACTGTTTCTAGTTGCCTCAAAATGTACAAAAATAATACGTTCTGTGATATTATGTTATTTCTGACACATGCTTTGTGAGGTGTCCTGATACAAATCAGACACCAAAATGTTTATCATTATTAAACATTCTGTTACTCCTTGTTTTCAGGCTGATGAGTATTTGATTACTTTTAACACTTTAACATGTACAATTAAGTCATTGCAATAACTTTACATCATAAATGTAGACAGGTAAGGCACAAAACGTATCAAAGTTGGCTATTCAATTTTCGTAAGAAAGCAATACAAAGCACCAATGAAGACATGACGAAAACAGGCACGAATCATCAGTGTGATATCATTAATACTCAATGATGGAGCCTACTTAGACATATACTCCACTCATATTCTATTACACTCCACTCATGTAGCAATGGAGTGGGTCATTTGACAGTGGTAAGAGAAAGACAGAAAGAACGACTAAGACCTTTAAAAACATTTCAAGAAGATCTGGCAGAAATGACCTGGAATTAAGCGAAAGAAATGGTGAAAGATCGTACTAGATGGAGAAAGCTCGTCACCTGATGTGCGACAGGTGTAGGAGGAACTAAGTGTATGTAGGAGGAACTAAGTGTATGTAAGTAACTCACTGATTCCTTTGCTTTTTGCGAGTCGTTCAACGTTGTCCGTTGGATCTGAACCCATGGAGAGGAAGCAGATCATTGGGGCGTGGGGGGTGCTCTCAGCCCACATCGCCTCAAGGTCAAGGATGACACCCTCCGCAAACTGTAACACACAGTCAGGATCAGGGACATATGGTTCACTACTGGAAACCACTAACACAGGTGAAGATACTGATTTACTGGTCCAAAATCAGAAGAAATAAATCTGGTGAATTTGTAAATGAGATTGTGTGTGTGTGTGTGTGTGTGTGTGTGTGTGTGTGTGAGTGTGTGTGTGTTTGTGTGTGTATGAGTGTGTGTGTGAGTGTGTGTGTGTGTGTGTGTGTGTGTGTGTGTGTGTGTGTGTGTGTGTGTGTGTGTGTTTGCATGAGTGTGTGTGAGTGTGTGTGTATGTGTATGTGAGTGTGTGTGTGTGTATGTGGCTATGTGTGAGTGTGTATGTGTGGGTGTATGAAACTATGTATGAGTGTGTATGTGAGTGTATGTGTGAGTGATTGAGTGAGTGAGTGAGTGAGTGATTGAGTGAGTGAGCGAGTGTGTGTATTTGCATGTGTTCATGTACACCTTTATATTAACAAAATCCCTCTTATTGGCTATGTAGTGAATCTTGGGCAAGTAAGAAACATTCTGATATATCTAGATATTCACATGCCCAAACCACCCACCGACCCATGTATGCCTTCCTCCTAACCTCAAAGATAGTCACACACACGCTCGCACGCACGCGCGCACGCGCGCGCGCGCGCACTCGCTCGCTCGCACGCACGCACGCACGCACGCACGCACGCACGCACGCACACACACACACACACACATACCTTCGCACATCCATGCACACATGCACACATGCACACACAAACACAGACAGACACAGACAGACACAGACACACACACACAAACACACACACACACACAAACACACACACACGTGCACACAAACACACACACACACACACACACACACACACACACATACCTTCGCACATCCATGCACACATGCACACAGACAGACACAGACAGACACAGACACACACACACAAACACACACAAACACACACACACAAACACACACACACGTGCACACAAACACACACACACACACACACACACACACACACACACACATACCTTCGCACATCCATGCACACATGCACACACAAACACAGACAGACACAGACAGACACAGACACACACACACACACAAACACACACACAAACACACACACACAAACACACACACACACACACGTGCACACAAACACACACACACACACACACACACACACACACACACACACACACACACACACACACATACAAACACACAACATAAGGAAATACGAATCAGATGATTCAAGATGTGAATGCGTGAAAATATTCCCTGTTCTACTGACCTCCTTTCCCATGGCTGACGCAACATACATCTTTGCCATAGGGATGGCTCGGTCGGGGCACCAACTGCGGATAAGAAGCAACTTGTGGAACGTGTCCAGAGTGTTGGAGTATCCATTTGGAATGACGGCTTCCTCAGGTGCATCCACGTCGAACCATTCCTTCCACATCTACGTAAAAACATCAACCATTAACATTTTAATAGTTAGGCCTCATTTAGAATATTGTATACAAGCATGGAGGCCATATTGCAAGAAATATATTGATATGCTAGAAAGAGTACAAAGGAGAGCAACCAAAATGATACAAAAACTCAGGAATATTAGTTATGAAATGCATCTAAAGGAATGTGGTTTAACAACACTAGAAACCAGGAGATTGAGAGAAGATCAGATTGAGATGTTTAAAATATTGAATGGGTATGAAAATATTGACAGAAATATTTTTTTCTCAGTCAAGGAAGAGAGGACTAGAGGACATGGAGTTACATTAGCAAAGAAGCATTGTAGACTAGATATTAGAAACTTTTCATTTTCACAAAGAACAGTAAATGAATGGAACAAATTATCAGCTGATTGTGTAGGTGCTAGTAGTGTTAATTTATTTTAAAATAAAATCGACATATACCTAAGACGGGCGGGTTATACTTAGATATATAGGTTGGACTCTCGATAAGCTAAAGGGCTTCCTAATCCAACTGATGTTGAGTCTCTGGGTGGCAATCTTATTAAATCTTTTACATCAATTTGAGATGAACACTCTGGACACTGGCAGAACATGCAAAATCACTAAGATATGTGAACACCTAATTTTTGGATATAACATTTTCTGTACTCCATTTCCTAAACATTAATTTTAAAGGTAAATGAATTCCATACAAAATGATTCTAAATGCAATTAATCTATTTTAAAGTAAATGGGGCACCAAAGTTGCTGGATGGATTTTGGTGGCTGGGGCAGTGTGTAGATCATATTTTTTCGGGCGGTCCGGTTCTAGTGTTATAATGTCAATTTTATAATGTCAATTTGTGGCGCTCATGGCACTTTTACATTAGGGGTCATCCATAATTATCATCATTTTCACAAGCGTACAAACCGTACACTTTTTCTGACCCCCCCTCCCCCTTGAAAGTGTACAAATGTAAATGGTGAAAATGATGACAGTGTTTCACAGTTGCCATGTTTCGCAATAATGCGTCATTCTGATGAATCACTAGCACACAAGCAAATCATTCGAGCACTATTTTCTTTTTGTTTTGGCGGTCTTTACCTCTCCCTTGTGTCAGGATGAGTGGGCACATCGTTTTTGTCATTATTTTTTAACATTAAAAAAAGCCTACGTTCAAGTCATACCCCCTGCCCTCCAGCGTACGGTTTGTACGCTTGTGAAAATGATGATAATTATGGATGACCCCTTATTTTGTTCATCAAACACATATAAAACATCATGCTAGAAAAATAATATTGATGTTATTAAAGCAACATTAAAAAAGTATTAGTATTAACATGTGGACAAGATTTAAATACCCAAAACAAACACAGAAAAGGCAAGTTAACCAGATGATATGGTACGTCAACAAACCTTGTCGTTTTGTTGCACTTGGGTAAGGATTTGTGCAAACTGGCCGAGCTTGCTCAGTTCGACCAGGTTCAACCAGGTCATGTCAGCGATCCACTTCTTTGGCTTTGGTTCGACAGCGTTCAGGTCGAGGGCAGCACCACCTGCAACACAACAGTCCATATATGGTGTCCTTATATGGTGTTTTATTGTTGGGGTCGAGCAAGTCCTTTTATGGTGTTTTGTTGTTGGGGTCGAGCAACAGTCCTTATATGGTGTTTTATTGTTGGGGTCGAGCAACAGTCCTTTTATGGTGTTTTGTTGTTGGGGTCGAGCAACAGTCCTTATATGGTGTTTTATTGTTGGGGTCGAGCAACAGTCCTTTTATGGTGTTTTGTTGTTGGGGTCGAGCAACAGTCCTTATATGGTGTTTTGTTGTTTGAGTAAATTGTAGTTGTTTATACTGCAACACTTTCCCTCTACCTTCCCTCTTTCATCGCATTTTCCCCCCTTGTCATCTTCCATATCCTTCTGGTTTCTTCTTCCCACGTGGCCACTTGTCTTCCCTCACCTGTTTCACTCCACCTTTCCTTTTTCCTCCCACTTTCCCATCCCCTTCCTTAATTGATATTTCTCCTTCCCTCTTCCTGTCGTTTTCATTCTCAGTTCCTTCTTTCGTCTGTTCATTGCTTACTGGATGTGGTGTGAGTGTGTGAGTGAGTGGGTGGGTGGGTGGGTGGGTGGGTGGGTGGGTGGGTAAGTGAGTGTGAGTGTGTGAGTGAGTGAGAGAGTGAATGAGTGAGAGAGTGAATGAGTGAGAGAGTGAGAGTGAGAGAGTGAGAGAGAGAGTGTGTGCGCGCGCGTGTGTGTGCGCGCACGCGCGTGTGTATGTGTGTGAGTGTGTGAGTGAGTGAGAGAGTGTGAGTGTGTGAGTGAGTGAATGAGTGAGAGAGAGAGTGTGTGTGTGTGTGTGTGTGTGTGTGTGCGTGTGTGAGTGTGTGTGTGTGTGAGTGTGTGAGTGTGTGAGTGTGTGAGTGTGTGAGTGTGTGAGTGTGTGCGTGTGTGAGTGTATGTGGTGTGTGTACAGTGTGTGTGTGTGTGTGTGTGTGTGTGTGCGTGTGTGAGTGTGTGAGTGTGTGAGTGTGAGTGTGTGAGTGTGTGAGTGTGTGAGTGTGTGAGTGTGTGCGTGTGTGAGTGTGTGAGTGTGTGAGTGTGTGAGTGTGTGAGTGTGTGAGTGTGTGAGTGTGTGCGTGTGTGCGTGTGTGCGTGTGTGAGTGTGTATATGTGGTGTGTGTACAGTGTGTGTGTGTGTGTGTGTGTGTGTGTGTGTGTGTGTGTGTGTGTGTGTGTGTGCATGCTTGTCAACATACATGTGTCCAATGTGCCTACATGTCTCCACATGTATTGACCCTCCTGTCAGGGTGTCTGTGCCTCCCCCTGTCCCTCTACAACCCTGCTCCCACTAGAACGCACCCTTGATGAAGCACTGGAACTCGTCGTTCCTGATCTGTTTCGCCTGCAGCTGTATCTTGAGGGTGAGGAGGATGGTGAAGAGGAACTTGTCCTCCTCGTAGTATCCTCGTGCCGAGTACTTGAAGGCCTCAAATGTGAGGTATTCTATGATATTGTGGATACGCTTGGCGGTGATGGGCGACTTCACTGAGCGCGCCATCGAGATGTCGAAGATTCCGAGGAACTGCTTCAGTGCCGTCTGGTACATGATGTTGACAATGCTCATCTCGACAATGAGGAAGTAGAGCACACTGCCTCTGGTCGCCACTGGCAACAGCAACAACAATAACAACAACGTCAGTATCTATATTGTCTTCATCACACAGGTTAGTTTAAGGGTGGCTGGCTGGCTTCATCAGTGTTCAAAGTACAACAATTAATAGAATTGAATATTGGTTCCACCCATCACTGTTTTTTGTAATAACATACAGTATGTATATAAAATTAAAATAAAATAAAATAACAAATTCCGATAAGTTGGACTTTTAATGAAATGATTTGGGTATCTTGGGGCAATACGACCTCCTCTTAAATGGCACTTCAGGATCCAAATAACAATTTCAGAAATTATATTCAAATACAAAATTCCGATATGTTGGATTTTGAATATGTTTTGGGTATCTTGGGGATATACAACCTCCTCTTTGATGGCATTGCAGGCTCAAGATTAGTTGTGAATACATACATACTTTAACTAGCACTAATCTAGTTCGATTTTCACACACCAGGACGGAACTCCTCTCGTGCACTGTTGATGCGTATCTCCGTCTCGGCAGCGATGTTGAGTTTCTCCGTCACTTCCTGTGACGTCGTCTTCGTCACCCCCAGCACTTCAATCAGCGACTCGTCCTCAACCAACGACCCTTCGGTTGAGGTCAACCGGTACAAAAGGTTGTCCTCAAGTTCTTGCATCTTCCGCTTATTGGAGGCAACTTCTTCCAGCAACTTGGTGCGCTCCGATTCCAGTTCCTACAAACGCAGTTTTCTACGTTAGACAGATGATGGAGATGTGATTACGATTGGACTATTTCATGTGAGATTAATCCGCCGCTGAAGTAGTCCCGGGAGGGTAACTGAGCATGTTTGTTGTGTATTCACAACTGTTATATTGTACTGCTATTTTCTGGGTGACCATATATGATAAATGTCACCAGTTGAAACTATTCCATACGAGGAATGTGCCTTCTGAATCTAATTTTTGTAAAATTATTTAGCCTTTCTACAATTTTGCCCCTACTTGTTTTTTCTCTTTTGTTCTGTTACTTTCTGTTCCATTATACATTTTATTCCATTACATTTTTTTTCCATTATAATTTACAAGCATGTTTTTATAACATACATTTAAAATAAAATATAAAATTTATTATTAAACTAAATATTTATTATTAAACTACACTTTGAATAAATTATTAAATAAAAAACACAATTTTGTTATTAAACTACATTTCAAATAAAATTCACTCACCTTATTGAAAATAAAATATTAAATTCACAATGAAATGCAATTTATTATTAAAATACATTTTGAATAAATTATTAAATAAAAAAACACAATTTTATTATTAAAATACATTTCAAATAAAATTTATGACCCACTCACCTTCTTTTCCGTGAGGATGACAATGCCCAAAAGCTGGTCCTCCAGTCCCTTCATCGTCACCGTGAAGTCGATGATCGACGTCTTCGCGCTGACCTCTGGTGTGTAGGCGGGGTTGCCCAGCTTCGTGGTGATGTAGAGTGTGAATGAGTTCATCACATCCACCTCCTTGTCCCCCACCATCACCTTGAAGGTGCTGCCCGACTTGATGAAGTTCTTCTCAAGGACGTTGTCAAGGGCGGGGTCAAGTTCCTCCCCCACGTCCTCTATGATTAGAGGTCGACCGAGGGACAGGGCGTCCTCTAGATGCGATCGGAAGTACTTGTGGTTCAGTGACGTCACCTGGTGGACAGTGGTAGAAGTAATCGTGAAGTCAAATATTTTAAACATTTGAATTTTCTAGAAGTAACCATGACACAAAGTCAAGTATTTAAAATGTTAGAATTTTCTAAAAGGCCTCACTTCTCTGCTCTTTGGCCAGGAAACTGTTCTCTAGGTATGATCCATAGAATTTGTAGTAAACAGATGCCACCTGGTGGACTTTCATGGTACCATTGATGAAATGAAACGACTCTAGTTTAAAAAAAAATTAAAAGTTTGTTTTTCTAAACATAACACCAAACATATCTGACACAAACATCACTGTCATGGTACTATTCATGAAATGAAACCACTCTAGTTTAAAAAAAAATTAAGTTTGTTTTTCTGAACATTACACCAAACATATCTGATACAAACACCACATCAAATGCATCATTTTACTTGAAGTGTTACTTCTACAAAATCATACAAAACTATACCTTCTAAGTTGCCAAAATCTAACATTATTACCTGTGGAAGATAAATAAATGGATGTGCAAATAGTTATAATAATCAAACACAAACTAAAAGGTGTACACAAAATATGACTAATGAAGATTACAACAGGCAACGTAAGTACTGATCAAACATCAAACAGATTAAAGTACACTGGAAGTGTTCCAATGACATCCACATGTAAGTAAAACATGACGGTAATTATCCACCAATGTCTATAGCCAGATACTCATTTATTCCAAACATTCATACAACTCATCTGAAGGTAACTATGCACCAATGTCTATAGCCAAGTACTCATTTATTCCAAATATTCATACAACTTATCTGATGGTAACTATCCACCAATGTCTACAGCCAAGTACTCATTTATTCCAAACATTCATACAACTCACCTGTAATTCGTTCTTTTTCTCACGCTCTTTGATCCAGGCCTTGCCTTGACCCTGGGGGTCAATAAGGAGTGGGTAACGGGATGCAGTGGTCACAATGAGACCGTTCTGAATGGACAACTCGTCGTTAGGGAGCCCCTGCAGATTCCAGTCGCTGATTGTCGCGTTATCGACCAGCATCCCTATCAGGTTTATATCCTGCAACGACAGATATGAGTTGGCATTGACGATTTGTCACATTTGTATTTATTGAAATCCGTATTTTGTTATTTGAAATTGTGTCTAAAACCGTACAAACATTATACAACATTAGCTAACTGGTCAGGAAGATTCCCATTCTGTGTCAGTGTCACGGTCTACCGCACCACGAAATGTTCTTATGTAAAAACTCACATGCAGCTTTTTTAAATAAATCTGCAATTTATAGATATTCATAGAATAACAACATTTTATTAAGCCATACATAAATAACAGGGCAAATTAATTTAAATGATATGATAATGACCAAACATGCTAATGGTCTTGCAAAATTGTCATTTACAAAATGTATGTTCTAACATAAAATATACACATAGAATGTTAGTAAATGCAGGTTTGTACGAGCACTTTTTAATCAATCACACATATGCCAAACAAACTAACAATAAGTAAAATTACTTAAAAAGCAATTCATTGTCATTTCCCTTTTGTTCAATTATTTTTATACATTTTGGTATGGTCCCATTTCAAACGTTACCAGAGGCATCTGGTCCACTGTATATCTATTCAATCTTACCACTGCAAAATAAATCATCAATAATAACTAGTATTATAAGAAAACCAACTCACCTGAAATAGCTACCTGGAGACAAAATCAAACAACAATAACAGTTACTATTGTTAAAACCAAATCAGCGACATTTCCGAGGTGAAATTATTACTATTTATTTTGAGATGACCCCCACCTCCGAGAACGGGATCTTGTTGGTCAGCATTTCCTTCTTCCAGTTTTGAAGCATCAGTGACCGGAAGTCTTGGTTGAACGGCCCGGAATACGAGAGGAAGCCAGTAGCGAGGAGGACGTCTCCCACTAGCTTCGTTGTCTGCGCCTCGAAGCCCTTGCTTGCCTGCGTCCACCGAACCTTCTCTCCTGCCAGTCCACCAATCAGAGCCGACGCATTCGTCATCTTCCGACGACAGCTGTCTGCGTCATCCATCAGACGCTGTAGAAAATATCATTGTCAAATGTTACTGGTTGTTGACGTACCATGTAATCTGGTTAACTTGTCTTTTTCGGTGTTTGCTTTGGGTAGTTAAATCTTGTCAAACTGTTAATAATAATATTGTTAATACTAATACTTTTTTAATGTTGCTTTATTAACATCAATATTAATATTTTACATTGTTTTTATGTTATGTTTTATGAACAAAATAATGTGAAAGTGCCATGAGCGCCACCATGTGGTGGATACCGGAGCTATAAAAATTGACATTATAAAGTATGATCTACACACTGCCCCAGCCACCAAAATCCATCCAGCAACTTTGGTGCCCCATTTACTTTAAAATAGATTAATTGTATTTAGAATAATTTTGTACAGAATTCATTTACCCTTAAAATTAATGTGATTTGTCTTCTGTAAAATATACTAATTAGCTGATTCCATAAAAACAATAACAAACTACAATAGCGTCATCTGCAGAGGTGATCATCACTCAATTCTGTCAAATAGGAGAGAGGCACAACAGAGCAGTAATATGTATGTTAATAACGTTGAATAGCTGTGTTTGTAACTACACTGTCAGTTGGTAAGTAAAGAGGTCAGGTCTTAGCAGCACCAGTGTAGAACTGATCCCGTGTAAACTTCTGCTGACTCGGACGATTAATCCATTATCCATGGACCATGGTAACGATGGATGAGTGAATGGATAAATGGATGAACAAATGGACAGATCCATTTACAAAGAATGGACAGACAGACGGATGGACGGATGGAAGGAGGATTGAATGAATGGTATGAACCTAGCTAGTTTGGTAACACACTTTCAGTACAAGAATCATCAATAACAAATACACGCCACCAGATCAGACAAACACATGATCATTTTATGGCGTTTTGAGAACTAGATTGTGGTACAACAAATGCAATAGATGAATTCCACGTCTGCACTTCATGGCCCCATATAGCCTCCTATAAATAATAAAAAATAAAATAAACTGCTGCATGTCAAGGAGACCTTTGCTATGAATATGCATCACCTGTTTTTCGGCCATGGCGGCATCAAACTTGGCTTGTACAATGTCTAGTTCTTTTTGTTTCTCGTCCAACTGGGCCTGAGCTTGATTCAAGTCTGCCATCGCCTTGTCCAACTTAGCCTCTTGGATGATCAAGTTCGCCTGTAGACATGGTACAATAACTGTAAACGTTTTACGAAGTCGTTGGGAAGGAGTCGACTAAAGTGACCTAGAAATCTGGAGGGAATGGAACGGCTAGTGATGAGATCATATGCCGCAGGCCGTGGGAGGGAAAGGAGGGAAGTGCAGCCTAGATTGTGCTAGGAGGATTATGTAGAGAGAAAAGGAGGAATTTGGGGAGGATGATAAAAAGGTATCATGCATAATTCAGACAATGGAGTTTGTCACAAAAATCTTTCGTTTCTGTTTTTTTGTATTATTACAATAATTTATATCATGCATCCACAAGAATGAAACTTATATAATTTCAAATGAGTGTGGACATAATGGTAAAGGAAGAAGATATAAAAAAATTCTAGGTTTATAAATCTCAGTTCAAGAATACATCTTTGAAGCTATAAACTCCCGCAAAATATAAGATGAAATCCTACGTGTTAAAATAAGACTAGATATATTCAAGTCAATTCATTGATGACAAACTGGTCAGATATAAACTATATAAACTGACTTAACTGAAGATTTCAGCGATGACCTTGACTGACCTTGAGTGGCAAGACCTCCTTGTTGATGCTGAAGAAGGAAGACATGGCGCGCACCCAGGAGAGGAGCCCAGCCACGTCTCCACACACCTTCTTCGCGCCCTCAAACGTGAAGTCGTCCATCGCCAGATATGGCGCCAGCAACTCAACCGTCTCATCGTTGATCGTGTCCTGCAGATGACCACAAGTTTCAATTTTATGTCAACAAAACCTTTAAAAATACAGCGACCTTGTAACACTTAAAAATACAGCGACCTTGAAACACTTAAAAAATACAGCGACCTTGTAACACTTAAAAAATACAGCGACCTTGACTGCTTCGTTACATAAGATCACACGATTGATTTTTTTCACAAAGCAGTGTGCATTATCTATGCTTTTATAAATTATATAAAATTATCCTACTAATCAATGGTCAATTTGTATCATTTCAAACACCATTGTGAAGGTTGTAACATGAATGTTAAAAAAATTTAAACTTCTGATATGTATCCATAATTCGTGGGGGATTTTATTTGAAAGTGAAGGATAATAGAATATATGAAACATTTTTCAAGAGTGGGAGATCTCTGGCATATATCGGCAGACCTGTAAAAGATCATATAATAATAATATGTTTATTTGGTATAGAGCCACATCCATAATCGTTCGTGGCACTTCACAACATATTACAATTTAAAAGACATAAAGAGTTATATGTATACAATAAGACAAATACTACTGTTTTTTAAAAAATGTAACAAAAAATTATAGGTATATAAATAAATATAATTAGTATGGTATTAAATAGCGTAGCACTTTTAAATAAATAAATTACCTATTTGTCATAAAAACGACAACATACCTTGGGGAAGGTGAGCAGGCCATTAAGGAAGGTGCTGGCACTCATCAATTTCAGCGCTTCACTCCACGATGGCTTTAGGGTTGGTCGCTCAGGGTCCTGGGTGACTACGTCGATCCTCCTTTGGAACAGTAGCAGCACGCAGTCCATGATTCGCATGATCAGATGCGGTGGCTTGGCCAGTTTTCTCACTGAAACAACGCAGCAAAATGGAGGTCAACACGTGCTCCGATAGGGCAGCACACATTTCACACATATGCAGACTTAATTTGGATCTTGATATGCAGAGTTGTGTTAGATTGTGGGAATATGCAACAGTATGAATGGGATGTCAGTGAATTTAATTTCGAGAAGAAATCACAGTAAAAATTATATATATATATATATATACATATATGTATATGTATATATATATACATATATATATCTATATATATATATATATATATATATATATATATATATAATAAGTACTATCAAATATCATAGTTGGCTACGAGTGCGTTAAATAATAATAATATAATAATAATAAGAACATCTATAAATCGCCATAAATCTAGAAATATCCATTCGGAGGCGCTGTACATGAGTATGTATACATGTGTCGTAGAATTATAATATCAAGTTTGTTAAGGTAAATGAAATACCTAAAATATGTATAAAATATAATACAGTGTAGTAATAAATAATAAAATAAATAAGTTTGCTAAAGATAATTATTAAAAATAAATGCTATACAGTGTATTGATAATAAAATAATGAGTATGACATTTTGTAAAATTAATTTAAAACCTGTAAAAGATAATAAATAGATAAAAATAAAATACAAATTAAATAAACTGACAAGTGTCTACACTTCATACACAGCCCGGAATAGGTGAGTGAATCTACATGAAGGCCTCCCTCTCAGTGCCACCGACCTGTGGAGATGTGAGCTGGTTTGATGGTCTGTAGAGCCGCCTCAGCCTCCTCCAGGGCTGGTCTCGCGGCCTCCAACTTCGTTTCTGCAATCGCCTTGGCCGTCTGTCACAACACAAACACACACACAGTCAGTGGAAACTCTCACAGATCTAGCTGCAGCAGGAAAAACCTCTGGAACGGGTTTGGTCATATCATATTGAGCCAAGCTCTATTTTACCATTTTTAGAATAAAAATCTAGGTACTTCCTGTTAAATCCAGATGCAGGCGTGTCGCTGTGTTGAACGCAAAGTATAACAGAAATTAACTGTGAACCAAGAACTGTTTTTACTACAAAAATTAGCTCAGTGAAAAATCCATCTTTACAAAGAATATGTTGTTAAATTTAAAAATAATTTTCAAAACTCAAGCAATGGCAACTCCATTATTGAGGACATCATTTCGGTGACACATCATTGAAAGAGTCCCAGTGGCATGTCCTGTGATTGATTCTTTTTAGTGTACAGAATCATTGTTAAGGATTAATACTGATTTATTAAAGAGCGAAATCAGGTTTCCGAGCTCATACAAATGTCAGTGAATTGTAAATGGATGCTCCATGAGCTGAAACCCACACATCGAGCAGCACGCCACTTCTTTACAGAGAAATTCTCATCACTTAATTCTCTCGGCCTGGAGAGTGTTTTTGGAAAAGCATCACATATTGCAAAAACAAGTGTTTAAATGACGATCGTTATATTTTTTTATTTGGTAAATCAGAGGCAATCCAAGGATGGAATTGAACGAGAGTCAAGTGAACCTCGGAACATGATACTTTAGTTAACATAACATCTAATAAAAAGTAACATTCGGTGTCCACACTAATATTATTACCAACAAATATTGAAACTAAACACAAATTTATATTCAACCATTCTCACCGAAATCTCGTCGACGATCTTCTGCGCCTTGTCCTTGACCTTCTGAACTTCAGCCTTGACCTTCTCGGCGGCCTGGGCACTGACCGTCACCTCGGCCAGCACCTGGTCAGTCATCTTGGACGCAACTGCAAGTTCCTTCTCCTTGACCACTAGTTCCTTGGACAACTCGTTGACCGATTCAGTCGCTTCCACCAGCTTCTTCAGACCTGTACAAAGACAACCACGAAAACTGAACTATGCGAGTAATTTTGCTTTTTAAATGACACTAAAGGAATTAAACCAAATTTCTATATTATTACCTAGAATCATGTCAGGGTGGAAATTATCAGCAGGTGTTTGTTGAATGACTTGATATATGGCCAGAGGAGGTCTCAGAGGATCTCCACCATTGCTACATTTGCTTGTTGTTGTTTTAAAATCCGTTGTATATATGTTCAACCAAAATAAAGTTCAATCTGATTCAATAAAGTTCAATTCGATTAACTTGGGCCCAGTTTAATCAGAAACAAGGAAACAGGTGAACTGTTTACACAATGTACTCATCACAACCCATCCACCTGCCCAGAACAATTGGTCCGTTAACCCTCCCCACACCCCCACTGACCAGTGTCCATCTTCCCCACACCCCCACTGACCAGTGTCCATCCTCCCCACACCCCCACTGACCAGTGTCCATCCTCCCCACACCCCCACTGACCAGTGTCCATCCTCCCCACACCCCCACTGACCAGTGTCCATCCTCCCCACACCCCCACTGACCAGTGTCCATCTTCCCCACACCCCCACTGACCAGTGTCCATCCTCCCCACACCCCCACTGACCAGTGTCCATCCTCCCCACACCCCCACTGACCAGTGTCCATCTTCCCCACACCCCCACTGACCAGTGTCCATCCTCCCCACACCCCCACTGACCAGTGTCCATCCTCCCCACACCCCCACTGACCAGTGTCCATCCTCCCCACACCCCCACTGACCAGTGTCCATCCTCCCCACACCCCCACTGACCAGTGTCCATCCTCCCCACACCCCCACTGACCAGTGTCCATCCTCCCCACACCCCCACTGACCAGTGTCCATCCTCCCCACATCCTCACTGACCCGTGTCCATCCTCCCCACACCCCCACTGACCAGTGTCCATCCTCCCCACATCCCCACTGACCAGTGTCCATCCTCCCCACATCCCCACTGACCAGTGTCCATCCTCCCCACATCCCCACTGACCAGTGTCCATCCTCCCCACACCCCACTGACCAGTGTCCATCCTCCCCACACCCACTGACCAGTGTCCATCCTCTCAGCAAGGATGCCGATGGCCTGCCTCTTGGTGCCGTAGATGTCCTTGTAGCCGGCAATGAAGGACAAGTAGGACTTGGGTGTGACGTGGGTCTGACGACGGTACCGCTGGAAGTACTCAGTGCACATCTCTGCCACCATGTCCTGGAACAACACACACGACAGGTGTGTACACATGTGACAGGCAATGTATACACATGACAGGCTGTGTACACATGTGACAGGCAATGTATACACATGTGACAGGCAGTGAACACACGTGACAGGTATTGTACACGTGATAGGCTGTATACACATGTGACAGGGAGTGTACACATGTGACATACTGTGTACACATGTGACAGGCTGTGTACACATGTGAAAGACTGTGTACACATGTGACAGACTGTGTACACATGTGACAGGCTGTGTACACACATGTGACAGGCAGTGAACACACATGAGAGGCAATGTATACATGTGACAGGCTGTGTACACATGTGACAGGCAGCGAACACATGTGACAGCCATGGAAACCCACATGACAGGCAGTGTATACACATGTGACAGGCTGTGTACACAGGTGACAGGCTGTGAACACACGTGACAGGCTCTGTGTACACATGTGACATGCTGTGTACACATGTGACAGAGAGTATACATATGGGACAGGCAGTACACATGTGACAGGCTGTGTACACATGTGACAGAGAGTATACATATGTGACAGGTAGTGAAAACATGACAGACAGTGTACACACGTGGCAAGCAGTGTACGTGTGTGACACACAGTGCACATACATGACAGGCAATGGACACATGTAACAAACCGTGTACACATATGACATATAGTGTACACGTGTAACATATAGTGTACTCACATGACAGACAGTGTACAAACATGTGACATGCAATGTACACTTTTGACGGGCAGTGTACACATGTGACAAACAGTGTACATGTGTGATGATGAATAGTGTACACATGTGACATGTAGTGTACACATGTGAGTTGTAGTGTATTCATGTATCAGGCAATGTACACATACATGACAGATAGTGTACAAATGATAGGTTGTGTACACATACAACCGTCCATGTACACATATGACAAGCTATGTATGCATGTGACAGACAGTGTACATGTAACAAGTCTTGCACACATGCCACGTAATTTATTCAAATTGTGCTAGATGGTGGCACACAGAGCATACTCATGAGCACGCACACACATCATATCCTTAACCATTATTTCCAGTTAATTCATTTGTAAACACTTCACAGACATCCAGGCACCTCTCGACGACATAGAAGAACACAATCATAGAAATCATTCCTATAATGTTATTATGTGTAACTGACAAATCTCAGTCACTGGTCAGTTTTGGTCACTGGTCAGTCTCGGTCACTGGTCAGTCTCGGTCACTGGTCAGTCTCGGTCACTGGTCAGTCTCGGTCACTGGCCAGTCTCAGTCACTGGTCAGTCTCGGTCACTGGTCAGTCTCGGTCACTGGTCAGTCTCAGTCACTGGTCAGTCTTGGTCACTGGTCAGTCTTGGTCACTGGTCAGTCTCAGTCACTGGTCAGTCTCGGTCACTGGCCAGTCTCAGTCACTGGTCAGTCTCGGTCACTGGCCAGTCTCAGTCACTGGTCAGTCTCGGTCACTGGTCAGTCTCGGTCACTGGTCAGTCTCGGTCACTGGTCAATCTCGGTCACTGGCCAGTCTCAGTCACTGGTCAGTCTCAGTCACTGGTCATTCTCGGTCACTGGTCAGTCTTGGTCACTGGTCAGTCTCGGTCATTCTCGGTCACTGGTCAGTCTCGGTCACTGGTCGGTCTCAATCATTGGTCAGTCTCAGTCACTGGTCAGTCTTGGTCACTGGTCAGTCTCAATCACTGGTCAGTCTCTGTCACTGGTCAGACTCTGTCACTGGTCAGTCTCGGCTACCTGGAAGACACCCATGGTGTTGACTACGGCCGTCTTGACCAATGGGGTGCAGACAAGGTCATAGCTGGACAGGAAGTGGTCAGCGACGGCCACCAGGGCGTCCTTCGGCCAGCGCTGGAACCAGTCCATGGTGCAGCCCGTGATGAGGGCGGGGAACTTGAGTGAGCGACTGCGGAACTTCTCTCCTACCTGGTGGCAAGAAAATACACTAATATTAAAATTAAGAATTTTTTATTTAAGTTAATACACACATATATACATATATGTATATATATACACGTATATATATATATATATATATATATGTATATATATATGTATATATATGTATATATATGTATATATGTATATATACATATATATATCTATATATATATATATATATATATATATATATATATATATATATATATCAGCATTCAAAATTCTGCTTGTCCAATCAGCCGCAACAACAGAATTTGCCACTGGACAAATGAGACTGTCTCTACTTGTTGTCTGTGGGACGACTTAGTTGGTGTGTAGGGCAGCACTGTTTTTCTCAGCTAAACCTACAAAGCGAAGCATTCATTATCTTTGACACAGTTACCAGCACACACTTTTCAAGCGTAAGTATTGTTAATTACTCACAGATAAGTCGATTTTGAAATGTAGTGACAAGTGAATTGTTGTATGGACAAGGTAACATTTTCTACTTGTCCTCAGGACAAGTAAAACGTTTGACGAACTTCGAGCTCTGATATGTTTGCATAGTAAAATACAATATTTACAGTAAAATATTTGTTTTTATAAACTGATTTTTTAATATAAAAACATATCTATAATAAGCACTTCTTCTTATTAAAATACTTTAAAATTAATAAACAAACATTACATGTTGCTAAATATCCATGATTTACATGGTAAAATTATTCCAAGTAGGCAAACATATTTATAATTAAACAAAAGCTAAAAACAAAAATAAAAGAATAAATGCACAGTTATTACAAATGTTCTTCATGGAATATATAAACACAATAACACTTCTTAAAACAAAACTAACTGAGCCAGAACATATATACGATTAATTGTTATGGTAGAATTATGGAGAATGTTTTCAAAACGTTAATTGCTTGGGTTCAGTCTCCCATAAATTTGCAATATATTCACTAAAACTGAAACAGAAATGTTGCACTTAATGACATGCCATCAATACTAATAATAATATGTTTATTTGGTATAGCGCCACATCCATAATCGTTCGTGGCGCTTCACAACATATTACAATTTAAAAGACATAAAAAGATATATGTATACAATAAGACAAATATTACTGTTTTAAAATAAATGTAAACAAATATGTATAGGTATATAAATAAATAAAATTAGTACGGTATTAAATAGCGTAGCATTTGTAAATAAATAAATAAACTACGTATTAGTCATAAAAATACATAATAATCAGTCTACTGTATAACTACATTGCAATGATACTGATAAATGACGATATATGTATAATTATTATTAGTAATAAAAACCTTAGTATATGTTAAAACTGTTAAAATAATAACAATGATAGTTACGTAACAATAATGTCAATAAATAAGTGTATAATTATGTATTGATAATATCACCAAATAATGTAGTAAAAAATAATAATGTTCATGTCAATTTACACTTATATGCAATATGGAAAAATGGTGTCTTCAGTAGACATTTGAAGCTGGTGAGATTGTCACAAGTCTTAATGACCGTTGGTAAATTATACCACAATGTCTACTGTTGTGACACGTCACATACAATAAGAAAGAGATGTACCGGTGAGAAGCAGAGTGCCACGTGCAAGTTCTTCTTCACCCGTTCGAGGTAGTACTCGTACATGTTCTCATTGGTCGGTGGTCGTCGTGGAAACTCCTTCTTCATCACGGGAATGAGCTCCTGCATGATCTCGTCCATCTCATCCCTCGGGAACAAGTTGGACACCTGGTGGAAAGAGTTCATACTAAATAAATTTCTCGTGAACAGATTTTGTTTTTTTTGTTTTTGTTTTTGAACCTGGTGAGAATTTTTTTAAAGAAAGCAACATCAACATAAACATCTGATAGAATTTCACATTGACATACAACATTTATGCACTTTACAGTTTAATGTTAATATGACATATGTATGACATACAGACATTTTACACACCACACGTTTTGCATACAAATAACGTATTATCATATTGAGTAGGTCAATATGCTGGGTATCCAGTTATAATGTGCTGTGTTAATTTTTTATTTCACTCTTGTGAAATCAACCCAGAATTTCTACAAAACATATGATGGAATTCTAAGATGTGATGATTTTTTATGGCCTAACAAACCTTCTATCAGTTATGTCAAACACATGTAAGTTCTCATTCAGATTATAAGATTTGAAAAAAATGAACCCTAGGCAATTAATCTGGCCTAATTCACACTTACATCTTGTATTTAATTAAATTACTGCATTGCATAGAACTAGAATTTTGTGGAGTAGCAGATGTACAATACACACCTCTCCTGAACTGAGGACATTGTTCATGTACTCAAGGAAACCCTCATCTTTCACTTCGTTGTCTGTGAACAGGAAGGTGATGCCTTTCCCCTGGCCACCAGCGGTACGGTACAAGACCTTCAAGTCCTCCATCAGATTGGACACATTGTATGACCTGGAGTGGAAATATTATATAGTTCAATCCTGTTTATCCCTCCAGCCTGATTCCTATTTACCTATCCAGTCTCTCCTATTTACCTATCCAGTCTATCCTATTTACCTATCCAGTCTATCCTATTTACCTATCCAGTCTCTCCTATTTACCTATCCATTCTATCCTATTTACCTATCCAGTCTCTCCTATTTACCTATCCAGTCTATCCTATTTACCTATCCAGTCTCTCCTATTTACCTATCCAGTCTATCCTATTTACCTATCCAGTCTCTCCTATTTACCTATCCATTCTATCCTATTTACCTATCCAGTCTATCCTATTTACCTATCCATTCTATCCTATTTACCTATCCAGTCTATCCTATTTACCTATCCATTCTATCCTATTTACCTATCCAGTCTATCCTATTTACCTATCCATTCTATCCTATTTACCTATCCAGTCTATCCTATTTACCTATCCATTCTATCCTATTTACCTATCCAGTCTATCCTATTTACCTATCCATTCTATCCTATTTACCTATCCATTCTATCCTATTTACCACAGAGACATTCCAACTTCTTCATATCAAATAATTAAAAGTAAAATGAGACAAAACGAATACTCGCGTTTTCACTTTAACAGAAAACATTTAGAATAACCAAACATTTTTAATATGTACTATGTATCAACTATTTTATTATTTATTTTTTTATTGTATAATTAACTATTATTTATTTTTAATATCTACTATTTATCAACTATTTTATTATTTATTTATTTTTAAATTGTAATATAATTAACTATTATTGATCAGCTTTAGTATTTTAGTCTTATTAAGACTAATATCATTTATTTATATTGAAATTTTTTACTGATCTATTTATTTTACAACTACGTGTCTATTTGTTATTTTAAGGTAATCTGTATATTCACGTAAAGTGTAATGCGCCTCTGAATGGTTTTATTGCTAGAGATATGGCATAGACAAATACTGTTATTTATTATTATTACTTCCTGTAACTGATGGTTGGCATGAAAACACTAACCTGGACAATGTGATCTGGAATGACGTGTATCCGGCGATGTAGGATGCAAGTCTGGTAAGGGACTGTTTCCCTGAACCTCCAACTCCCACAAGGAGGCAGTGACCTTTCGAGGTACGGATGACCCTGGAGATCTTGACCAGGTTAGTCATGGCGTCCTACAGATGGGGTCATAGGTCAACAGTAAGGATTAAGACTGAACTGAATAAATAAAACAAAACAACAGCTCATCATCATCAGTAAATAATTGAACTACTTGAAGCAAATGTACAACATGTATACTATAGAAATATTGCGAAACAACAAAGTTATTATTGTAGTATGATTTATGAACAATATATTTACTAACAAAGTTATTATCTGATTAAAGATGAAATAATTCATTATAGTGACCACAAAAAAGAAAAGAAAATTTTCTGAGAAAATTGCAATCCTGTCCTCACCATAAAATGGATTTCCAAACCATGCAGACGTTATCTTACTACTATAGTCTTAATTTGGTTAAAGTACCAAACATGGATTTCCTCATTGTTGGGTTCATAGAGATTCAAAGATTCAAAAGATTCAAAAAACTTTATTGTCCGTTTAAAAACCTATTAAAAACGGAAAGTGTTCTTCAGTTACACATAAAATGACAGTAATAAAAACATTGGTGAATCATATAGGGCCTACAGTTGTCTATTCACAATAAAATGATAGTAAATATATATCATATACTTGACCTTGAAAACTGACCTTGAAAAAGACGAGATCCATCTTTCCACTTCGCACTGTCTCATTGTACATGTCTTGGTAGGACTTGAGTTTGGTCGAGAGATGTTCGAGCGATACGATTGGCTCATAGATCTTCGGTGCATCGAGGTCTGCGTCTTCCGGTTCGTCCCCTAGATGGCGCAGTAACAATGTAAACATTTAAAAAAGTGATCTTGCATAACTAAAATTAATCTATGGTTAGTAAGTTGTATTACACTATATAATTATCACATTCCTATTTTAATATAAATTGTCCACCATATTACAAAGTATGTTACAAATTTAATTAATTACAAATTACAAAAATTTGTTTTGTCCATTAGTAATTTAAGAAAACTGAGTTTCTGCTCATGTATTGTAAGTTGCATATCTGATATGTCATTAACAATTACAGAAGAGATATCAACAAAGAAAGTGACATATACAACACAGAAAGCAGCTCATAAAGTGGCAAAGCTTCTACGATTCCTGATAATAATATACAGCTTTATGTTGTAGTTAATTGTGTAATATTATTATGACTAGAAGGAAGTCACCGTTACCACTACTACATCCCACCAGTAGCTACACAAAACTTTACAAAGCGGATACATAAAATTCCACAGAAATAAAACAAACGGCACATAATAATAATTATGCTATCTATAACTGGGAAGGAAGGACAAGGTCACATGGCAGAGATAGTGTCTCCTGATATCAAGTAGATGGTGCTGTGATCAGCAATCCCACAATGCACTTGTTTTATAGCCACCAAACTGGTTCAATTCGGTAATTTAATTAAATGTAATAAGCAAAGTAACTTGCAATTTTATGACCTTATGACCTATATATATATATATATATATATATATATATATATATATACATTCACACATATATATTATATATATATATATATATATATATATATACCCGCACATTATATATATAACTATATATATATATATATACCCATATTTAATATATATCAAATTTGAATTTGAATTCATTTAAAAATGCATTTATTAAGGTTTATTTTCAACACTAGTATCTATCAACAATCACCAAAATATGACAGAAAACGAACTAAAACATAAGCAGACATTGCTACCATTGCCAGAACTTACGCTTCACTTCCTTCAGGATAGCTGAGAAAGGTGGAATAAAACATCCAGGTACAATTATTTCCTTACTATGGCATGAGTAATCAACGTTAACTTGTAAACTACTTGCTAACTGGAAACTTACTCTAAGCGATTTTATATGCAAACGACTTGGTAAAAGTCACGAAGTCAAGGATATATTACTACAACTGTATATTTCTTTCTAAGTGTATGCTATTTTATCATCACGTATTACTAAATTGTTATAATTCCTATAATATACATTTATAACTTCATAAAACTGATCCGGTGCAACAGGTAAGTATGACTCAAAGGATAGAAATTAAAGGTACATGTTTTAAGAGCCCGTACCTGTGATTTCGGGTGCGTCACGCATAAAGTCAACAAAGTATGGTTCCGCTGCCATGGCGCTCGCTAACGCAGAGCCACAGTTCTCTTCAGCCACCTGGTAAATTTAAGGCAATGCAGAATGTTATAAAATGATAATAATAAAATGATAATAATAATAATGATAACTATACAAATATATTTGCAATTTTGAAAACAAAAATTCTGAACAACAGTGTCTTGTGAGCTTATTACGAAAACAAGCAATCCACCGATAAGATAATAATACGCACATATCATTTGGTGGTAACTTGTTAATCCAGATATTTTATACCAATGTATGTTAAAAAAAAATCTGGATAAACGAATCATACAAAAAATATCTTGCAGTGATTGTTTTAACAGTGCATGAAGCAAACTTTGTGTTTGGGAGTGACTTAAACTGATCATGAATTTTTTTATGCTGTATACATATTCATAGAACACTAAAAACATACATTTGAAGAAAACAAATACTGACGCTCAAGTTACCAAAAAAGGGTTTGTGACTTTGAGGTCGTATTTGTTTGACCCCAGTTCATTTATTCAGATATATCAGGGAATAATCAGTTAGTGACATGAGAGTTACACCGTTCAACCCTTGTAATAATTATCATACAAATGTAAAGTATACATAAATTAAATGCGGGAATCTTATAATATGTCACACAAACAGAAAGTGAACATCACCTGACGTGTCTTACTACTGGATAACAAGATAAGTCAAGATAACTAGATAAGTCAAGATAACAAGATAAGTCAAGATAACTAGATAAGTCAAGATAACTAGATAAGTCAAGGTAACTAGATAAGTCAAGGTAACTAGATAAGTCAAGGTAACTAGATAAGTCAAGATAACTAGATAAGTCAAGATAACTAGATAAGTCAAGGTAACTAGATAAGTCAAGATAACTAGATAAGTCAAGATAACTAGATAAGTTAAGGTAACTAGATAAGTTAAGGTAACTAGATAAGTGAAGGTAACTAGATAAGTCAAGATAACTAGATAAGTCAAGACAACTAGATAAGTCAAGATAACTAGATAAGTTAAGATAACTAGTTAAGTCAAGATAACTAGATAAGTCAATATAACTAGATAAGTCAAGATAACTAGATAAGTGACCACTGGCCAACAGATGACACGTACTGTTTGGAGGGCTTTATCGAACCATTCCTTGTCCTCAAACGCGATGAAGCGGTCAGCGATGACTCGGCTACACTCGTGTTTCCACAAGGCCATCAGCACTTCGGTTGACGTGATGATCTCAGAGGTTCCCACCAGCAGTCCCTGCCAGATGCGACTGAGATCTCGCAAGTTGAAGACGTAGTGGAACTTGGTCGGTGTCGGCAGCATCTTGTTCTTCACCCGTTGCCACAGGACACGGGTGGCTGGGACCAGCATCTCAACCACTTGACACACGTCTTCCGGGAAGCCTCGATCCTGTACGGTGAGAAAAAATCATCTTGTGTCAAGTTTGTTTATAAGAATGTTTGTACCATAGTTAACTTAGGCATTTATAAGGATTTTGTATCGTAGTTAATTTAGGCATTTATAAGGATTATGTACCATAGTTATAGTATTCTTTTATTATTTATCAATATTTTAATTTATTTGTTAGACTTATTTAAGTATTTAGCATCATTCATGATACTGATGACGTGATAGTAGTAATATTAGTAGTAGTAGTGTTCTAATATCATCATTCGTGATACTGATGATGATATTTATTTATTTTTATATATTTAGTTTACTTTTATTATAACGAATATGTCCATAAAGAATTATGTTCTTGGTGGTCCTCGGTGTAAGCCCCCAGGGGTTTCAAGAGGATCTCCACGGTTACATATTATACTCATGTGTATGCTTATGCAATTGTTTGTATGTTGTGACCGAAATAAAGTTCAATTTAATTCAAATTCAATTCAATTCAAGTGTTCTGTATCTATATCAGTAACTGGCAAAATGTCCTGGGGACACATCACGCCAGTGAGCTTGGTGGGTCGTCTGACTTAATTGTTAAAATGTTGGATTAAATTATTTTGAAATGAGTTTAGTGATTTATTTCAGTCAGTGTTTGAGGCAGAGAATTCCATTCTTTAATTGTGGTTGGGAAGAAGTTGTTTCCAAATATGTTTGCAGAATTCCATTCTTTAATTGTGGTTGGGAAGAAGTTGTTTCCAAATATGTTTGCAGAGTACCTAATTTGCAAGAACTGACTGTCATGTTTACGTGAGGATCTTGTGTTGTGTTGTGTTGGATAAAGTGATCTATAAGGTTATGTTCCATCTTGTATATTATGCTAAGTCTTTTAATTGTTCTTCTAGTTTGGAGGGTGTCCCACTGGAGGAGTGTTTTTACAGACTGTGTGTCGTTGTTCATGAATACACTTTATGGTTTTGTATGTCACTTGGATTCTCAAGGATATAGGCACTATAGAAATGTTACTGTTATTGTTATTATTTATTTCCAAAAGGAAAACGTAAATAAAGACACAATACCATATAATGACATAAACATTTACACATGGAAATGGAGGCAGACAGATGTGCTGTACATATTAATAATTTCTCCCTACACAATCATGACTTGTATGTATAACTACTTGAAACATTTTATATAAAAATAGAAATATGTCTTTAGGAAGCAATCTCAATTATTAAGAAACGCTAAGATACAGTTACAAGTAATAGAACTATACATCTTGTTTTGAGTATTTGAACTGTTGTCGAACTAATAATGTTTTCGTTATAGTTTAATAATTTAGGATAAACCAAATGGGAAAGTATTGCTTTGTTATTGATTCCTTGCACAATTTTTGTCAAATATTATCGGAGTGGTTTAGTCTGTTAATTAAAGCACACTACCCTCTGAAATATGACAGCAACATTGTTATCCAAAAACAATCACATTGACAGTTAGTTTAATTAAACAGTCTAAATGAATTACATATTTATTCTTACTAGTTTATATAAGTAACTGTTTTTGTATTTTTTATGTGAGATATTTTATTAATATTAATCATTTACACAAACATGCTAATTTACTGTATAACCACATGTGACAACATATTTCATATACTATTTACACTGCAGAGCAACTATCTGGTTTGGGGGCTATACCTGACGTTTGTATTCAGAATGTTACTTACCGGAATGAAATAGCCAACTCCGATGTTGTTGAAGATTTTGTCAATGGACGCGTTTGAGGGCAGGGTGCAATTGAAGATGTTGAACTGGCGTTTGAGGCGCTGGGGTATGTCATTTCTACCCCCACCTGGGTGGATCATTGCGCCCATCATCTGGATGTCAACAATCGTCGTGAACTCTCCTGGCTTCTCGAGGTTGTAGAAGCCACTGATCTCCATCATCTGCCGCGTGATCTCATTGGTCACCTACACGGGAAGATGCTTCGCTGTTACTGACAATTGTTTGTTTCTTTGTTTGTTTTGTTTAAAATCGTAGCTATTAATGTCAAATTTAATTAAATTGATTTAGGTACATGGTAAGAGAGGGAGGGGGAATGTGTGTGTGTGAGAGAGAGACAGAGAGAGAGAGAGAGGGAGAGAGAGAGAGAGAGAGAGAGGGAGAGAGCAAGAGAGAGAGAGAGAGAGAGAGAGAGAGAGGGAGAGAGCAAGAGAGAGAGAGAGAGAGAGAGAGGGAGAGAGCAAGAGAGAGAGAGAGAGAGAGGGAGAGAGCAAGAGAGAGAGAGAGAGAGAGAGGGAGAGAGCGAGAGAGAGAGAGAGAGAGAGAGAGAGGGAGAGAGAGAGAGAGCAAGAGAGAGAGAGGGAGAGAGCAAGAGAGAGAGAGAGAGAGAGAGAGGGAGAGAGCAAGAGAGAGAGAGAGAGAGAGAGAGAGGGAGAGAGCAAGAGAGAGAGAGAGAGAGAGGGTGAGAGAGAGAGAGAGAGTGAGAGAGAGAGTGAGAGAGAGAGAGAGAGAGTGAGAGAGAGAGAGAGAGAGAGAGAGAGGGAGAGAGAGAGAGAGAGAGAGAGAGGGCAGGAAGGAAGGAAGGAAGGAAGGACAGAGGCATGGAGAGGGAACAGGGAGAGGGAGTGAATGTGTGAGGAAATAATGACAAAGAGAGCATGACAAACATATGCGGCTGACAGGAGAAGACCAAGATGAAGACAGAGACCCAGCATTAAGAGAAACCTCAACTGGCCAGAGTTGACCAGCCACGAGCAACGAACGTTTGCAAGAAGTTCAGAATAGCAGAATTACTGTTGACAGAATGGAAAGAAACCACTGGATGTGTCCCGGCCCACAAGGGATAAAGTGGAAGGTCTCACCTGATCTCCCCACTCATTGATGACGGGCATGTTGATGTCATCAACAAACACTGTCAGCTTCTTGCCGGCAGGAGGACCATACGTGGTCCCCATCCTCTTGTCCACGTAGCTCTCAATGGTCCTCTACAGGTCCATAACACAGAAGTAATATATTGGCTCAACGAGCAAGCATTTATCAGTCTACGACTGTAAGACATCAACTTATATAACACATACCATATAACAACACTAACGCCTTACAATGCATAAATTAGTCATTCATTATACTAATTATACACTATTGAATAAATAAATAATTATTATAAAATATAAATAAGTCCACCGGATCATTGAGAAAATATACAAACAAGTTACTAGTGTTTGTCTACAATACTATTTTAAAGGGATACTCCAATCAATGAGAGATTTACACCATATACTTACATCTGTATCATATACTGGTTGTGCATATTAATTGTGCACAAAGATCGTTAATAAACAATTAATTATAGTATAATTGTACCAGACACACTCCATGTTGGATTCAAGGCTCTGCCATCTTGAGACTTATGTGTCAGTGACGTAAACTGCTTATGTCACTGGCGCATGCACATTCGAACATCCAACGTCTGTCCAATGGTATTTGATGCGCCCACTACGTCGCGGATTGCTTACGTCACAATCACAAATATTAGCGAAGATTCCGACAATCCTTGCCTTTTTCAAAAATGCGCCAGTGACGTAAACGATTTGGCTTACGTCACTGTTGCATAAGTCTCAAGATGGCAGCGCCCTGAATCTAAGAGACCATGTTTTTGATATCATTAAACTATAGCTAATTGTTTATTAACGATCTTTGTGCACAGTTACTAGGCACAACCAATATAGTATACATATGTAAGTTAGTATGTGAACCTCTTCACTGACTGGAGTACCCTTTTAAAGCAACAGAGAGTGCGTGGGTGGTGTAGTGGTTACCACACCCGCCTCTGACGCCGGTGGCACGGGTTCGATCCCCGGTAACGGCAGTTGTGATAGAAAAATCTGGCTCTCAACATTGGGGACTGTGTATCCCTCGTGAATCGGAGAATCATGTTAATGTCGGTCCCGTCTCAATTTGGGACGTAAAAGAACCACTGAGGACGACAAGCACCCTGGCAGTGACCATTCTCAGTGACTCCTGTGTTAGCCCAAGATTGGGCTGTTTGGAGTTAATAACCTGAGAACTGAGAACATGTGTTCTCTGTGATCCTGTGGATGGGTGAAGGGTTACACACCTGGAACAAGAGAGGCGTGGAGGCGCTGGAGAAGTTGAAGCTCTTCATCATCTTCTCCTCTGGGTCGTACTTGTTGCAGTAGCCCTGAATCATCACAGTCTTGGCCGTCCCCTGAGACACACCACAGGGTCAGGGTGTTTGCTACGTGTCCATTAGTTTACGACAGAACTCAGCAGTTATGTGTATTCATACAGGACACAGTGGGTTCAATAGTAATGTACATCCCCTGTTATGGTGTATGCTGTATTCACTGCTTAGTGTTGCTCACATGGCCGGCTGCTGGGTGAGAGAGAGGAGCGAGAGAGGCAGAGAGAGAGGCAGAGAGAGACAGGGAGAGAGATGGAGAGATGGAGAGAGGGAGAGAGAGGAGAGAGAGGAGAGAGAGGAGGGAGAGAGAGACGGAGACAGAGGAGAGAGGGATAGATAGGAGAGAGAGAGAGGAGAGAGAGGAGTGGGAGAGAGAGAGGGAGAGAGAGGATAGGAGAGAGAGAGAGAGGAGAGAGGGAGAGAGAGAGGGAGAGGGGAAGAGAGGCAGACGAGAGAGAGACGGGGGAGAGAGAGGGACAGGAGATAGACAGAGAGAGAGGGGGAGAGAGGAGAGAGAGGGAGAGAGAGAGAGGAGAGAGAGGGATAGAGAGAGAGGAGAGAGAGGGGAAGAGGGAGAGAGACAGATAGGAGAGAGACGAGTGTGACACTGAGAGTGGGACAGGCACCCCACCACCCCGTGAATCCACAAACAGGTTACACTACACATTTACCCCACGGGACACAGACACCAAGTGGTTTGTAAGAATGTTACCAAGGGTAATATCTGCCGTACTATTAACAGAGTGGATAATATGGCATCTGGTGTATTTTTCTGTAAACACATGGCTCCGTACAAGACAGTCGCTCCGTACCTGTTCACCAATCAGGAGCACTGCCTTCCCCTGACGGGCGATGGTCTCAATCAGGAAGTCTGTGCGTGTGTTGTCCACGTTGGGCACGAGGATCATGAGATAATCGGGGATGGTGTCAGTCGGATACTGATACGCTGGCACCTGAATCAGACAAACAGCAAGGCGTGACAAAATGTTGATGCAACACTATGCACTGAATATTGTAATCTGAGTGATTAACTACTATTATTAATTTATATTGCAGTCTTATTTATTTAGATTCAGTATTGACATACTATTATCATAATTAACTGGAAAAATAAGAGAGGGAAAGAACAAGATATATTATGTATTAATGGTCATGTTATGTGTTAGGCAATCATTGTGTCTTACATTGCGAACTATTGACTTACCATAAAAAGGTAAAATCTTGATACCAGTGAGATATTTTGAAGACAGAAGTTTCATTATGTATTGAGTATTTATTCAGTTAATGTTTGAAAGTTTGGTGATCCAATTAAGCCATGTAGAAGGAACATTTTAACATACAAAAATAAGCAACTTCGATTATAGTCAGGTGTTGTGTCTGGCAATGTAGGCAGGAAAAAATTTCTAAGGAGGGAGGGAGGGAGGGAAAGCTCTTACCCGCTGCTTCCAGTGTTCCCAAGTGCCATTGTCACTGACGACGTACTCGTACATGGTGTCATCCCCTTCACACTCAGGGAGAGGGAGCTTACTCTCATGGCCTCGCAAGAACTCCTCCAGCTGGGAACAGACAAGTAATACACCGTACATCACTCTGTTGATCTCCCCCATTAGGGTTCATCCCATGCCGGGGTTCATCCCAAGTCCGGGGTTCATCCCAAGTCCGGGGTTCATCCCAAGTCGGGGTTCATCCCACATCGGGGTTCATCCCATGTCAGGGTTCATCCCACATCGGGGTTCATTCCACGTCAGGGTTCATCCCACGTCAGGATTCATCCCACGTTAGAGTTCATCCCAAGTCGGGGTTCATCCCAAGTTAGGGTTCATCCCACGTCAGGGTTCATCCCACGTCAGGGTTCATCCCACGTCAGGATTCATCCCACGTTAGGGTTCATCCCATGTTAGGGTTCATCCCACGTTATGGTACATCCCATGTTAGGATTCATCCCATGTTAGGGTTCATCCCACGTTATGGTACATCCCATGTTAGGATTCATCCCATGTTAGGGTTCATCCCACGTTAGGGTTCATCCCATGTTAGGGTTCATCCCATGTTAGGGTTCATCCCATGTCAGGGTTCATCCCATATTAGGGTTCATCCCAAGTCCGGGTTCATCCCACGTTAGGGTTCATCCCAAGTCCGGGTTCATCCCACGTTAGGGTTCATCCCATGTTAGGGTTCATCCCACGTTATGCTTCGTCCCATATTAGGGTTGATCCCATGTTATGGTACATCCCATGTTTGGATTCATCCCATGTCAGGGTTTATCCCATGTCAGGGTTCATCCCATGTTTGGATTCATCAGATGTCAGGGTTCATCCCATGTCAGGGTTCATCCCACATGAGGGTTCATACATCTGAGTAACAACGAAGTTCCACAACATTTCCACACTAGTTAAAATCCGTACCAAAACCACCTTACATTATTGATTACAATAAACCTCATTCCTACACGGACACACAATGGGCGGGACACATCACTGGGTGTACTTTTTCTGAGGTGGAGAACACTGATCATGTTCCAAGGGTCATATCTTTCAAACTACGAACATTGTTACATCAATATCAATAAAAAGGGTTGCACTGATCAATCTCAAAGTCAATAAACACTCCGGTTGTCAACAGATGGATTGATACACCAAGGAGCTATGATGGATAGGCAAGGTTATAAACGTATGTTTTTAAATGACGGCAGAATTTGGCAATATGAATTTTATATAAAATAACATGTGAAAATGTAGGTATAGACTTTTTCTTTTAAGTTACACATAATCTTTGTGGTAATATCCAACACAAACTCAATGGCTCAGGGGTAGAGCTTCAGACGCTCAACTACGAGAACCGGGGTTCAAATCCTGTGCTGCGGTGTTAAAACCTTGGGCTCGTTTTTTCACTCTACATTGCTCCAGTTCACTCAGCTGTATAAATGAGTACCTGGCTATAGATAGTGGTGGATATGTGTATGAGCAGCCTTCGCGCATTAATTGTAGCATATGGCTGGATGCTTTCCAGAGAAGCCGAGATGGTGTCTGAGTGAACAGGTCTGTCAGGGAAGTAAAGTGTAAAGCGCATTGAACGGTCCTGAGGATTGGATACTGCGCTATATAAAAACTTGTTTTTTTTTACAAACCTTCTTCCTGTCGTCAATTTCTAGGAGGCCCCCAACGGAGAACATGATGGAGAACAGAATCAGCTTCTGCATGTGGACACTGGTGATGTCCTTCCCCTCATCACCCGGGGGGAGTAACCCCTCCAACAGGTCAATGGCCTGTCTGATGTACATGCACTCCAGCACCTGACAAGGGGGGAAAGTCAACAATGCCATATAAGGTCATGCATCTATTAATAGCTGGCTGTCGCTAAAGAAGCAATTGAGCTATCCGTCTTGTGACATATAGTGGCTGACTGATGCTGAAAAACATTATGATGTAACAGCATATAAAACTAATCTAACATTTTTTATTTGATGACATCAGTGATTTATCGTAATATTATTTTCAATAACCTTCACACAATCCTGTACCATTCCAAACTACCCAATAACATTAAATAACAAATTCAATGCTGTGACCTTCATTCGACCTCTGCATCACCTGCAGCCAATGTGGCCACTGACCAGGAATGACGTATAGTGGCATTTGAATTAATCAAAAAGGATGTCATTCATACTTATTACTCATAATTACCTCCATCTTTGGGGTTAGGGAGTTGACGACATATTCATGGGCCATTTCCCAGACACTTTCGAAGGTTGTGAAGATGGTGTCTGCCTGATTAGGAGGCTTGTTACTCAAGGAGCCTGCAAAATACGTCAGTAATTGACCATTAGGAAGAACGATAACATAATTGTAACAATTTCTATGCACTGCAGATATTTAGACTGCTTATAATGCCAGTTTAGTGGCCAGATGCTAGAGATACTTTGGGGCAACCAAAATTATTTCAGCACTGAGAAACAAAGTCAGAAAGGCAGGTTTGAGATTTCGAATAAGTGTTTGATGAGTCAATCAAACCACCAATGGAAATAGATCAAAGAGGAGGAGACGACATAAGGTGGATGACATACTCTCACTGCCACACTATAATAAATAATGAAATACAATATTTATATAGTGCCATAATCACACAGTGCTCTGTGGCGCTTTACAGTACAATAATAATAATTAAAAAAATCTACAGAGAAATTAAAACATTGCAACATACAGTGAAATAATTTAAAAACTAAACAACAAATAGTCGTAAATTGAATTAAAGTAAAATTCTATATAAGGATAGTAAACCTAAAAGGTATAGATGCATTAAATAATTAAGTAATATATTACATAAAAACTATCAAATAATGATTATAAACAAATATATATAGAATTAGGGGGGGGATAAAAAATAGTAAGATTACAGATAAAAGTCATGGCATTAAAACAAATGAACTAGTAGGAATAAATATCAAATACTATTAAAACGGTTGATATGTCGATTTGTTGTCTATGTATTGCTACTGGAACAGAAATGTCTTTAGTTGCCTTTGAAATTTGATGCAGCTGTCACTAGCTCTGATGTTAACAGGCAAACTGTTCCACAGAGTCGCCGCTGCTTTCGTAAAAGTTCTGTCTCCATATGTTACAGTTCAGGTTCGTGGCACGGTCAACAGGATGGTTAAAACACTAGAAGATAAAAATAAATCCCACGCGAGAATTCAACGCAGACATACCTTTGAGAATGGGATTCCAGTCCATGATAGAACTGCTCATGAATACCATTCCGTTCCTCGATACTGTGGCTGGCGAAGCGTTGTCAATGTTGTGCACTTCAAAGATGATCTTGCAGTTCGGCGCCATCGAAATTCGATCGCCGTTTGCCAAGGTCAAGGTCTTGTTGTCGTCCAGCACCGAGTTGAGATTCTCAATCCAGATGGCGTCCACTGGTCCGTCCAGCACAAGCCACACATGCTCCCCCTGGCGGCAAGAAAGTGCTAATTTATGCGGACATACTGAATCCTCGGATGGAAAACTGTTTATGCAATTTACATTTTTGCTGGTCTCATTTTATAATTTCATAAAAAATTCTACTTACATCGTCATGACAACATGCAAGTAGGTTTGTGAAAATATGTTACTTTGTTTCAAACAAGTCTCAAAAAACAAATAACTTTTTATTTGTAACTATGCTAGTTAATATTTACCTGAGGAATTTTTATAACGTAATGTGTAAATTTAAATGTAGGAAAAATATTCTTTTTCACCGTCTATGTTACTATACAATATAAAAAAAACACATAAAAGAAACAAAAACTACATTTTAACTGTAACTTGCTAACACTACTGTTAATTCCATCACATCGTAGACAACATCAAACCCGTTATACGTACTTACTACCCCATTTGGGACATATGTAACTAAAGTAACTACCCAGCAAACACGTAACGTTTCCATAAGGTTATAATTAGGTTACACAGTAACGTTAAGGGAACGTAAATAAAACTTTCCAAAAAAACCGTTAGGAGAACCTTACCGGCTAACATTATCGTAACATATAAATAACGTTCTGCTAACGTTCTGATAACCTGATTTTGTTAGCTGAGTAGTTTTGAAGAAGGTAAAACAAATTGAAAGAAAAAGAACACTGCCCACACCTTCTTCGTCTTATGCGTTCGTCTCCAGAGAGTCGAGAAAATACCGTCTGTCCAATCATTGGTGGCGACGTCAAGTCTACCGAACATCTGTGGGGCAGTGATGGCCTTGGGGTTCATGCGCATCTCCTTGTGAGGCTTCCCGCACTCTGTCATTGCCTTCATGAGCACGTGGATACACTTCGTCTTTCCCGCGCCACTCGGCCCCAGTGTCATCATGCCATGTCGGACGGCTTGCGTCTCAAACAGCTGGATCAACTTGAGGATCCACGGCGAGTGAAAGACGAGGCCAAACTCTGCCACCTAGTGGGGGTGAATAATAATAATTTTATTGTCCAATGCATAGAGTGGAAATACATTTTGCACTTTGGAGGTTGCATAAAAACACAATATTTAAGTTACGTAGTAACGAATGTATACAGTAAAATCAAGCATGTAAATATGTAAACGTTCGCTAGCTAAAAATATAAATATAATATATATTGGAATAAATAAATATACTAAAACAACATGACAATATTATAAGATAAATAAGTTAATTAATAAAGATGATAAAACAACATTGCATTGGCAGCGGTAGAGAATGTGATAGTTCAACGATTATTTTTGTGTGACTGATTCAGATACTTGATGGAGGATGGAATGAAGGATTTAAGGGCTTGCTGGGTTTTTACTGTTGGCATTTTGTACCTCCTTCCAGAAGGGAAAAGGTTGTAATGGTCGTGTAAGAAGTGGGTGGGGTCAGATAAGATTTTGGTTGTCATTTGCAGTGTTCTTGACTTGTACATATATATGTTACACATCGCTAGTTAGGTCACACCTGGTGCAATGATGATATCTAGCAATAATTTAATGCTGCTTTATGAATTATGTATAACATGCCAAGTGTCGAGATATACACAATAATAATAATAAAACTGTTTTCTATAGCGCTAATTCCCACATGGTGGATCGATGCGCTGTACAAGACACATAATTAATGTATTAATAAATATAAATGTAAATTATATAAATTAATATAAATCAAATCAAATTTTGATTTAAGATGTACAAACCATTGTATGTAAATTATATAAATCATATAAATCAATTTAAAATAAATTAAACACTGTTCTAAAGATGTATAGTACTAAACCACTGTAAATTATATCAATATAAATTAATATAAAATTAAAACATTTACTAAATCTGTGTATGTAAATGATCTATGCATTAATCTAAAAAAGTGGCCTGATGCTTTGATTCACACTTATGCTTTAACTGACATGACTCCTGACATGACTATTACTTGTGACCTGACTGACATGACTCATGACATGACACATACTAAACTTACTGGCATAACTAACATTACTTAAATCCTTGAAGGTTGAACTTATACTAATGATATGACTGACAAAACTTATGATATGACATGCTAACATGACTCACATTAATGACATGACTTATTCATGATCATGTTTACATTATCTTACAGACATGACTCATACTGATGGTCTTACTGATGTGACTAATTACATGACCCAGATTACTGACTCATAACAAGAGTCACTCATGACATGACTTAGTCTAATGATCATCGTCTTACTGTAATGATTCTATTGACATGACCAATGTCATGACCCCTCTAATGATCGTGTTGATATGACTCACAATGTCATTGTCACTAAAGACCTTGTTGACACAAGTACCACAAAGATGTCCCTTGCCAAACAACTGCAAAAATTTAAACTGTGGGTGTCAACTCACAGGTTTATTTTTTCATTTAATATTACGTTCTTATGACTATAACATGCACGTTGAAGGTTTACTGCCTGCCAATTTGTTCTTAGTTACATTATTAAGCTGAGAACAATGTTTGCAATTCAAAATGTTCCACCTGCAACACTTTCAAATGGTAAACAAAACATCCAGTTACAAAACAAAACTGATTGGTAATAAAGCCAAAGCGAGCCGAGCTAACCACCATAGGCTTTGATGTTTAACTTTCCATGTTCTAGCTGGTACACCCCTTTAAAGAGACATGGTCTGTCCGTGGCTTTTAATTTGTATTGCAAAATCATGTTATATGGTATAAATTATACCTATTATGGCAAAAAGACAGTCAAAATATGTTTTCATTTACTATTTAGGGGTTGAAAATAGACGCAGTAAGGGGTGCCTAACTCTGTTTATACATCGACCACGAGGCGTTTTCGAAACCGTTGTAGGCGTGGCTAATAGCCCAGAAGGAAATGTATGATCACGCGATGCAGTAGCACGTGAACACAAGTTGACGCCACTAACACCACACCCAGCCAGGTGCACAGCTCCCATTTGGTAAAGATCAAAGGGTGGGGGTTACTCGCGGCGATTTGAGTAACAGCGTATATAAACATTCGACGTTAAACATTACGAAGTCAGTTCTGTTTCGATAAAACATTTACTGGTGGTCAGGACGCTACAGTAGTTATAACTAATACTGATTAACATGATTTTGCAATAAAAAACCACGAATGGACCATGTCGCTTTAACGATCGCTACAAATGCATACCTGGTGTTCAATGGCCGCCTCTATCTCTGGATACCCAGCCTTGTCGAGCACCATCCCTGGGAAGAGATCGTCAATGAGGGACATGAAGAGGGGTTCGTCCTCGTCCACCAGCTTTGACAAGTTCATGTCACGCAACACTCGCATCACAGTTGTGGGCTCCCCGTCCTCGGGCTTCGACCGTTTCTGTGAGCCGAGGGTTCGTAGCACAGACAGGATGTTACGCAGACCGAAATCGTAGTGCACCTAAGGTAGACAGGTCAATGGGGTAAACACAGAGCAGGTAAATGTTCATTGGTTTATATAGCACCGTATTTATATAATGATATTCAATGATGCTGTATAATACAGACAAATGCACAATGGAAGTTAATATAAACATTCAACATAATACACATATATATATATATATATATACCAGACCTGTCAACTAGGGACAACTCATATCTGTAAGATCATGACAAAAAATCCTTATGATCTGCAGAAAATCCTTACAAATTGTCAACACCCATTACAAAGCACAATCTTGGCATAGGTTCCCGCTATAATACACCCCCATATGGAATAACAAACAAAACACAACTTGTTTTGGCACAGATCATTTATTCTCGTGCTCTCTGTTGTAAGCAGCAGTAAAGCTAAAAGGTAACTGTAATATTAAAACAATAAAGACAACTGCAATAAAATACCTAGTAACAAATAAATTAATCAATTGCACTGAATTATTTTAAATTAATAACAGTACTTCACTCCAGCTGTTTGTAAATACAGAAGTCCCTCTCTTCAGTGGACACTCCTGTATCCAAGCAAGTGTCCCTACATTGCAGGTGACCCCTCATTGGAGGGACAGAATTTTTGAGTGACTGTTTTTGGCTCTAGACGCTAAATGTGCGCACCATTTATGACAAGTTTTGAACCGTAAATGTGAATAATTTTACAAAAAAAGGAAAAAGACATTAACCACATTTTTTTATTTACCAATCTTAATACCCCAAATATAAAAATATCCATGTTAATCTCATATAAAAATGTTGGTGTTTTAGAAAGAAGACATGGTTATACACTGTAGATCAATAAATACTGTTCAGTAATTTACTTGTGTTCTAGGTATATTAGCATAGTAATTTTTGTCAACTTCTGATATGTATCATACATTGCAAAGAATACCTTGCATGAAAAGCAGCAGCATCTATATGATATTTTATTACACAACTAACATAATCTCTACATGTAAAACTTGAACATGGCATTTATTTTGTGTGAGCCATACTAAGCCATGGTGACAGAGGCATGATGGGAGATATTTAAATCATCATGCTTTCGTATGTTGATAATAACAAGAATATGTTTTTAATTTACATGTCTAATATACTCAAATAATAATGCTTAGCCAAAAAGTACATACATTTAAAAACATACACATGTAGTGTAGATGCGTGGATGGACATTATTTGTATAGATATGAGTGGATTGCACTTCATTCTACAAGATTGGAACGTATGCGATGGGCGATAATAGGGTACCGTAGCTGTTCGCGGGAGCTACAATAAAGCTTATAAACAATTTCAACGACAGGCAAGGGGTATGCATTGCACCCAGGTATTTATTAGACTGCTTTCAATGCTCAATCAATCATCTAAGTAAGAAGTGATTTAAATAACTGCTGCTGCAATTCAGGGCATTGTTCAGTTTGTTGTACATACTGCTGGTGACTGAGGATCAGCTCAGCCTCCGACTCGATTCGACGATTGCAATTAGTTAACAGGCATTCCCATTGTCCGGTGACACAGAAAAACACGCAAGACAATAGCCAGCCAGAAATAAAACCAATTATCCACTCCCAGTTCGGTAAATTAGGTAGACTTTGTTTGCGTTTGGTTAATTGGAAACGGGGTGATTTGCTGCTCTGTCCGCCGCCATTTTGTAAATAAAATATTTTGCGGTAAAATTCAGCGCTATTTAGAAATATTTAATGGAGATCGCAAAAAATATTTGTTTCAGCAAAATCATAAATATCCGTAAGGATTGTATCATACGCCCGTAAGCCCGTGCAGATCGCAAAAATCCGTAAGGCTTACGGGAAAACCGTACAAGTTGACACCTCTGTTCTGATATATACACACACACACACATATATATATATATACATATGTATGTGTGTGTATGTATGTATGTGTATATATATATATATATATATATATATATTGATACTATGTAAAAGACTAAAATTAACTGGGAGGTGAGCAACATAAGTACTGCATACTGTATACAGAGGGAGGTGGGCAACAGAAGTAATGGCATACTGTATACAGAGGGAGGTGGGCAACAGAAGTAATGGCATACTGTATACAGAGGGAGGTGGGCAACAGAAGTAATGGCATACTGTATACAGAGGGAGGTGGGCAACAGAAGTAATGACATACTGTATACAGAGGGAGGTGGGCAACAGAAGTAATGGCATACTGTATACAGAGGGAGGTGGGCAACAGAAGTAATGGCATACTGTATACAGAGGGAGGTGGGCAACAGAAGTAATGGCATACTGTATACAGAGGGAGGAGACCAATGAAGCAGTTTATACAATTTACACATGTAGGAGCAACAGAAGTAACAGCCAACAGTAAAAAAAGGCACAAGACCCACTGAAGCAGCAGAGGGAGGGTGAACACTAGATGTACCTGCTTGCTCAACTGTTCCTCACACAGTTTGTAGAGAGTGAAGAATTTCTTCGCGAGAACTACGTTCTGCTGGAAACCACAAGCGGCGAGCTTCACTCGGATGATGATGCCTCTATCTGGCACCATCATGGCCACGGTACGGAAGTTGATCTTCAAGTTCTCCGGCAGCTCCTGACGTCCGGCATAACCGGGGTTCTGCAAGATGATGAATCGTATTGGAAGAGTTTGGGCCAACAATTTCATAAGCTTAATCACACTAACAAGTGTGCAAAGAATGTGGTTTAACAATACTAGAAACCAGAAGATTGAGAGAAGATCAGATTGAGGTGTTTAAAACATTGAATGGGTATGAAAATATTGACAGAAATATTTTTTAATGGTCAAGGAAGAGAGAAGGACTAGAGGACATGGAGTTACATCAGCAAAGAAGCAGTGTATACTATATATTACAAAAACAATCATTTTCACAAAGAACAGTAAACGAATGGAGCAGATTATCAGCTGATTGTGTAGGTGCTAGTAGTGTTAATATATTTAAAAATAAAATTGACATATACCTAGATAGGTTGGACTCTCGATAAGCAAAAGGGCTTCCTAGTCCACCTGCCATCTAGAGTTGAATCTCTAGGTGGCAATCTTGTTAAATCTTGCTAAATCTTGTGAAATATCTTTATAGCTTATATTCCCATTTGGTTGGTTCCATTGATGTGCTTTAAAATTGTTATACACAAAATGAGCTCTAAACTACAAAGTTGTACTAAACAGATGTCAACAGACCCATTACTAAAATCTATGTTAATGGCACAGATGTTACAACAACTGATCATACTTACAATAAATAAACTAACTAGTTATTTCATTTAAATGTCTTCATTTCTTGTTTTCCTAAAAAGGGACATTGAAGCGCAAAATGCCAGATGCTTCTACACATCCGTATGTAACAACGACTGATCCTAACAAACGAGACATTTTTAATGCAACACCAACCATTGTCAGGAAGATACCAAACTCTGGGTTCATGTCGACGACGTCTCCGTCAGTGAAGATGAACTGGGTCTTGCGCTCCTTCTTGCAGTTGAGGACAATAGCGATCTGCTGCGCAGCCACTGACAATACGGGCAGGTCAATACGGTTGAACTCGTCAAAACAACCCCATGCTCCCGACTGGGCCAGGCCTGGTGGAAAAACAAGAATTATTCATATGAATATATATATATATATACAGATATATACAGATATACACAGATATATACAGATATATATATATATATATATATATATATATATATATATATATATATATATATATATATACAGATATATAATATATATATATATATACATACATACATACATACATACATACATATATATATATATAATGTATATATATATATATATATTTATATTTGTACCTGAAGTTTTATAAACAATATGCAAATATAAATGTTCTTCACTTATTGATTGCTACAAATAAGAACTCTTAACTTAAGAGAAATTTTTAAGAAACTCATATAAGTGTTACATTTATTCTGAGGCAGCCACAGATGAATTGCTGAAAATCTGCTGCATCAGATACAAATCATATGGTATGGAAATCTCACTAATACATGAATACATACATCTTTCACCTAATGTCTGGTACAAACAAATAAGTACTTGAAGAAATGTTTCTTTTAAAGCGTTACATTTCTGATGAGGGGCCGTAGAAGAAGACCACAAATATGGCGCCAGTAATGCAATGAATATAGGAGAAAAAGTGTAACACACATTCATACATATTGGCACGTGTATGCTTAGTCATCCTGGTGTGGTGTGTTACCTTTGTAGATCCTGCCAAGACCTCTGTAGTCCATCTGATCTGAGCAATTAAACACGACCACATATTTGCCGAGACATCGGGCCATGTCCTTCACCGATTCCGTCTTTCCCGTTCCAGCAGGGCCAGCCGGAGCGCCCCCTAGCGACATCCCCAGAGCCTGGGCGAGTGTGATGTAACACCTACAGCAACCAATCAGATGTCAGTTGAAGCATGCTGACAAGAAACGATTTCAGATATCTTCAACATTTGCATAGTTTAACAAATTTCACCCTATTGTAGCCATTTCTTTTTGCTCTGGAAATGGAATCGTTCATAAATCTGTCCAGCTTTTTCCAATAAACACCCAAAGTAAATACAAATAAAGGAATCCCATAATCTCCATAATGTCATGTTTTATAAATTAAAAACATTCAGATATCTTCAACATTTGCATAATTTTAAAAATGTCTTCCTATTGCAGCCATTTCTTTTTGCCATGGAAATGGAATCGTTCATAAATGTGTCCAATTGTTTTCAATAAAACCAAAACTAAATAAAATAAAGGAATCCCATAATCTCCAAAATGTCATGTTTTATAAATTAAAAACATTCAGATATCTTCAACATTTGCATAATTTTAAAAATGCCATCCTATTGTAGCCATTTCTTTTTGCCCTGGAAATGGAATCGTTCATAAATGTGTCCAACTGTTTTCAATAAAACCCAAAGTAAATAAAAATAAAGGACTGCCATAATCTCCCCAATGTCATGTTTTTTAAATTGAGTTCATGACCTCACGACCCCAACTGACCTGTCAGTAAGTGGTGTGATGACGAGACGGTCGGTACAACCAAGGTACTCGTTCTGATAGACGAAGTCAACATCCGTGATGGAAATGACACACTTGTCTTCATCTTCTCGGAAGTAGAAGCGAGATTGCTTCAGCCACTCAAAGTCCGTCGGTGACTTGACATGCATTTTCACCTGGTGGCAAGAAAATTGAACCATTTTCGGCACGATGTTTCACAAATTGACAATTTGTCAATTTTCTCGCTTCATAAAAAAATTGCCGTATTAAAGGTGTGTATTATATGTATGTGTACAGCCATGTAATTATTGTGTCTTGTAAATGTATTATTACGTTCTTAATTATTTGTTTTTCTTCTTTAATCACAGGTACTCATTTCTGTAAACAAGTGAGACAGAGAAACATACATCATAAACAATTAATTTGCTATAACATTCGACAAAATTTAGATCTATTGAGTGACAGAAAGATGCATAATATTATGCATGAAAAAGTCCATTTATAATTTATTTTCATGAAAGATCATACCAATTCATCAAAGATGTCCCTCTGGTGGACATGAATGGTGACGAGTGTCTCGAACTTCGTTCGGTCGATCTTTGTGAGTTCCGTTGTTGTGATGTCAATAAGCTCGTTGAGTAGATCGAGAAACCTCTGATTGGCTGTAATCATGATCTTCTTGTCAACGCGGGCGTTCTGCAGTGCAAGTTCCGCCTCTCGCGACCACAGCATCTGTATGCCCAGCAGTCCCACCTGTGGGAGAAATGAGAAGTTAATCGTAACTGTAGTCTATATATTGAGATGGTAACTTTGGATCATTGTTAAGTGTTACTCCTTCAAGGCATTCTGGTTGGCATGACTCTATGTTCAGTCTCATCTCTAGTGTGTTGGACTCTCGTCTACCAATTGACGAAATATTTCAAGAACACAACAACAGTATATTGACTTATGTATACTGGTGTGGGCTATTATCAGTGTACAAATCAGGTTTTTGCAGTTTTCACACAAAGACAGATAAAAATTCAATCATAATGAAGCTAATTCTGGGCTATATTCAGGGTACAAATTGGGTTTTTGCAGTTTTTAAACACACAAAAATAGATAATATTCAATCTTGATGAAGCCAATTCCCACCCTCTGACGCATGTATTCAATGCCATGGAATCAAATTATGAGAAAGGTTTATATATCCGCGAAATCCAAATCTCATCAGACACCTAGAACAAAATGTGTAGGTCCTATTCATACTAGGAACATTGTTTGCATGTCACTAAAATATGCCAAGAGCATTAGAACACAAGATTTCAGAATCAAAAAGTTTGTCCTGCACCAAAATGTGCACACATTAGTACATTTGCAATGCTATGCTTTACTGGAGGCACTTTCACCTCTCTGAAAGAATGTTTTAGTAATCAATTATCCACTGTAACGATCAAAATATAGCCATTTTGGCATAATTGTTACCTAAGCTTGTTTTTCCTTGTTACTGCTAGTTAACTCCTTAAATGTTTGAGAATATGTTTTGACAACCACAATAACCTCAGTGTGCATCGGTACCTGTTCCATCTGATAGGTGGCACCACTATAGCATTTTGAGAACCGGAAGCTCAAATATCCGAAGTCCTGCTGCCTGGTTTTGATATCCATAATAATCTCAATGTGCATCAGTACCAGTTTCATATGATAGGTAGCGCCACTCTAGTAATGTATTACCCCACTATAATTTACAACAATAACAAATAACTCTCACATATCGGTAATGACATTTTGGGGACTTAGTGAATTTATGCAGCCAACCGTTAAGTAAGACCTGACCGATTCTACAAACCTGAGCAGGATATGAGTTCTCAAATTCGATCAGTTTCATGCTCGGATCTTGGAGAGCGATGTAAGATGTGCGAATGATGGAATGAAGAGAGCTCTGTATTCCTTTCAGGAGCTCTCCCAACCAGTTCTCTACGTTGCCCTGGAACATGTATAACAAACACTTGTATAAGGGCCCAAAATTCAGTGGTAAAATAAATCCTAAAAAGAAAGCAAAAGCTTATAAAAAATATGCACACACTTGTGCATATACTTTATCCCATAATTAATATCACATATTGTTATATGACTGACTTCTATTCCAAGCAAAAAACTTCTGAGGGATTATTTTTTCACTAAACTTTGCAAAAAACAAGGAAACATGCATACTCTTGTACAGTTATTGGTGTGAAGACATTATGATTTATTTACAGACATTGTTTTCATTTACACAAAAAATTGAACTGACTGAAATTCGTACAATTGTTTACACAATATTACTAATCACGACAATTGCACAAAAACTAACTTTTACACAGATTTATTGAATTGAAATCTAATAACACATAACGTACAGTTGCCACGATGTGTTTTTCGAGGTCAACGCATTCTCCTTCCTGTGAGTTTAGACTGATGATATGATCGTACGCCTTCTCGTCAAACGACACTGTGTGCACGTTGTCAAACACACTCAGAAGATGAGCCTGAAATCATTAACAAATCACACATTTGACTGCTATCATGGTAGGTAATTTAGACTTGACCAACATTAACATGTGTCGCAGTGTTGGTCTTTAAGTTGCAGAATCTATTTTTTTTACATTTTGGGATTCAAAATGATGTTTTTATAGTAGTTTTTTTAAATTAGGAAATAAACAAAATCTATGCAAGTCAGGATTATAAGATAATGCATTGGTGGGTGTATGTTTGTTATATTATATTATATATTATATATATATTATATTATATTATATATTATATATTATATATTATATATTATATATTATATATTATATATTATATATTATATATTATATATTATATATTATATATTATATATTATATATTATATATTATATATTATGCCTTATATATTATATTATATTAACTTGATGATTGAATCTGGATAAGTTTTCACACATAGTAAACAACACTAAAATGTTGTGAGTTTATCCCCCTAATTGCCACCACACCGCCACGTACCTGGATCGTGTGGGAGTCACTCGCCTGCCCGAGAATCTCGAGCAAGGCGGGATCAGACACGAAGAAGAACCGCGGGAAGAGGAGTCGTTTCTGTTCCAGGTATCCCGTCAGCGACTTCTGACACAGCTCCAGTTGCTCCAGACTGTGGGGGAGCAACTGTGAGAGCGTGTCGTCGCCCGTACAGCACTGGACCACCAGGGGGTTCTCATGGGCCTTCTGCATGATTTTGATCCACGACTTGTCGATGTTGCTGAAGCGTTTTGCCTCCTGCGGAAGCTGCTTCGCGATGTCGCCGCCAACAAACACGGCCTCCAGGTAGATCCAGAGATTCTGCACCGTCATCCAGTTCTCAATGATCTCCGTGGTCCCGGTCAACTTGTGCACCCATTCCTGGATTTTCGCCTTGAACGGGACGTTGTATCTGAAGAGACAAATATCACATGGGTGATATACTTAAACCTCGGTGATAAGTACGGCCATCTGTCTGTAACTAGGACTGTAAAAAGTAAATGTACACAATCGTATAACATGAAAGTAGGTCCCGGTCAACTTGTGCACCCATTCCTGGATTTTCGCCTTGAACGGGACGTTGTATCTGAAGAGACAAATGTCACATGCGTGATATACTCAAACCTCTGTGATAAGTATGGCCATCTGTCTGTAACTAGGACTGTAAAAAGGAAAAGTAAATGTACACAATCATATAACATCAAAGTAAGAGTAGCCAAGACATTTCTGGGAAGCATTCAGCTACACTGCAATTATTGCATAAAGACTATCTATATGTAAATATCCACCACTGTCTGTATCTAACACATACACACAGGTAAGTACACTGCAGCAACAGTCTGAATAAACGTGCCTAAAGTTTGAAATTTCAACAAAATTGTTTAAACTCTGAATCCATCGTTTGACCGTCAAATGTCTCACTTAGTGGGAATTGGCCTATAGCTATGGTTACCTTATTATTCAGATTACACTGACAGAGGCCAAAGTTTGCGGGGCTGTATATTGCATGAGACACTGACCTGTTGCTAAGTAGGGCTCCGAGGACCATCAAGCTGTCTTCCATCAAGGCCACTAACTCACCAGTGGCGTCACCTGAAATAAAGTAGTGAATTTTAATTTATACTACAACTTCACATGTTTATATACACGAGTGGATACTTTCAGTACGTTTCTTGTTAGGTACTTATGCCAAATTCATATTCCAAGAATAGGCAATCCTTTCAATAATAACTATAATATTACACTTCTACAGAACCTATAGTAAAACATATGAAAAACAACCTTGAGCTCAGGGATGCAATAAATAAGAATCTGTATGCAACCAGAGCCTGTTGAAGATTTGGGGTGAAAATCAAATTTTAAACAAATGGCTTGCACTTTTTCTTTTGAAAACTACTACACACAAGATGACAGAACAAAATATTTATGACAGAGAGCGGATCAGTCTATCTGTAACTACCGTGCTGCCCCATAGAATAGACCCACAAACTGACAGGGGACAACGCAACCCTGGGACCAGCCCAGTCTAGGGATGAATCAGTAAGAGGGTTATTGTGTGCCTCAAATGTATTTTTAATTACCTGTGACTTTGTGCCCAAAGTTTGACACAGCAGCAGAGAAACGAAATTTGCCCGTGATAAAAGGAGGCAGATAATTCACAGTGTTTCATTGATTAACCAGTATAGTAATCTTATGGTAATAATGACAGTCAACACTCAGTATTGTAGTATAATTTAACTTACTTTGGAGCTTAATTGTCGAAGATGAGTACAACGTTTCGACCCGTCATCTACGGGTCTTGTTCACGTACTGGTGTCACGTGTGTTGCTAAGACAAAACACATGACACCACTACGTGAACAAGGCCCGTAGATGACGGGTCGAAATGTCGTACTCATCTTCATAAAATTATACCACAATAAACCATTCTTGGAGCCATGAACAATATATTCAATAACACTCAGTATTGTCACACTTGACAGAGCAGTTGTTCACTACCCACCCTTGAGCAAGAGTTCTCCGCGAGTCTTGAAGTTTGCGAATGTCAATGTCTGTGCACTCCAGTCGTTGATGACTGTGTTCAACTTCGCCTCAATGTCTTTCTCCTTCACTGCTGAGATGCAGACATCCTACGAACACACACCTGTAGAGTGCAGCACTATTGCCAGGCATTATCATTCACTGAAGAAATGCAGTTCAACTTATTCAGGAATATTAGTTATGAAATGCATCTAAAAGAATGTGGTTTAACAACACTAGAAACCAGAAGATTGAGAGATCTGATTGAGGTGTTTAATATATTGAATGGGTATGAAAATATTGACAGAAATATTTTTTTCACGGTCAATGAAGAGAGAGGCCACAAATAACAAAATAATAATATGGATATTTACAGGCACCCTTTTTCAGCCTAAATCCTCAAACACACGTTCCTGGTTCATCAAAAGGTAACAAATACTAAAAGTAAAAAACTATAATATTTTTTAAATACGTAAATTTTAAACAAGCTGTCATAGACACAGGCAAAGTGAAACTGAAATAAACAACCGACCTCAATATCCTCCTTGTTGGCCAACAGGGGCGTAGAGTGGAAAACTATAATATTTTTTAAATACGCAAATTTTAAACAAGCTGTCATAGACACAAGCAAAGTGAAAGTGAAACTGAAATAAACAACCGACCTCAATATCCTTCTTGTTGGCCAACAGGGGCGTGGGGTGGAAAACTATAATATTTTTTAAATACGCAAATTTTAAACAAGCTGTCATAGACACAAGCAAAGTGAAAGTGAAAGTGAAACTGAAATAAACAACCGACCTCAATATCCTCCTTGTTGGCCAACAGTGGTGCCTCCATGAGGTTGCGGAGGAGGAAGTTATCCGAGTCGACATCGAATGTGTGACTAGTGATCTGGGCGATTCGTTCCCAGTGTCGACCCATCATAGACTTGTGTGACATCATCTCCAGCAGTGGCACGGTCTCGTTGAAGTCGTCGATCGTCTTCCGCAGTTCCTCGTACGCCTGCCACTCCTTGAGTGCCTTCGGCAACTTGCGACATCTGTGCAGCGAGAATGTCATTATTACTATTAATTATAAAAAATATTTTTAAAATATTCACATTTTGAAATATTCAAATATGTGTACAGTCACATTTGTGCAGCAAGAATGTAATTATTACAATTATTCATAAACAAATGTTTTTTAAATATTTACATTTTAAAATATTCAAATATGTGTACAGTCACATCTGTGCAGCGAGAATGTAATTATTACTATTATTTATAAACAAATATTTTTTTAATATTTACATTTAAAAATATTCAAATATGTGTACAGTCACATCTGTGCAGCGAGAATGTAATTATTACAATTATTTATAAACAAATATTTTTTAAATATTTACATTTAAAAATATCCAAATATGTGTACAGTCACATCTGTGCAGCAAGAATGTAATTATTACAATTGTTTATAAACAAATATTTTTTAAATATTTACATTTAAAAATATTCAAATATGTGTACAGTCACATCTGTGCAGCAAGAATGTAATTATTACAATTATTTATAAACAAATATTGTTTTAATATTCACATTTAAAAATATTCAAATATGTGTCCAGTCACATTTGTGCAGCAAGAATGTAATTATTACAATTATTTATAAACAAATATTTTTTTAATATTCACATTTAAAAATATTCAAATATGTGTCTAGTCACATCTGTGCAGCAAGAATGTAATTATTACTATTATTGTAGTAGGCCAGGCTTATTGTAATTTACATAATTATTTGATATTAATGAATATGTTGCATAATTGTAATTGGAGTCCTTAAAAAAAGGGGGAAGTGTGATTAGCCTTAAAACATCATAAGGAGGGAAGAATGTGGTAGGCCAGGACCCACTCATGGTAGCATGATAGTTGCAGATTAGGCACTCGGGGCAACGCCCCGGAACGCCCCCTTTGTTAGGTATATAAGGGCTGCAAACATTGTACACTGTGCTGTTACTGTGAATAAAGACCTATGATGCAATGTCGAATCGTTGTCATACTAGGCCGTCGCAGTAGCAGTCATTCCGATGGCTATGTAATATGTGTGTGGGGCAAGGAAGACGACAACTAACTACAAATATTCACATTTTAAAATATTAAAATATGTGTACAGTCACAATGCATTCCTGGTGTTCTAAGAAAAATCTGATCCACCCACCATGTCAACTGGTGCATACCAAATGATTGTGAAACCGTAACAAAATGCCTGCTGAAAACATGGCACATTTTTACCGCCTACTGTTTATTTTGTTGGAATTCTGGCATAAGAAGTATTTTTTATGGCAGAACATACGGGAAAGTTTTTAAAGTGCCAACTATATGTAGGAAAGACGGAGAACATTTCTTTTTACATGTCCCAACTGCATTTATCTTGTAGAGGTTTTTGTCAGTGTCGCACACTAACTTCATCAGCACTAAAATGACACCTAACAATGTCTTCGTACACGTGAGAAAATCCACCATTAGCCGTCATTCAAGTACTGATGTATTACCCCATATTTCATTGGACGGTGGGTTGTACCCACACAGGGGGAGGGGGAGGGGGAGGGGGAGAGGGAGGGGGAGGGGGAGGGGGAGGGGGAGGGGGAGGGGGAGGGGGAGGGGGAGGGGGAGGGGGAGGGGGAGGGGGAGGGGGAGGGGGAGGGGGAGGGGGAGGGGGAGGGGGAGGGGGAGGGGGAGGGGGAGGGGGAGGGGGAGGGGGAGGGGGAGGGGGAGGGGGAGGGGGAGGGGGAGGGGGAGGGGGAGGGGGAGGGGGAGGGGGAGGGGGAGGGGGAGGGGGAGGGGGAGGAGGAGGAGGAGGAGGAGGAGGAGGAGGAGGAGGAGGAGGAGGAGGAGGAGGAGGAGGAGGAGGAGGAGGAGGAGGAGGAGGAGGAGAAGGAGAAGGAGAAGGAGAAGGAGAAGGAGAAGGAGAAGGAGAAGGAGAAGGAGAAGGAGAAGGAGAAGGAGAAGGAGAAGGAGAAGGAGAAGGAGAAGGAGAAGTGAACTCATTCATAAACATCGAACCCACTCACTTGTTCTGGAACTCCATCAGGTCGTTGTTGATCTTCTCAAGGTCAATCTCAACCCAGGCGATGTCGTTGTAGCCATTCACCTTCTCCAGCACCTCGTTGTAGAGGGAGTACAGCTTCTGGAGCAGGTTCAACTCTTTGCGAGTTCGCTGCAGCTCCGGATATTCCGTCACCGTCAATCCAAACAATGCCTCACCGCCCGAGTACGTCTGGTATTTGTTCCAAAGTTCGTCAAACTTTGCCTGGAAGACGGTGAGGCGGTCAGATGCCTCGCGAGGGGATATGCCGTCAACCATTGGTCCCCTGGAAAGATGACACCATTACATGTTATTTAGACTAATTTGATTCAACTTAATTATGTTTATTCAAATTATTTTCTGACAAAGATTTTAATCTACATCTTTACTGATGTTTATTCAGCTACGTTGTGATTTTTTTATTAAAACAGATTATGTTGATGTATTATTAGCTTAATGTACAGTGCAGCAGATATTAAAACAAATCATAAAATGTAATAATTATTATTATATGCTTATATTTTCACCCAGATATTTAATCATTATTGTGTGAGTATCAACAATTTCAAAAATTACAATTCTACATACTTTCATCAAGATTTAATTTCATTACTACATCAGAGAATTACAACATATATTCTGTACAGAAAGTTACACCAAAGTTACACACATGCAAAATGTACATTTACCAATTTATACCATTTTTACCACAAATATCTACCACTTCATCAAGCACTCTTCTTTATAATTCAACAAAATAATTATAACTTTCTAATTAATCTGTAACCATCCACCTAAATTAAGCACGCATTACTTTTAAAATAATTTCTTGTTTGATTAGGTGGGGGTCACATGTAGGGTGACCTGTGGCGAAATACCCCCACATTTGGGACTATTATAATCGTATACGTAGTGTTTTGGGCAGCAGGTAGCCTCGTATTCAGAAACCATATTTTACTTAATCATGTGGGCTTTGAACTAATTTACACATAACAAGTTCTGCGTGATTATATGTCGTTCCTTTCCATTGTTCTAGGAATACCGCTACTGCTTTATATGTTGAAATGTGGGCTCTAGCAGCCTGAGGCCAGGAGACTCGTATGTGCTCAGGTCATCAACCTGGCCTCGGGAGGCAGAGTCCACATTTCTTTCGTTTAACTATTTTGGTGTGCCAAATAAGGCACTGTTTTTTCCCTATAATAAACAAACGTCATAATTTGGCCTCTTTCATATTTACGCTTGGGTCCGTGTTGTTCCTTGCATAAATAACAGTCCTCTTACTTGTCATCGTAGTCGCCAGTGAACTCAGTGCTATCCTCCTTGAAGGTTTCCACCAGGTTGAGTAGGTTTGCTTTGTACTGAGGCTGAATCTCCATCAAGTTGTTCTGTACTTTTTGCACCTAGAAGAGATGACGTAACATGAATGACCATCAAAATGAATGCCAAAAGATATCACAGAGATACAGATAGTTGTGTTTTAAGAAAAATCTATCTATATGTTACATTGGAAGATGCTTTGAGCCATCATATTTTTATTGCTGTGTGGGGCCATCGTATGACCTTTGTATAGGTCACAAGTCATCCTCCATTGCTTGACCTCTGCTCTCTTCCTGTTGTATGCACTAGAGGGTGATATGGACACTTTGCAATTTCGCAAAAGTCTTTTTATTATTATTATTACAAGCATTTATAAAGCAGCGTATCTCCGGGATCAGCCCGTACACATATTACAATAAAATGTACATAGAATCATCAAAAAAGTATAGCATGGTATATTTTATAATAATAATAATAAAATGTTTATATATATATTAATAATAATAAAAAAGAGTTAGAATTTTATATTATATATATATATTAATATTTAAAATATTTTATATTTAAAAAATATATAATAATAATAAATTAGTTATAAAATAATACTAATAAAAGTATTGATTCATAAAATACATTAGTCTTGGGAAGAGAGAACGAAACAGGTAATACGAATTAGACACCAAAGGGAGACAGACAGGGGAAACAAATGCTCAGGAACAGACCAGAACAAATCGCCATACACTCCATGACATACATATATTCTTATACACATAGAATGCACACATGATGACCCGCACACATGTACTGAATATATTTAATGAAATGAGATGTAGCGAATCTATAGTAGTTGCATAAATTTGCATAATACTTGTTGTAGAACATGTTTAAAACTATAAATATCGTAACTAACTAACCTCTTTAATAAATAAAACTACAAACAAACAAACGCTAACAAATCCGTCAAAGCATGAAAATTCCCCAGTCCTTACCCTGTCTGTCAACTTGCTCCAACCGTACGAGAGCGAATCGACTCGTTCTGGATTTCCGTCGTTAAATGCAAGATTGTACTTTCCCAGAAGGATGTACGCCTCCTCAATCGGCGCAATTGTCATATCGATCTCAATCTCCTTCTCCCTAATCTCTCGAAGTGCGCCCATGTGTGACCGGATGTCGTCCAGATCCTTGACGGGTCGAGAGAGGCGCTTCTCCATCTCGTTGAAGAAGTCAAGCGTGTCGTCCATCTGTTTGGCACACCTCTCGTTCAGGTAGCGGCCGTACATCTGCTTCCAAGCATTCGCTTCAGCGATTAGGGCCAGTCGGAGTTTTTCCATGACGAGGAGTAAGGGACCGACCTGGTGGCTCGTCTCCATCTCTTGAATTGTTTCCTCAAGAGCCTGTGTGTGTAAGAGATGATTCAACAAATTAATATAAAACAGATTAAAATTACGCATGCCCCAGATGAAAAGGGAGTTTTAAAAACAAACTACAAAAACAGTTTTCCCAGATGAAAAGGGAGTTTTAAGTAAAAAAACAGTTTTCTGCCAGATTAACATAGCTTTGTATGTTTACTATCAACAGTTCAACACTAAATTCATTCCATACCTCTGAATGTTTTTTCGTTACTGAAAAAACATGTTAACATCATGTAATCAAATTCATTACGCAACTTTTGGTGATCATTTTCTAAAAATTAAAATGTTTTAATAAACTGTCTTTAGAAAACCATTGGCTAAAATAATCAACAAAGACCTGTCCCATATCTGTCAATTAATTCGGACCATTAAATTAGATAAATTTCAGGGTAAATAACCCGATGATACAGCATTCTCAGCTGGATAACATTTGCAGTTTCCCTTCGATTTTTCCCTGATCGAGTAAAAAAAATTATAACTTATCTAATAATGTCAACAATACTGAAAACTGATTTGGACAAACAAATAGACGTGTCCTGTAGATAACATAATTGAAACCGAAACTAGATGAATACAAATTTCAAATGAGGGGTCTTTGAATCGAGGTGTGCTTGATGCAGTCGGCACTCACGCTGTAGTATCTCAGCTGAGCCCCACATTCGGAGATGAGCGGGTCGCTGGCCATGAACTCTTTCACCCTCATCTCTGGCTCCTGGCAACAAGAACAACATAATCCTGTCACATCACTGACTGACTAGAAACAACATAACTCCTGTCACATCACTGACTGACTAGAAACAACATAACTCCTGTCATATCACTGACTGACTGACTGACTGATTCACTCACTGACTAGAAACAACATAACTCCTGTCACATCACTGACTGACTGACTCACTCACTGACTAGAAACAACATAACTCATGTCACATCACTGACTGACTGACTGACTCGCTCACTCACTGACTAGAAACAACATAACTCCTGTCACATGACTCACTCATTGACTAGAAACAACATAACTCCTGTCATATCACTGACTGACTGACTCACTCACTGACTAGAAACAACATAACTCCTGTCATATCACTGACTGACTGACTGACTGATTCACTCACTGACTAGAAACAACATAACTCCTGTCACATCACTGACTGACTGACTGACTCACTCACTGACTAGAAACAACATAACTCATGTCACATCACTGACTGACTGACTGACTGACTAGAAACAACATAACTCCTGTCACATCACTGACTGACTGACTGACTGACTGACTCACTCACTGACTAGAAACAACATAACTCCTGTCATATCACTGACTGACTGACTGACTGACTCACTGACTAGAAACAACATAACTCCTGTCATATCACTGACTGACTGACTGACTGACTGACTAGAAACAACATAACTCCTGTCATATCACTGACTGACTGACTGATTCACTCACTGACTAGAAACAACATAACTCCTGTCACATCACTGACTGACTGACTGACTCACTCACTGACTAGAAACAACATAACTCCTGTCACATCACTGACTGACTGACTGACTCACTGACTAGAAACAACATAACTCCTGTCACATCACTGACTGACTGACTGACTCACTCACTCACTCACTGACTAGAAACAACATAACTCCTGTCATATCACTGACTGACTGACTGACTGACTCACTGACTAGAAACAACATAACTCCTGTCATATCACTGACTGACTGACTGACTGACTAGAAACAACATAACTCCTGTCATATCACTGACTGACTGACTGACTGATTCACTCACTGACTAGAAACAACATAACTCCTGTCACATCACTGACTGACTGACTGACTCACTCACTGACTAGAAACAACATAACTCCTGTCACATCACTGACTGACTGACTCACTCACTGACTAGAAACAACATAACTCCTGTCACATCACTGACTGACTGACTGACTGACTCACTCATTCACTGACTAGAAACAACATAACTCCTGTCATATCACTGACTGACTCACTCACTGACTAGAAACAACATAACTCCTGTCACATCACTGACTGACTGACTGACTGACTCACTGACTAGAAACAACATAACTCCTGTCATATCACTGACTGACTGACTCACTCACTCAATGACTAGAAACAACATAACTCCTGTCATATCACTGACTGACTGACTGACTCACTCACTGACTAGAAACAACATAACTCCTGTCATATCACTGACTGACTGACTGACTGACTGATTCACTCACTGACTAGAAACAACATAACTCCTGTCACATCACTGACAGACTCACTCACTCACTGACTAGAAACAACATAACTCCTGTCCCATCACTGACTGACTGACTGACTGACTGACTGACTGACTCATTCACTGACTGGAAACAACATAACTCCTGTCATATCACTGACTGACTGACTCACTGACTCACTGACTCACTCACTCAATGACTAGAAACAACATAACTCCTGTCACATCACTGACTGACTGACTGACTCACTCACTCACTGACTAGAAACAACATAACTCATGTCACATCACTGACTGACTGACTGACTGACTCACTGACTAGAAACAACATAACTCCTGTCACATCACTGACTGACTCACTCACTCACTGACTAGAAACAACATAACTCCTGTCCCATCACTGACTGACTGACTGACTGACTGACTGACTGACTCATTCACTGACTGGAAACAACATAACTCCTGTCATATCACTGACTGACTGACTCACTGACTCACTGACTCACTCACTGACTAGAAACAACATAACTCCTGTCACATCACTGACTGACTGACTGACTGACTGACTGACTGACTGACTGACTGACTGACTGACTGACTGACTGACTGACTGACTGACTGACTGACTGACTGACTGACTGACTGACTGACTGACTGACTGACTGACTGACTGACTGACTGACTGACTGACTGACTGACTGACTGACTGACTGACTGACTGACTGACTGACTGACTGACTGACTGACTGACTGACTGACTGACTGACTGACTGACTGACTGACTGACTGACTGACTGACTGACTGACTGACTGACTGACTGACTGACTGACTGACTGACTGACTGACTGACTGACTGACTGACTGACTGACTGACTGACTGACTGACTGACTGACTGACTGACTGACTGACTGACTGACTGACTGACTGACTGACTGACTGACTGACTGACTGACTGACTGACTGACTGACTGACTGACTGACTGACTGACTGACTGACTGACTGACTGACTGACTGACTGACTGACTGACTGACTGACTGACTGACTGACTGACTGACTGACTGACTGACTGACTGACTGACTGACTGACTGACTGACTGACTGACTGACTGACTGACTGACTGACTGACTGACTGACTGACTGACTGACTGACTGACTGACTGACTGACTGACTGACTGACTGACTGACTGACTGACTGACTGACTGACTGACTGACTGACTGACTGACTGACTGACTGACTGACTGACTGACTGACTGACTGACTGACTGACTGACTGACTGACTGACTGACTGACTGACTGACTGACTGACTGACTGACTGACTGACTGACTGACTGACTGACTGACTGACTGACTGACTGACTGACTGACTGACTGACTGACTGACTGACTGACTGACTGACTGACTGACTGACTGACTGACTGACTGACTGACTCATTCACTGACTAGAAACAACATAACTCCTGTCACATCACTGACTGACTGACTGACTCACTGACTAGAAACAACATAACTCCTGTCACATCACTGACTGACTCACTCACTGACTCACTGACTAGAAACAACATAACTCCTGTCACATCACTGACTGACTGACTGACTGACTAGAAACAACATAACTCCTGTCACATCACTGACTGACTGACTGACTGACTCACTCACTCACTGACTAGAAACAACATAACTCCTGTCACATCACTGACTGACTGACTCACTCGCTCACTGACTAGAAACAACATAACTCCTGTCACATCACTGACTGACTGACTGACTGACTGACTGACTGACTGACTGACTGACTGACTGACTGACTGACTAGAAACAACATAACTCCTGTCACATCACAATATTTGTTTAGAAAGATTTCGGAGAGTATAGCATTTAATCTACATCTCATAATTGTTTGACAAATTCCTAATTTCCCAACGATTTGACCCGGAACATAAAAACTGCAATACGGAGCTATTTCAGGTCGGATTTTTAGACTGACCTCATCCCAGAGCTCTGAGTACTTCGAGTATCCCGCGAGATGCTCCATCACTTGTGGCTTCAAGGTCGCCATGACAGAGTTGAGGTGAACGACGATCTTGATGACGTCCTTGTGGTCAGCAATGACACGATGCAGAGGCTTCACAACAGTTGCGGGGTTAATTTTGATGTCGTCTCCTTGTTCCTGGGCCTGAGCCTCCAGTTCCTGGCAGCCGGGAACAAGCATTTGTAATCACTTGAGCATATTAGGTTACCAACTTTAATTCTTTGGGTGTGATAACGTGATTTGTATTAAAAATAGTTGAACATGTTTTGTATTCTAAGTCAGGGCTTTGTGTTTGCAGATGCAAGTAATATTTATATAACTACTTTGTGAGAAATGGGTATATATACTGGTTGCTTGAGGCAGGAGGACAGAAAGTAGATAGATATATTAAAATAGTTCTCCGAGTGAACAAAGTAAAAATTAAATACACAGAAGCGGGTTGATGAAATAAAATAATTGTAAAATTGGTACCAATGGTGCAGTACACAAAATAAGATCATACTAATAAAAAGCATTGTTCTAATTAAACATCAATATAACAAATAGTGGTATCAATAACAAGTTGGCATTGAATAACAAGAACAAGTCCAAGAAAAAAATAAGAACAAATAAATTTTCATGCTGAAGTAACACACCAAAACATTTGCATACAGTAAATAAAACAATAAAAGGTTTCTACGGAAAGACGGGCAATTGGGCAGGTGTACACGCATCCTGTGCGAAATGTGGGTACAACTCATTAACATTAAATATTTAACTGAAACATCACTGATTAGTTCATGGTCGACCATCAAAGTGACATAGAGCAATACCTGTTGGTTGCTTCAAACAGGTTTTACAGCTATTCCATATAAAAAGAGCACTTACAAGTAAACAAATAAATAAAAGTATCAAAATAGCATGATATAGTATACAATAAGGATTGTTTTCCATAAACTTTTATTTTACACGTTGAATAAACACATTTTTTTAGTTAAAAATATAAATGTGTAATAACAAAAACATTTCAGGAAACAATAATAATTGCACAGAAAGAAGTATGGAACTAAAACAAGAAGATGAACGAAAATGACATAACTGACCAAGAATAGTAGTGATATTTTACGATTAATATATTAGGACAAACAAAACGTTTGATGTGATATCGAAGCCATCACATTTGTTTGGATAACAACAAAATCAATACTATTTCAGTAAAATTCAATCAAGAATATTAAGTCGAGTTCTTGAGACAAGGAGCCGTCAATCGGGAAAAATGCTAGCCATATATTGCCCTACAGGATTTTTTAGATTGTGGTAATAATAACTATCTTTGTGCCTAAATGCTTAAAAAAAATCTGAAAGGCAAACTTGATATTAAGTCAGAAGTCCCAGGTTGTTGTCCTCTATGGCACAGACGGAACTAAATAACTTTACTAGAAGTTACTGATCAAAATAGTTTCAGCAGTGAACAACATGTGAACGATGGCACAAACTGCAAGACGTGAACAACGACAATGGCACAGACGACAACACGGACAGTTGCTACAACGTCATTACGACATTGTCACAAACCTTGCTATGTACCGTGAAGGCTGCCAGTACACGCTGTCAACGCATGACAGACAATGATTAGTAGAAAACCAACTCAACAAACACACACGTCTGATTGCGGTGCAGGCTGTGTAATAGAATAACTAGTGATGATCTATATAGCGCACATATTTGCCAAACACAACACTTGCTCCAAATTTGACAGTAAAATAAGTTTACAAAAGAACAAAATGAGATAGCCTGGCCAGAACGCTGTGGGGTCAGCTGTGACTCCAACATGATTGGGGGCCAGCTATTTGGTCATGATCACATGACTATGGTCATGTGACCAGACAATCCTGGGCCTTCACCCCTCTGGGTGTCAAGCTGCCCCAAGAGATGCATGTCGACTTATTACTACTCCCGGCAATGCCTTGGGAGTAGGGTTGGAGGGTGGAATTGTGTATCTGTTTTGAGTGCTGAGACCAAGATGGCCACCTGATGAGGTGCTGTATGTTGATTGGTTCATATTGCTACTCCGCAGGGTATCACCAGTTTGAATCTGATTGGCTTGGGTGTACATGTTGATCTATTGTCCTGCCACAGACACTAAATAAAGTGAATAACAACAGTATGCTTCCATTTAGCAGTGTCAATTAAAAATAACTTAAATAAATATAGAAAATTCTACAAACATTTGGAAAAAATATTTTAAAACATTCATGATCATTTCCAATCTGATTTGATTAAGCAGCTTTTTCAAGCAGCACAGTTTATTATGCCAGAAACAGTGACCATGCCGTCACATCCAATTTATTTAATTGTGACTTTGTTAAGTTTCCCGTAGTAATAAATGCACATTTGGGAGTTTTCTTACTAAGTTTGATGAACTCCAAAAACATGGTTTATTTCCACCACAGCCTGCAGCGCTGTCCAATTATTTGTGCTATTATGCCACTATCTCATAAGGGTGATTCCTGGTAAGTTTGCAATAGCATTCAATTCATAAAGGTATCATTGATATTACATAAAGATAATCTCTTATAACAACCCTGCAAACAACGACCCGTGATTTCACATGTTCTGTAAGTGAATTCACGAGTTCAACTCGCTCAATTCACGTGTTTCCGTACGTGAATTCACCGGATTCTGTGAACATATTTGGTGTGTCAACACATGTTTACCTTGAAATCACAAATTGTTCACGTGATGACACGTACCAGTGGAGCGGTACCAGTTCTGCCCCGGTACGACTCGTGTCAAACTCGTTCAAAACTCGTGACAACAGGCAGAACAGGTGTATTCATGTGAATACACATGAAAACACGTACTGGTGGAGCGGTACCAATTATGAACCAGTATGACATGTGCCAACTGGTTCAGAAATGGTTCTTTGTTTGCTGGCAAGGCACAAACCAATAATGTAATCTCATGTTAGTTCAACTGTAATCAGTGAAGGTGTTTTCACCATGACTGACTTTAGTAACACACTGTGTAAAATGTGTTAACGTGCTGCAAACACACTGTGGGTGGGGTGAACACATCGCTGGGTAAACACACAGTGGGGTGACCCCACAATGGGGTTAATATGTGATGGGATAAACACAAGGTGAGGTAAACACGCAGTGGGATATTCAGTGGGATATTCTTGGGAGCAGACACAGAGGGGTAAGAGTGTGGTTGGGTGAACACAAAGGGGGGTAATACAGTTGACAGACAGGACTTCAGGCACACACTCTTCGGATAGTCATTCTTTGAAGTACTCTTTGAGGTGGATTAGCCCAACAGCAGACAATCATTGGGGTAAACACTGTATCTTTGGCGTACGCAGTCTTTGGGGAAGACACTCCTTGAAGTAGCCACACAGTTGGGTAAAGACATTGACACTCTTTCATATGGACACCCGTTAGGGTAAATACAAGGTGGGCGGTAAATACAAACTCAAGGTGAGAGAGACCAATTTTGAAAACACCTTTTGCAACAGACATGCTTTGGATTAACCACTCTTTGAAATATCACACACTCTCTGGAGTAGACAGTCTTTGACGTAGACATACAATGGAGGTAAACACAAGATGAGATAGACACTCTTTGGTTGTAAACACTCTTTGGAACGGACACACACACAGTGGGGTAAACTCATGCTGATGTACAGACTGGAGGCATAGAGGTAGATTTGGCTGGATAAGCTGCTCATGACATCATTGTTTTCCGTTTCAGTAGTATAATTACTATTTGCATTTTACATATTGCATTTTACAAGTACATATTAGAATTACTCACAGGTATCTGCATATGTAAGTGTATTATTACTTCATCGTTCAACAATGTATCTGCCATGCTTAAATTTTTAATTAAGCTCACTTATAACTAGGTAAATGCGATGTTTACTAACAATTCTGAAACTGAAACTGAAAGTCAACTGATATCATGACCTCCAAGTCTACCTCTACAATGTGGCGTATGAATACGCTGCAATAGGTGAGCCGCAGCACACAGTGTTTGCTGTATACCTACCTTTTGCTGTTGTTTCTTCTACAGCAAGAAAAATAGTTTGTACTTTCTACTCAAAACCAATTTAAATTCTGTTCCCGCTGCAAAAAAGTCTAACTTGACTCACAAAGATTCATAACTATGTTTTGTATACATAAAATTAATAATGTATTATTATACAAAGCAATGAAATGCTGGATAAATACCGTAGGATAGGATGAAACGTTCACAGTAGAACCTCTCAAAAGTGTTCACCAAAGTGACTGATATAAAATTGCTTGAATAAAGTGGACACCAAAGTGATTTACACAATGTGGCCTTATTGAAAGGGTGGCCTGGTTGCAGAGGGTGGTCAGCTATACAGATGTGCTATTCTGGTACAACTGATACATACTTGCAATCAGCATTGGTGTTTATGTTATTGTTATTACTGATATTACTTAATATAAAAAAATAATAAACATTACATTCGGAATGAATGAATTACCTGTGAAGGTCTGCAATCATTGATATTTGTTTTAAAGTGACCAGTGCTGAATTCTTAGGTATTGTTAGCCATTTCATATTGTTGCAACTGGCTGTTTTGTTTGGCATAGGTGACAGCTGTTCACTACGGTAAATATATTCAATGAAGCTTCTAGCATAAAAATCAAACAGATTGTTTTTAAGAGGTGGTTAATTATAAGAGGTGGTTATTTCCATTTCCAAGATGTGGTCATTTCCAAGAAGTGGTCACTTTGAGAAGTTCTACTGTATACAAGCTCACTTTCACTTGTTTGGTGTTATCGCAGATCTAAGCGCAAGCAGCTAATGGGGTAAAGTGCAGCCAGCTATAAGCATCTGGTCCAATCGCAGCTGACGGCCATGACATTCAAGAGAAATACATGCTCCCTACTACACATTTCTTAACAAAACTCCGAAATCTCTACAATGACAATTCCATTTTGTTTCGGTGGTGTTTCTGCCTAACACTGCAGTTGGATTTAGCAATCCGTGTATCTTGAATATAACGTGCTTCCTAATCTCAATCACAAATACACGGAATTACGTCATGTATGAATTACGACATTATTTCACTGACCTTTTCATCCAGGTTGAAAAAACCTACTTTATTAAAAGTATGACTTATATGATGACTAGTGATTTAATATATAAATATTAATGAAGGAACTCTCAGTGATTAACACACATAAAAATCACCGAAAATATAAGGATACTCATATTTAACAATTTCTTAAACTGGCACTAGGCAGTCAAAATCTGAAATGAAATGTATAATGGGGATAAGTTTACAGTGTGTACAATTTTGTATGACACTTTTATAATTTATCAAAATGGTACCATGAAGTCAAAACAAATACAATATATATATATATATATATATATATATATATATATATATATTGTATTTGTTTTGACTTCATGGTACCATTTTGATAAATTATAAAAGTGTCATACAAAATTGTACACACTGTAAACTTATCCCCATTATACATTTCATTTCAGATTTTGACTGCCTAGTGCCAGTTTAAGAAATTGTTAAATATGAGTATCCTTATATTTTCGGTGATTTTTATGTGTGTTAATCACTGAGAGTTCCTTCATTAATATATATATATATATATATATATATATATATATATATATATATAATTTTGTGAGTTTGTTGGGAGCACAATTTCTTATAACACCGTTTGTTAATTTTCAAAATACCACCAGGGAGTCAACATTTCAAGTAAAATACGAACTGTTTTATGGAGAGTACAATTTCTTACGCCACTGTTTGTATCATTTTTCATAATGACACCATAGAGTAATATTTTCAATAAAATATGTAGTAGGGAGCAAGATTTTAAAGGGAGTACAATTTCTTGTGACACCAAGCCATCATCTTCCTGCCAAGATGGTGGACATACCTTGTGCTGTTGTTTCTGCTGGTTGGTGAGGTGTTTCCACTGCGGAATGCCCTCGAACATCTTCAGGATCACCTGGACGGCCTTGTTGAGGGACATCTGGATCTCCTCGGGACTTGGCTTCAGCACCACCTGGGGGATCGACAGGACAACGTCGGCCTTGAACAGCGGTGTCTGCTCGTTGGCCATGTCCTTCAGGGAGTAGCGGTTGGTGAGTTGCACGCGGCGTTTGATCGCGTCCAGGGACATGCGGGTGCCTGGCGACAGAAAACATTGTGCCAGTTTTATTTGCTCTAGTGCTTTTATTATTCAAATATCACAATTGTGTGTTGTAGGTATTTTGTAGATAATAAAATTACCTACACAGTGGTAACAAAACTGCTATTGTATCTTAAAAATATGTTGACCATTTCTTGTTTGACATTAAGACACTGAAGTGCCGTATGAGTTGACCGTCAATGACAGACTTGAGGAAATTCCGCCCAACTGTCAGTGGTTGACTTGAGTGCTGATGGGTTAACATATATGTGAAAATGTGCATCATGTGACCTTTCAACCTCACAATTAAGGTCACCACAGTCATAGCATAGTCCTAAACCGTTACCGTAACACCAATGTGTAGGGAATCAGGCTCACTAATACAGTCACCTTGCCATTCAGGTCACTCACTAATACAGTCACCTTGCCATTCAGGTCACTCACTAATACAGTCACCTTGCCATTCAGGTCACTCACTAATACAGTCACCTTGCCATTCAGGTCACTCACTAATAGTCACCTTGCCATTCAGGTCACTCACTAATACAGTCACCTTGCCATTCAGGTCACTCACTAATAGTCACCTTGCCATTCAGGTCATTCACTAATACAGTCACCTTGCCATTCAGGTCACTCACTAATACAGTCACCTTGCCATTCAGGTCACTCACTAATACAGTCACCTTGCCATTCAGGTCACTCACTAATACAGTCACCTTGCCATTCAGGTCACGTTTGCGTAGTTCCCAGGATGGCCTTAGTGGCAAAGTCCAACATTGTATATGCTGTGAATGTGCATGTAAAAATATGCTGTGAATGTGCATGTAAAAATATGCGAATGGATGAGGTGAGAATTACAACGAAATGCATGTAAACAGAGGACGGCCGGAAGAGAAGAAGAAAACCGTAACCATGACGATGCGAGAGAGATCTCAAACGAACAGCAGAGATTAGAAGGAAATTGCAGAATATAACCCAGCAAACAACGACCCGTGATTTCACATGTTATGTAACTGAATTCACGAGTTCAACTGGCTCAATTCACGTGTTTCCGTATGTGGATTCTGTGAACAAATTTGGTGTGTCGACACATGTTTACCGTGGATTCAAGAGTTTTTCACGAGATGATACATGCCAATGAAACTGTACCAGTTCTGACCCAATACGACTCGTGTCAAACTCATTCAAAACTCATGACAACAGGCAGAACACGTGTGTTCACGTGAATACACATGAAAACACATACTGGTGGAGCGGTATGAATTATGAACCAGTATGACACGCGCCAACTGGTTCAGAAATGGTTCCTTGTTTGCTGGGAAGGACAGGTGCCCACATGCCACAGGCATGGGGAATAAAGAGGCAGTGCGTTGGACACACTCAGATGTCCCACTTACATTTGATGAGGGCGTCTGTGTTCTTCTGAGTGAAACAGTTGAGTACGAGGGTGTAGGCGTCGGGTTCGTTGTTCGGGTTCTCCTCCGGTTCCGGGATCATGTCCTTAAGTTCTCCCTCCGTCAGCGGGGACTTGAGCATGTCCACGAGCTGGCTGACGGCCTCCTCAACTGCCTTGCTCGACCTGCAGGCAGACGGGCGGGTTATAAACATTATTCCTGCTACGAATTGTTTAAAACTTTCACTGTGGATATAATAATAATATAATGAAATCTTGGCTTGTAACCACAACAGACCACCCCCTCGACCGACACAGACTGGTAAGTTTGATATTCTGTGTTTTGGATGTACAAATGTCCCTATGGCCATGATGTCAGGTGAAGAAGAAGCGTACCATCCCCCTAATGTCTTATTTTTCACACCCACTGTGTTAACTCTGCATTATGTCTACCTTATATACTATGTATTGTTTATTTTAGTTATTTAATTTTATTTCTTTTACTTTATTTTATTTCTTAGTTAAGGTTTAGTTAAATAAAAAAGAAATTAAAAAAAAAAAAGTAAAAGAAATTAAAGAAATAAAAGAAATAAAACATGTAGTGTATGAGGTAGACATAATGTAGAGTTAACACGGTGGGTGTGAAAAATAAGACGTTAGGGGGATGGAATTAAGCTAAGCTAAGCTAAGCTAAGCTAAGCTAAGCTAAGCTAAGCTAAGCTAAGCTAAGCTAAGCTAAGCTAAGCTAAGCTAAGCTAAGCTAAGCTAAGCTAAGCTAAGCTAAGCTAAGCTAAGCTAAGCTAAGCTAAGCTAAGCTAAGCTAAGCTAAGCTAAGCTAAGCTAAGCTAAGCTAAGCTAAGCTAAGCTAAGCTAAGCTAAGCTAAGCTAAGCTAAGCTAAGCTAAGCTAAGCTAAGCTAAGCTAAGCTAAGCTAAGCTAAGCTAAGCTAAGCTAAGCTAAGCTAAGCTAAGCTAAGCTAAGCTAAGCTAAGCTAAGCTAAGCTAAGCTAAGCTAAGCTAAGCTAAGCTAAGCTAAGCTAAGCTAAGCTAAGCTAAGCTAAGCTAAGCTAAGCTAAGCTAAGCTAAGCTAAGCTAAGCTAAGCTAAGCTAAGCTAAGCTAAGCTAAGCTAAGCTAAGCTAAGCTAAGCTAAGCTAAGCTAAGCTAAGCTAAGCTAAGCTAAGCTAAGCTAAGCTAAGCTAAGCTAAGCTAAGCTAAGCTAAGCTAAGCTAAGCTAAGCTAAGCTAAGCTAAGCTAAGCTAAGCTAAGCTAAGCTAAGCTAAGCTAAGCTAAGCTAAGCTAAGCTAAGCTAAGCTAAGCTAAGCTAAGCTAAGCTAAGCTAAGCTAAGCTAAGCTAAGCTAAGCTAAGCTAAGCTAAGCTAAGCTAAGCTAAGCTAAGCTAAGCTAAGCTAAGCTAAGCTAAGCTAAGCTAAGCTAAGCTAAGCTAAGCTAAGCTAAGCTAAGCTAAGCTAAGCTAAGCTAAGCTAAGCTAAGCTAAGCTAAGCTAAGCTAAGCTAAGCTAAGCTAAGCTAAGCTAAGCTAAGCTAAGCTAAGCTAAGCTAAGCTAAGCTAAGCTAAGCTAAGCTAAGCTAAGCTAAGCTAAGCTAAGCTAAGCTAAGCTAAGCTAAGCTAAGCTAAGCTAAGCTAAATTAAATTTATTTACAAGAACAAACATACTTGGTGAGTATATTGCATGCGGTGGTGCACGTCTCCTCTGTGAGACGCATAAATGTGTCGACAGTGACGGCGTCGTCCTCGGGCAGTGTACACAGCGGTGTCATCGACATGTCCTCCAGTACTTCCTCGATGCGACTGTCGAGAATGTCCTTCGATCGTTTCAGCAGGATCTCCATCTCGCCGAGTTTTACGTAGACGTTTTCCATGTCTGCAAACCCACAACTGTTTATGACAAGTTGATGACCGTTAACAAGAAGACTTCATTCAGAAATCAATATTAATGCTAATAATGGCTAAGTGTTAATCTTAAATAAATAAATAAGTGGCTTATATGACCTTTTGGACTGATAAAACAAAACTGGCCAATAATGGTTGTGATTTTTTTCAATTAATTTAATGATTTACCATTGTTATTTTAAATAATGTTTTTATTAGTGTAATTTATTATATTTTTTAAATATTATAATAATTGTTATATGTATTTTTTAAATTACACCTGAATTACATATTGCATATTTATTTATTACTATTATTTTACTATACATTTATATATATATGTATGTATATATATATATATATATATATATATATATATATATATATATATATATATATATATATATATAATCTAAAGTTTTGTTGTATGCATGTATGTAAGAGTGTGTTGGGTGATGATACCCCATTGAAAATCACGATATATCACACAACATGGTTACAACCAGGAAATACAGCTAATATTACTACTATTATTTATGTGAATGGCTTCAACTTATGCCACTGGCCAGCATCCTAAAAGGCACATTTCTGAAAACAGTCAAAACTGGCAGAAATGTACAGTGGGGATAACTAGCCTGCTACCAAGTTACCCCCATCAAAGGGCGTTTTCGACAACTAGTTGTGTCGGTCATTGAGGGTCGGTCACTTACAGGACTGGACGGTCAGTGATGTCCAGCTGAGTCGTGTGTGTCCGGGTTTGATGGCCTCATCAACACGGTCTATGTATGGCTTCAGCATGGGCAGCAGGACCACAGGGATGCTGGCCACCATCTTCTCATAGTCTCGGATCATCTCCTGGAGCCTGTAAGGACAAAAGGACACCACTTGTCAAGTAACAAGGTTCATAATGGTGTAACAACAAAGTAGTATCTATTAGGACACCACTTGTCAAGTAACAAGGTTCATAATGGTGTAACAACAAAGTAGTATATATTAGGACACCACTTGTCAAGTAACAAGGTTCATAATGGTGTAACAACAAAGTAGTATATATTAGGACACCACTTGTCAAGTAACAAGGTTCATAATGGTGTAACAACAAAGTAGTATCTATTAGGACACCACTTGTCAAGTAACAAGGTTCATAATGGTGTAACAACAAAGTAGTACCTATTAGGACACCACTTGTCAAGTAACAAAGTTCATAATGGCGTAACAACAAAGTAGTATCTATTAAATAATCCCTATGTAGCTCACCAGCACTGTGCTAAATAAAAGTAATGGGAGCCTGCTGTGCTTTGCTCAGTTTATGGAGCGAGAGATAGCAAGAAAGAACAGAAACAAAATTGGGTGGAAAATGGCAATGCCTTTAATTACACTAATAAGGAGAAATGACATAGTAAATAAAACAATGGGCATTGCCGTTGGCCTAGATAAATAAAGCAAATCCCATAAAAAACATAAATGTCATGTATGTCAAAGGGATTGCATGAGAAATTATCTAAGCAACTAGCTATCAAAGCAAAATAAATGTGGGGGCTAGAAACCCATACATATAACACCAAAATGACATTTATTTTAAATAGGATCCTTCAACGTATATAAAACAAGATATCATATATTTTTAATTACACAGAATATAAAACAACACAATCTTGAGGTAAATAAATATTACTCCATTTCAGTCACTTATGATCATTTAAAATACAGCATCATTAAAGTTTTTACCATGAGAATCTACACAGTCTCTGGTGCTGAGAGATGCCCATGGGACAAGTCACATGAGAGATGTCATCCAAGAGAAGATGCCCAAGGGACATGTCACCTGAGAGATGTCATCCAAGAGAGAGGATGCCCAAGGGACATGTCACCTGAGAGATGTCATCCAAGAGAAGATGCCCAAGAGACATGTCACCTGAGAGATGTCATCCAAGAGAGAGGATGCCCAAGGGACATGTCACCTGAGAGATGTCATCCAAGAGAAGATGCCCAAGAGACATGTCACCTGAGAGATGTCATCCAAGAGAGAGAATGCCCAAGGGACATGTCACCTGAGAGATGTCACCCAAGAGAAGATGCCCAAGAGACATGTCACCTGAGAGATGTCATCCAAGAGAGAGGATGCCCAAGGGACATGTCACCTGAGAGATGTCATCCAAGAGAAGATGCCCAAGAGACATGTCACCTGAGAGATGTCATCCAAGAGAGAGAATGCCCAAGGGACATGTCACCTGAGAGATGTCATCCAAGAGAGAGGATGCCCAAGGGACATGTCACCTGAGAGATGTCATCCAAGAGAAGATGCCCAAGAGACATGTCACCTGAGAGATGTCATCCAAGAGAGAGGATGCCCAAGGGACATGTCACCTGAGAGATGTCATCCAAGAGAAGATGCCCAAGGGACATGTCACCTGAGAGATGTCATCCAAGAGAGAGGATGCCCAAGAGACATGTCACCTGAGAGATGTCATCCAAGAGAGAAGATGCCCAAGGGACATGTCACCTGAGAGATGTCATCCAAGAGAGAAGATGCCCAAGGGACATGTCACCTGAGAGATGTCATCCAAGAGAGAGGATGCCCAAGGGACATGTCACCTGAGAGATGTCATCCAAGAGAGAAGATGCCCAAGGGACATGTCACCTGAGAGATGTCATCCAAGAGAGAGGATGCCCAAGGGACATGTCACCTGAGAGATGTCATCCAAGAGAAGATGCCCAAGAGACATGTCACCTGAGAGATGTCATCCAAGAGAGAGAATGCCCAAGAGACATGTCACCTGAGAGATGTCATCCAAGAGAAGATGCCCAAGAGACATGTCACCTGAGAGATGTCATCCAAGAGAGAGAATGCCCAAGAGACATGTCACCTGAGAGATGTCATCCAAGAGAGAGAATGCCCAAGGGACATGTCACCTGAGAGATGTCATCCAAGAGAAGATGCCCAAGAGACATGTCACCTGAGAGATGTCATCCAAGAGAGAGAATGCCCAAGAGACATGTCACCTGA